>JAQJVL010000191.1:1154298-1615027 GCA_035578905.1 Stictocephala bisonia | reverse complement strand
TTCATGTTATAAATAAACTTATATTTTCATTTGATAATAGATTCAAATACGGTTCCTATTCTACGTGTCTCATATTACCAAAATTGTACGTAGGAGACAGACGTAATGAGTTGTTGGGGGGAGGGGGCGGCGGAACCCGGCCGGCCTAAGGGTGTCATGAAGCTAAATGCAGCCCTGGACAGATCTAGTTATTAATTAAATTAGAAGCAATTGGAGTTACCGGCAATGCTCTTGCCTGGTTCAGAAGCCATCTTTCAGATAAGCGCCAGGTTGTGTCTATTTGTGGAGTAAATAGTGATCCATTGCCAGTGGATTATGGTGTAATTCAGGGAAGCACACTTGGTCCTATTATATTTTTAATCTATATAAATAACATGTGTAAATTAAACCTCCATAGCAAATTATTCCTATTTGCTGATGACACATTGCTTTTAACGCGCAGAGGGAATACAACGCTCAAAGTGATCTTGTGATTCTAAAGAAATGGCTTGACCAAAATTATCTTTCTTTGAATGTTTTAAAAACCAAATTTTTACCAATTGCTTTAAACATTAATTCGGACTATCCCTTTGAAAGCCTATCCATCCATAACTGTGGAAATCATCTGAACTCCACTTGCCGAAATGAGTCAGTAGAATGTGTTTCACATTATAAATATTTAGGAGTGACTTTCGATTACAGAATGAAGTGGTCTGAACATACTCTCCTATTAAAAAACAAACTTCGCAAGTACATATTTGCTTTATAAACAACTTAAAGATATATTAAATCAAAATGAAATCAAATTAGCTTATTATGCCTACATACTGTCATTGCTCACCTTCAGGAACATATCTTGGGGAGGAGCACATAAATCTCTACTCAAACCCCTATTTATTTCTCAAAAGTGTATTTTAAAAGTCGGGTTCAGTAAGCCTAGACGTTATCCCACTAATGACCTTTTCAATGAATATGCTTTACTTTCTGTCCGCCAGCTTTACATTAAAACTCTTCTTATACATTTATTTAAACATTTTAATTCAATATTTTTCAAAATTAATCATTCTCACAACACTAGATATGCAGCAAGCACTGGAATAGTCACTCTACAGCTAAGCAAATCCTTTTGAAAAACAAACCCTTTTTACATATTTCACATACTGTATCATAATATAACTACATTTTGTAACATATTTGAATCTCTGTCCATGTCAATTTTTAAAATCCGAGTCGAAAAGTTCTTATTAGATTTAGGTATTGATAAGGCTGAGGCATTTATATCCCTGGATTACGGGCGGACCTGACCCTTGCCCCCTTTTTACCTCCCTCCCACCCCACACATTGTTCTGCTTAGTATCTCATTTTCCTTAATGAACTGTCAAGCCTGTTAGTTAAAATAGGCAGTTGCTCATATTTGCAATTTTTTCTTTTTATCTTTTTTCGTTCTCTTATTTATTTATTAATATAATTCATAATATTGACTCAAGCCTACGCATAGGCCACCGAGCCCATGTAGGCTTATTTCCATTGAGAAAAGAAAAAATGTAGTATTATTTTATTTATTTATGTTTATTAGCTAACTTCAATCAAGAATATAGACTCTTATGTATTGTATACATTATTATTGTATTATTCACTAACACTGCATTGGTATGTTTTTGTATTTCATGTGGAAATAAATTGATTTATTCATTCATTCATTCACTTTTAACTTGCGAGACTTACCGAGGCACTTGGCTTGCATGTGAGGGGAGTGCAAAGGAGGGCTGTCCCAGTCCCACCACTGTTAATAGTTATCGTGTTGCCGGCCGAGCTAGCCTCTATGTATAAAAAAGATGTATTCACCTCCTTTGTTGTTTGTTTACATTTATTATAATGGCCAATCAGAAAGGTTGATTTAAATTTAAATTAAAACCTCTTATTGCTAAAATAAAAACATATTATGCTGTCTTTATAAAGTCTGCTCTGCAAATAGGCACAATAATTTGTTTATAAATCAATAAATCAAATTATGATATAATCAATAGATCTATAAACGAATAAATAAGAAAAAGTTAAATGCGTCATTTATCAATTAATTAGTACCTAGTAATTGTAACAATTATTTATTCTATTATTTATTATTTATCTGTTAACAATAACAAGGTTAAGTTAGGTTGTAAACAACAATTTAAATTTCAGATGATTATATTTTCTATTTTTATTTACCATATGGCACACATTGACTCAGCAGTTCCCTCCCCCCCCACTCCAATTAGTCTAATGCACATCGCCCGGCCAAGTGCCTCGGTAAACCTCGCGAGTTATGCTAGTCGCCATGTGTAATAAAAGTAACAGAGCTGTTAGTTCGTGATTTCATTTTGGCTGTATTGTATGAATGTATTGTTAATTAAAATATATTTTATTTATTTATTTCCCCTCTAACTTAAAACCTTTTTTATAATACTAGAGAATGTCTCAAACGTGACGAAGGCAAACATTGGAGGATTATCTTTATCACATTAATATGAGGTAAAGAAGGGTTTCAGTAGCATACAATTAAAACAACAAAGTAGCTTAGGCCTATACTAGGAACATGGCAATTAGTAAATTATATTGCTAATTCTGACCAAGATTTTATATACTATTTCACATAGATCAGAAAGGAAGTTGTGAGAACAAAAGAAATTGTATCTCAATTCATTTATCTGAATAAAGGATTTAATCCAAAAGCACTTTAAGTGGTGTGATTTACTATTACTAGTTCCAGTTTAAACGTTTTTGTTGTAAGTTCTATTTTTAATTGTGTTTGTTAGTATTTGACATTGTTAGTACAGAATTTTATTGCGCTGCTTTTTATGTACTGGGTGATTTAAAATTACGTTCCTAAAACTTCGAGGGGTATTCCATGGATCACAATAGAAATATTTGTAATTTTCATCAAGAAGTACAATATCATCAGATTAAAAAAAATAATAAAACAAACAATAGAAAAGTATCTTGTTTAACATTATTTTCTTCTTTTTTTATAAACTCTCAAGCAGTTCTTTCAGTTAATACACAGGTCCCTCAACAAGCCAATTATGAAGTTGACCTTTTTAGCTCTTTTCCATTTATGATCTTGAGGTTTTGTGATAACAAATTGATGATTTTTCTACCTATGTAAGAGGGCTTGTCATTGAATTTTGTTGTTTGGAGTGTAGAAAGATTATAGTCTGCAGCATGTCTGTTGTGAAAGTCTTTGTTTCTTGGTAGATGCAGCTGTTGTAAACAGTTTTCATAACTACTGTTACTACACTGAGTGCTGTGATTTAAAAGCTTCTCTACAGCTATCTTTAAGATCAAGACCAGCTAATGTTCTGATTGTGTTTTTCTGTAGTACAAGGATTTTATCAAGATTGGATTCAGATGTTTCTCCCCTAATGTGTAACTCTACTAATGTGTAGTAAGCTATTTTATTTGTTTCTATTCCTCTTATCTATTTTTTCCCCCTTATCCCAGGTGAAAGGTTTTCAATTGAGTTATTTATGTAGCCTGTTCAAGAAAATAGTACCTGTAAACATAGTTCTAAAACCACATTTTGTACTCACTCACCATTTTGTTTCTTTCTTTTAACAGTTTGGGATAACTTTATGAAAATCTATATGTATGTGTGTATTAGCAATGAAAAAAAGTTTGGTCAATTTTTAGAAAGGTCCGTAGTTTATTTCTTTTTTAAAAATTATAAGAAATATGATATTTTATTGAAAAATGTACAAGAAAGACAAAATTGGGATTTTAAAAACTTAATCAAACGGTATATTTAGTTTTGAAATCAGTGCACTAGTTTTCGAGAAATAATGATTTTTATGAGGAGCTGTCAGCTCTTTTTATCTGATTCAGCTTTAACATCTGATTTCTTATCAATAGTTTATTTCTTGTTGCAACATATTTTCAAACAGCTGATTCATTGTTGATTGAACAATTGAAGTCTACCAGGTGTTAAGTTATCAAGAAGTGTTTTAACTGCACTACAGTTAATAAGTAGTTTATCATTATTCCATCAGTATTTTCATACATATATGTTTTACTATGTATT
Organism: Stictocephala bisonia; assembly: GCA_035578905.1. Lineage (NCBI taxonomy): Eukaryota > Metazoa > Arthropoda > Insecta > Hemiptera > Membracidae > Stictocephala > Stictocephala bisonia. The sequence continues at coordinate 1,610,991 of JAQJVL010000191.1, read as the reverse complement.
GTGAGTTATAATTTTATTAAATGGGTGGAAATTTTAATTTTGCTAATGCTTAACCCTTTCCCCTCGGGTGGCCAACACATTTGGACATCACGATTTTGCCACCAGCTCGGTGAGTGTTCGTCTAAATGTGTCCTCTGAGATCGAGTGTCCAACTCTGGTGGCCACTACTATGTTCGCGCTCAGATCAGGTAAGTTTTAGTTGCGTTGTCCGCTTGGATTGGCTGTCCAACTGAGATAGCCGGCAATGATTTCCCTACACACTTGGATGTTCAGCTCTGTTAGACACCTGACATATGTTTTTTTATTTTAGACATAACTTGTTTGAGCAATATTTTTAAATGTTTAACAGCTGTTTAAATATGTTGGGATTACATTCAACCAGCTGATATCATCCGTTTCCGTTTCTGCTTTGTGTAGACATCCTCTTTGTGTGTCAGAAATTCTCTCTATTTTATCCTTGTGCATCTTGAGTATCATTAATTATTGTAAATATTTTATTTTGTTGTAAAATACTGTATGTAATTGTAAATAATAGTTATTTAGTTCGCGTTTTAGTATCCAGGACTTTGTCCTGGCATATTTTACAAAAAGCATCACACAGCAACATTTCAAAAACTGATTTATTTCAAAACTAAATATTACAAAACTTGTAATTCCAGAATTGTTTGTTTCATTAATTAAATTTTTTTTTATTTTAACTTAACTTGTTTTTATTTTAATTTAAAACCAGTTAAATTTAAATTAAATATGTAGAATTTAAAATTAAAACACAGATGCAATTACAATAAGGATGAATGACCACAAAATGGGTTCCTGGTGAGAACAGGAGAGTGACATGGCTGCCGATCTCGTAAACAAAGCAGCCATAGCCAACCCATGTGGCCACCCGACTTTACGGGTTACTAGCAGGTGTTTGACTGCTGAGCTGACGTAGAAACAAGTGTGGCCAACTGTACTGGATACCTGATCTGAGAGAACATTATTTAACAGACAGTTCCGGGGGGAAAGGGTTAAATGGCAGATATGTACTTCATGTTATGGTTTTGTGCAGTGTATTGATAATAAGGCCAAAGTACAGCATCAATAAGCTTATTCAGGACGTATTTTCCCATGTCTAAGACTTCTGTAAGTATTAATTACCAGCTTTGTAAGTAAGAAACATTTATTTCTAAGGAACATGAAAGTACATGTAGAACTGGTTCTACTATATCTCTTGGATTAAAAAAAGAAGTACTCAATGCAGGATCAGAACACTGCAATCTTCACTAGACAGTGCAATCTTCACTAGACAGATGTCAATCTTCAGATCTTCACTAGAGTTGAGATGTTACCGTGAGTATGGAGGGATCAGATACACTGTCTGGAGGAACTGCACCATGTTGTCAGTTGTGGACGTCGTCTTCTTGATGTGATTAGATGATATCTTGGTGAGATATGCAATGTTCATTGAATTCACGAACATGCATGAGAGTCCTTCAAGTACATGACCGTGGCAATACAAACTCGTCTGAGCAATAAAAGTAAAAAAAGTAAATATCGGACGAGAAACTATAGACGGTTTACTAGTGCACATCACCAGCTGGCGTTTGTTGAACTGCTGACAAGATCTTAAACTTTGACCATAGGAAACTAGATATTTGGGGCTGGGTATGTGCTGTCATCTGTTTAGTAGAAAATAATAATACTAAACAGTCACCTATTATAACAAACACTTTTGGGCAAATGAAAATCCACATGCAATCATTCAGGGTCATCCACATCAGCAATTTTCCATAAATATTTAGCAGGAATCATTAATGATCACTTTCTTCTTTTGGTTTTACCTCAAAGACTGAAAAGATTATCATTTATGAAGTTTCTAGTTGAGGATTTGACAACTCTGATAAAATAATTACCATTGTTAGAGCATTAAAAGACTTGGCTACTGCTCGATAGAGAACCAGTCCATTCTGTCAAGTTTTTGGTAATTATTAAATCAAATTTTCCCAAAACATAGATTGGAAAAGGAGAAACAATTCAGTGATCATCTAGGTAAAATTACCTAAAACCTGTTGATTTTTTTTCCTTTTGGGCCATTTAAAAAAGGCTAGAATATGCAACACCATATGGAGGAGACTCAACAATGAGTATTGGATGGTGTACAAGCTCTAAGTGAAATTCCGGGTTATTTCAAAGAGTAAGGCAATCTATGATGAGAAATATTAACTTTTGCTTAAAGAATAATGGTCGGCATTTTGAACAGTAATTTTCAAAATAAATTATTTTATAGATTTTTAGAAAAATAAAATACTAATTTTAATTGATAATCGTTAATTAATCAATATTTTTAAGCAGCTTTATGGTTAGCATTACCATTAAGGAAGTGGTTTATGGTTCTAAACAAATCAAAATCAACAAACACTTAAGCATAATTTATATATTTAGTAACTTAATAGAGTTATTAAATATAGAAGGATTTATTTAATTGTAAGTTGGAAAATAATTTATCCAAGTGCTGGTTGGGCTCTTGCAAAAATTATGATTTTTCAGTTCCTACTGATTTAAAAACTAAATAAAATTGGATTCGGTTTTTAAATTCACAAATTTAAAGTCACTCTTGTAAATCTATCATCCAACCATCACATTTCTTCCAGTTTGTCCAAGAAAAATAAATTGCTGTTTCTTAAACCTTATTTAGATTGTTTACTATTGTTAAAACACACATACATATTGATTTTCATTAAGATATCTCAAATTGTTAAAAAATAACAGTCATTTAACAAAAAATGATATCTAGGGGGTACAAAATTATACATCATGTTAGAATACTGTCTAAGAGCATAATTTAAATTTACATGAACTATTTTCTTTATATTGATCTAAGGAAAGACCCCTTGAAGTTTACAAACATGATTTGAAGCACCATGTACATTGTAGTAAACATGCATTTATTTACCTTCAATTTATCCGATCATTTTGTATTACAGCTGAAGGTTTGGGCTCATGTCGGCATAGCTAAGAAGGAGTACTGTATTAATAAGGAGTTTGCATCCAGGACCTGAAATCCAGCTTTTTCAGCTGAAGAGTAAAGGATCAACAAATTATCGCATGCAACATTGATCTGTGAATTTGGATGTGTTGGCTCACCTTGTTTAACCCTTTGCACTCGGATGGTACATATGGTATACCATTTCCATATTGCTGTAGAAGTTGTATTTGTTTTGTTTGCACACATCATCCTCCAGCTGTACCACCTGCCTAATTGTATTTTATTGACACCTGTGTTGCCCTTTAACTCAGATTTAAAAACACCTGATTGCATTGTTGTACTTGAGGTCACTAACCTTTGAGCTGGCATTTAAGTAGTTAAATGTCGTAATCTAAATTCAATTGATTAATTTTAGTTAAATCACATTGTTCCATGTATAAATATTTTGAAAATAATAGTATTATAATTGTATATATTATATGAAATTACTTATTTTTTGGAACAATAATTTAAACCCAAATATCAATTCTTATGTACTAAATAATACAATATATTTAACATAACTAGCAAGTGATGGTCCAAAAAAAATCATATTCATTAAACATTTAAATTAATTTAAAAAATAAAATTGAGTAAAACATAAACTAGGCTATAAAATATACTCATTTTATGGAACATTAGGAAATATTAACGTTTTTATAAAAAGACTATGCATTTAATAAATTCTTGATAAAACACATGAAATGGCAAGTAATATATAACATAATAATCATGTTAAGTGGACGTTTGAAAATGATTACAAAGACAAATTACAAGGACTATTTTCTGGCACCTCTTCATCACTGTCCTCTATTTCTTGGTCTAATATTTGTTCCTAATGTAATCTGAATTTAATTCAGCCATATTTTAACATTGAAACATATAAGTAGTTTATAATGACTTAAAATAGAATAAAGGTTGTGCCCTCGATTATCAACCAATTTCATTTTCATACAGACTATAGCAACTTTGGTCTTCTGGTACTCTAAATGGTCCCTCTCCCTGTTGTGTTGGTAATCGAGAGCAGCACTTTCTGAGCTAAAATATGGGTGTTTGTATTTATCAGAGACTAAACAAATCAACCACTACACTGGTACTCTTGCTGTACCATGCAACTGGAAATGGCTACCAGGAGTGGTACAACCGTTGTACCAAACGAGTGTGCGGACACGCAGCTAAATTAATTACCACATCTATAGTAAGATGGTGATGGTATACCTGCTGTACCTCACAGGGCCAAGGAAAGTTTTTGTAATTTTATACGAGCCCAAAGAGTTAAACATTAGTGGATGGATTAAAGATGACAGGGTCATTGATTATATATAGATTAGAGAAGTCCGGGGTGTCCATGTTGGATGGTAGTCAAGGTTCGGATGTTGTGTGGGGCAGAGAACTGAGTGTCAGACTTGTCAGTTTGCTGAAAATAAGACTAACACTACGTGGTTCGGATTCCACATAAAGCTGTAGGTCCCTTAGTTGCCCTGGCGGGCTATTATTAAATTGGCCTTTCTGAGGAACAGTTGAACTCAGTTAGTAACCATACTACACTCATATCATCATTCATATTCACCTTAAAATATGCACAACATTGTGTCGGCGTTTCATATGTAAGAATAAGAATATAAGTTGCACTTGATTACCAGTTTTGAAAATTAAAGTAATATTAGAAGTGGAGAGTTTATTTATTTAATTTATCTATATGACTAATAAAGAACGCACTAAAAATTTAACAGGCTACGTAAATAAAAGAATATTGCATTAATTTTTGTTTAGTAGAAAACTTTCAATTCACATGCATTGATTTTATTTAATGAGGGAAGTGCTAACCGTTAGTGTTTACTATTTTTGAATAAATTTTATTGTAAGTTCTGAATATGCCAACTCTATCTGTATGTTTACGTATTATTAATGTTTATTTTTGAGTTTAGAATTACTCTTAGAAGTTATTTTAGCCTTGTTTGAAGCTTTCTTGAAAACATTTATACAATCCAATATGTTTCTAGGCCGGGAACATTGCATGGGGTAACTAAATGCGCTTTATATTTTCAGGAAGAAGAGACCAATCCAAAGCGTACAAAGTTGGAAGGTTCAGATTTATATGCATCATCTACTCCAAAAATCAGATCAAAAAGAAAATAATTTTATATTTCATATTTAATTACATCATACATTTTCAGTGGATTGCACATTTTTGTACCGTTTGTTGAGTACACTTAAATTCAGTAAAATTTGCTTATTTTTTTAACAGCTATATATGATTTACTCTAAAACTTAAGTTATGTGAATGCAATATTGCTTATGAGATGTTAATAACAGATTTAGCATTTTAGTTTGTTGTCTTAATTTATGTTTTAATTTGTTAGAGATATAAAACATCAAATGTCAGTTTCTTAAATGTTATGTTATTTTAGTTGTAAGGCCTGATAGAAGTAATATTTGTGTGTGCAATAATCTTGATACAAAATGAACTACAATTAATCAAGTTAGAATGTATTTATTCTTAAGAAATATGTTCCTTAATACAAGTTTGATATCACAGTCTTTCAATAAAATATTTAATTGCGTTGTGTTTACATTTGTTTACTTCCTTACAAGCTTCATACTTTTAAAAAACTGTGTATGCGTGTGTGATTTAGACTTGCAATCTTTTTTTCTTAGCTCTGTAACTGGCAAATAGTAATTACTGGGCAAAGCCTAGTCTTGTTTGAAATCATGGTAGCTACAAATTACACATATAAAGAAAACAAATATTCCTACAATTATGTTTCTCTTAATTTAAACAAAAAATTAAGGATCACAAACACAAGCTGCAATATGTTTTAGACTTAGCAAGCACTAAGCCTGCATACAATATTTCTTTAATTAGTGTTAGCAGAACGACAATAGAAGACAGATCTCAAAAAGGGGAAAAAGTGGAACTAATAGTAGTGCGCTTTGCATACCCCTTTCTTTTCGCGGAGGTTGATTCACTTCTACCAATGAGAGTGCTTGGGGAGGCATTGCCAAGTTAGCAGTGCTATGCAGACTAGTGTAATCATATATACTCTAGTTTACATGCATGCTCAGTCACTCAGTCCTCTTTGCTTGAGTAGGAGATGAGTTTAGTACAGATGCAAAACCAGATTTCTGTAGTTTCAATATCGTATCATCTAATCACTTGCAAACAGACAGCATTTTGCAGCTTTCATTTTACTATAGCGAACTGAGTAGACATCCAGTCCATTTGGCAAGGTGTTCAGTTTTAAAAATTGGAGAAGAAACATAAATAAGACTTTTTTATAGATAGACAGCTGTTGAGAACAAAACAATATTAGGACTGATAGGATGAACAGTATGGTACTTGCAATGAAAAATCAAGTGTACTAACTTTATGATGTTGTGTTGACTAATTGGGCGATTTTGAAGGATCATTTGTTTAAATTATATAAGCCAATATCAAAGTAAATTTGGTACACTGTTCCAGATATGTATTTTAGATGTCCTATACAGGATACTTATACATTGCTATAATAACATAAAACACGGATTAAACAGATTAAACAACAAGCTTATAGAGGAACCGACAGGCAGAGGCAACTCTAAACTACAGTAAATAAAGCAGTGCTGCTGCCTTGTGTAGAAATTACAAAATTTCTCAACTAGATAAGAGCACTACTTTTACTAAATGGGTACATTTTATTTTTAAAGTATTGGTCATGTTTTCCTTATAATCACATTCTAATAATCTATTGAATAAAAATCACTGCTGGTTTGGAAAACTACCGTTTATAAACACTACATTACATGAATATGTGGGAAGGTGGTCCACGAATGAAAGCCATATGGCTCAAATGTGAATCGTACTGACTAAGGTTCCTCCTCACAAGCTGGTTTGTTTTACACTATCCACTTGATATGGAATTAAAAATGTATATTAAACTCCCATGTTGAAAACAAATAGTATTATACACTTTGGAATAATGTATTACAAACTATATTTTTGCAGTCATTAATAGAACAAGCTTATTATAATTTTTTTTGAGTTTGTATTATATAGTAAAGCTAAAGGAGGTTTTATTTTACGGGCCAAAAATAGTGCTAAGGAGGGTTCTCTAACATTAACCCATTGGCTCTGTATTTAATTAAAAACAAAATATCGTAAGGGCAAGTACTTGAATAACAAGCTCCAAATGACAATCAACATTAAATTGAAAGCATCCTACCACTATTCTGTCATGTCGCCACCCTGCTCTATAACGTATGAGCCTGAGGCTCATCAGGTCATATAGGCCCGTACCTGCGAAAGGACGGTTCTAATGCAATAGCAACAGTCACCTTTTTGCGCCCTGACTGGAATTCAAACCTAGGCCCCGCCATCTCCCTGGCCATAGGAAATAACGACCTCATCCACTAAACCACAGAGTCACAATGCGGTATGGGCTAAAACTGGTTAAAAACAACTAGAGCTCATAGCAGGAGAATTTTGTACTGCGATTTTGTAGTATATGGCTGTAGTTCTGCTCATAAAAGGTATTGCTCTAGTGAAAATGTTGCCTATAAATAATTTAACGGATTGTTTGGTATGGTTATTCATTATTTATAGAATGCTTAAACACAGTAAAAGCACTGTTCATGATTCATGGATTAACTTAGCGACCAAAGGCTAAAGGTAATTTCTGATCCACTAGTTGCCGGATTGCGTGCAAGGATAGGATTGTTCACCTGTCACATATCCAAGGAAAAGTTGCGTTCAATGTTCTTGATGCCATAATATTGTAGATATTCATTTTGTAAGCATTTATTAGTGTCTTAGAATTATAGTGCATAATTTATGTCATTGACTATTTGTCAATGTTTGAGCTTAAACTTGCAAATATGTTATTTGCTAAAGAAGTTATCCTATTCTTTTCAAGCACAAAATCAACCTGAAGAACCGTTAATTCAGAATCTCACTTTGTTTATTTGATGCTTGTAATATTCTCAAAGAATACCTATTTAAAGATTATTGATGACAACATTACAACGCAGTCACCTGATGATGTTGTCTCTACCGTATTATCAATTCTTCTGCATATGTTAAATCTGCTAATGTCCTGTCAAATGAATTAATTTATATTAACTTATTGTTCTAATGTATTCTCAAAATTAACCCTTATAGTGCCGGGAATCGCTGTCAGCGACACCCCTTACTATTGCGAGAAATGCCAGCGTCGCTGTGAGAGACGCGCTGTATTTGTTATAGAGCATCGTTATGTTTTATTAAATGGCCACCAGAATAATACCAGACGCTTTGCCAATGACCGCTGCACGCAGTTTCGCTCTTGGACTGTGTCTAGATGACGTAACTGTTCCGGCAGTTTTCAACAATTCGCCTGTATGTCGCTTAGCAACCAATTTGTAATGTTTTAGTTATAATTTTGTAAAGAGATAATTTTAGAAGTATAGTAAATGAAATTATATGTATTAGTTCAGTTTTAAATGCTCTATAAAATGCCGTTCAGGACAATATTCTAAAATAAAATTATAACTAACATACGGACCTTCAAACTTGAAAAAAAATTAAAAATTTTTTTTGTTCTCAAGGTTTTTAGAAAAAAATAAAATTTATTACAAAGAAAGGTTAAATATATATACACAGCTCTATAGACCACTTATTGCTCTTTCATTTAAAAAAGAATTTATATAAATATGACTAAAAACATGGATTCTATAAATTTTTACCTGGAACCTTACATTTTTGCCAAAATTGTCCTGGCACTTTTCGCATAGGAAATGCAAAAATGGCCCGGCACTATAAGGGTTAAATACATTATAAACTGTAGGTTATTCAACATATTTAATTAATAATAAAGTAGGTAAACAATGTCTATTTATAATTTTCACACTAAATAAAAGCAGCTGGTGTAGTTGAAGTTATAATACATTGAAAAACAAATTATAAAAATAATGCATAAAAAATATTTTAAAAAAACACTATCCATAATTTTGTACAGCAATCGCAATTATTAATGAGATTGAATTATGACCTGGAGCTAAATAATTCAATTTTGTTTAAAGGTTTAACCAAAGCCTTTAACCAAAGCTATAGCAGACCGTGTCTATTAATAGACAAACATACAGACTTGACTTTACCTTACAGTACGTTTCTGCTGAAGGGGAACTATGGTGGTAGGAGTTCTCCGTTCCTCACCACACGCGCCATTTAGTTTGGGTTTCTGTTTACTTCACTTGTTTGATAAATTTAACGTGAATGACCAAGGCCCATGTAAACTGCTAAGTAAAGTTATATATTTTTATTTTTGTCACTAGATCTTTTCTTACTCCTCATACATAGTTCATTACAAAGAATAAACCATTTTTTAAACATTTAATTTAACAATTTTAAAATTACTCCTTTAAAAAATTAGAAATTTCTTGGAGTATTGAAAACATTTCAATTTATTTAGTAACAAATTGGAATAAATAATTTACAATTAACTTAATAATTTATTTTAACATTACCTAACTGTATTTTGGTATAGCAGCTATGTTTTTAGGTATATAATTTTAGCTGGTGAAGTCAGTTTAATGAGTAATAAAATTTAATCTGCCACCATTATTTGGTTTACAAACTGCTTTTGTTTATAGGTGCTATACCTTTAAGTTTATATTTAGGGAAGTTTTAACTAAAAACACTGTTTAATTATATGGGTTGTCACTTATAGTGTGTTTTAAAATACCTCTCAAATTAACTGTGCCTAAAGCAATGACACGTATGTGTACTATTTGACCTTCGCATTACTTAACGTTCGTCACGAGCCATGAACAATCTTCATGGGATAACCAGATAATGCTGTTGTACTCACAACAATTTCATGCAGCAATTTTACTATCATTACTATTCAAATAGTAGTCAAAGTTAAATTTGAACAGGAACACTTTTTCGATTAAGGCTAATAGAATGTTTAGTGTGCTTTTAAAAATTATTAAATATGGACATTTTGAAATTTATACTAAAATATAAAACAAAAGATTTAAAATTTGTAAAAAAGATTTTTATACATGCTTTGTGACAGGAGATCACTTTGATGTTTAACCATTGAATATACCATCATGACTTTTTGATATTTATCCAAATATACATCACAGTTTTAGAATTAACAAATGGTTGCTGACAGTAACAACAAACCATACGATATATATAAATGAAATAATATTTTTATTCACGTAAAAATGTAAAGTTTGTTTGATTATGACAAATTTGTGAAATAATTTTATATCTGATATTATTTCAGAATTGTTTGAAATAAACTATTATGTATAAAATTGCAAGCTTTCTTATTTTTCTTAGAATTACCCATAGTATAAAGTGTAGGGAAGAAAAAATCCAAAATTTAACTCCAACCACAATCTAGGCAAGAACATGCCTGTAACCATCAATATCTAAACTTTAAGTTAAAAATAAATGTTTTATCAATCTAATTAGTTATAAATTTTCAAAACGAATTTTTAATAGGAGTAAAAATATCATACAAGTATCTTAGTCTTTATATGCCAACACAGCCAAATGTATTACACACTAAGCACTTTTTTCTTGGGTTCTTCTCCTTCCCCAGGTTTCTCATAGTGTTGGACTCGACACATGACTAGTTCATAAATAACTAGTGCCAACATGAGCAGCAAGAGGCCAGTCAGGATGAAACGGAAGTCCCAGTATAGTCGACCATCATGAACGTTGACAACCAATGGCTCATTGGAGACTGTTGGTGAAATATCCTGTGAGAAGTAGTTCCTCAAAGGAACAATTACTGCAAAAATGCTGAAGGAATTGGATTCCTCAGAAGACGGCTGGTCCATGACCTCATCAGGACTAACTAGTTCAATAGAGTTACCCACAAGTCGTTGACACAGACAAAAGCCACCTGGCGTATTGCAGGTAGGTACATATCTGCGGAGAGCACAAAGCTTTGTGCAGTCAGCTGGGGGGGCTCCTCCCACTTCACACTTGATGGGGATACACTGACCACTATCTGCAATAGAAAACTGATTCTCAGCAAGTTAAATCTGAGACCAATCCATTAAGAAAATAAAAGTTTTATTCGCTGTATAGAATATTTATTAATTTACATACATTCTCATATCTCATCACAGAATCCAAAACGAGCCTTATTTCAATTTCTGTCTGTTGGTAACACCTGTTTTATTCACGTTTCATGGGAAAACCAGAGTACTATGATATTTATGATTAGAAACTTCTTTGGTGTGTAAATGTTTGAGAAGGATATGTTCTAGGTAATTGTAATTTACCTCAGGACTCCCCTCTGCAGTACCATTAGATATCATGTTATTCTTATGCACAATGTTTTGCTTTGATGGTGTCATTTGTAATTTCTTTTGATTTTTAACATCAGCTATGATGACAGTACAGATAAAGGCATGCTGAAATGTAACAATATTCAATTACTGTATCTAGATACCGCAATCTAAATCTCCACAATAAGACACCATAAGTACTCGTTCTACTGAAATTCTATAGTTTTCTTAATTTAAATCGCTTGTATTGACCTATTGAGAGCACATGATTTTTTTACTTTAAGTTCACTCCCCAGTTCACATGGGCCTACAAGCCTGAGTGTGAACTTTATTCAAAGAATGAAGTACTGACTGTTGGCTCAGTGGGGATTCGAACCATGGACCTTGCCCTCTGCAGTCATAAGTCTCAGCTACCACGTTGACAAACATTAACATGATGAGGTATGTTATTATGTATCCCTATTGGCTTGTTTTGCCCACATCTAGAAAGAAAACAGTCACTTTTCCTATTCTAAATCTGACTTGGTTCTTCTCATATATACACATACACATATATTTTTCCTCTCATAACCAGAGCTCAAGCCAACCCCTAAATAAGATTCTATATATATATTTTCTCAATGTTTTGTTTAGGTGAAATTGACCCTTACTTTTTTTAATTTAATAAGTTAATATTATATTCAAATTAATATAGTTCTAAATTATTTCTTATTGATTGCTTCATAAATAAACTATATTGCCACTTTATATGATGTTTACTTTATTCTAATATGAAACCCCATATCATTACTTTTAGCTTATTGGTGGTGGATTTTCTGAAATTGTTGTTCAACATTTAGTTCTCTTTAACTTACCAGTGAAATGTGTTTCAATCTGTAATCAAAACTTTAATGTAATTTAATTTGTAAAAACTGTAGTTTAAAATACAACAGAAACAAACTACAAGCTTACAAATATCTTCACGTTTGTCTCACAAGGCAAGTATGATCAAAGGTAAGGATGAAAGCTTATTGGTAGCACACTAGAGTTACCCTATATCTGCAATTTAAGGCATAAAGATAATTATTCAAATGCTCATTAAATTAATTATCAAACATACAAATGATGTACGTACCATGAACCACAGAATATGGTTAATGGTTTATTCAGTAGAGAGTAGTACAGCTAGTTTATATAATACTGTGAACAACTACCGGTAGTCCAGCACTTACTACACATGTATATTCTGGAAATTTATTCAGATACTAAGAAATAAACTAACCTTGAAAAGAATGAATTATGTCAATTACACGAATATTTGTTTAGTTATGTTTTTCAATTTATATAGTAGTTAAGCATCATATTAGATGAACTGTCCTCCCTTTAATAAACTAAAAGACTAAATGAGTCAAGACAGTACATTTGTATTAAGATAATTAAAATGTTATAAAGATGATATACTAACAGACCAATATCAGCCTGAGACGGCTCCTCTCCCCTCAGCTCCGGATGGCAAGCAGCAAGTGCTCCTGAGATAAGTATTATCATGTAATACATAGGTTAGCCAGTGATGCTGCAACACAGAACTTTATCACAGACAACTGTTGTAATTTAGGATATATTTGTGTGGAGCCTGTTTTTGCCATTCTTACTAAACTGTTGTGCTGGAGTATTGACAATAAAGAATGAAACTATTTCATTTTCTAAATTAAATATAAAATAAAATTCCTAATTTCAAAAGTACTATTTCATTTAACATTCAATTTTATTTGGAGATAAACTTCTCAAAAAAAACATAAAGATGTGTTGTTATCTGAGAGAGTTAAAAAAGTACTTCCCTGTGGTTAGAACTTGTTCCTTACACATTATCGGTAGTTTAACGATGATGGTAAACGCATAATCTTTATATTAGCACAGACAAGCATGATGATATTGGTTACAACATAAATAATTTGTTTTTTTTTTTATGCAAATTGAATATTCTGAATGAATTCTTATTTTATCCAGCTAACAATTAGTTCCTTTTTTGTGTTTAGTATAATAAATGTCTGATTTCAAAATATGGATACATGCAATTTAAAATAGTATAAAAAATGTTTTCCAAGTTATGAAGTAAAACAATCAATATTTTATTCAAACAAGGATGTAAAAAAATGCAATTTAAAGATTTAGTTATTCTAAGAATCTGGTGATATATAGTTATTGAAATAAAATATACTCTGAAGGGAAATAAAAAAACATTGATATCAATCAAAGAAAAGACAACAAGAAATAAATGCAGTAAGAAACGTCAAAACAATATCATTAAGAGAACAGTTGGACAAAAGATTACGAAATAATATAATTACACCTAACACACGAACAGAGACACCTTCCATCATATGAAATCAAAGAAATCTTGTGAAAATGGCGTTGTTTACCTGCAACCTTGCAAAATTTTTTAAAACTTGTCAAATAAAAAATAAATGTAAATATGTAGTTGAGTGAGCATGAAAGGCAAAACAGATATGTGTATACATCTATAGTATAAATGATGATATTTAGTATATTTTTATCAGTTCTCTGTCCTTTTGCTTATGAGGTAGTAAAGACACTTATTCAGAATAGTGGTGGTTACATGAACTTTTGACACTTGAAACAATGGCGATAGATATCAAGGAATACAAGAATAGTTATGTTAAGAAATATACTGACAAGAGTGTATTTCAGTAGAGTAAATAATCAAGAGTGAAAAAATGACTAGTCTTAGACAATAGATTTAGCATAATATCATTAATAATTAATGTTTTTTTTATTTATTGATCATGTTTTGTTTGTGTTTAACATCAAGACAAAGCCATGGTGGACTTCAATTTTGCATTTGGTATTTGAAGATCGTATTTATTTATACCAAAACATGTACTATTGATTGATCTTCAACAATCTGTGTTTGAACTGCATGGCAAAATATCGTAAGTATTCTTACAATTATACAGGTAAGTAGTATCATTGATTTTACTATACATAGAATACCAGTACTATACATACATTTATATAGTAAAATCAATGGTAGTATATTCTTAAAATTATAAAAATTGTAAATAAAAAAAACAAACAAATTGTAGAGATATAAGTTCTTTTAAGCCAACTGAATTGTATACCTTCATAACTATCGTATAATAGACAGGAGTAGGGTAGTATTTGTTAGTGAACATTTTTACAACTTAAGTTTCTTGCTCTAAATGTTGTAATATGCACACACATTAACCCGTCATCACTCGCGTGGTGAGAAAAAAACCTTTCTAAAATAGTTGTTACATTGGAAACTTTTTTAATAGTCAACCTACAACATTGACCATCCCTTTGTCTAACCCTTTTCACATGTTTTATGCACATTCTTGTAAACAGTAGTGGTAGGAGGCAGCGGGGAAGGGATCACCGCACCTATATGTTTGGCCAGTTTGAAGTTTTCTCTATAAGCGACCGCTTGTGTCTCAGTAGTGGAGAGAAGTTTTCTTCATATGCTACTACTAGATTTGTTTTTGAATTGTCTTTTTGTAAACCTTTTAATTTTTTTTGTATATTTAGTTACGTGTGTTTAGTAGTATTTCAAGTTGTAAATAAATAGTTTTTATTTATATATAAATAGTTTTATTGAAAATCGGATAAATATGCCTTATTTGTAAATGTTATACTTTTTGTATTTGATAAATTTAATAAATTATCTCTTTATATATATGTGTGCTTAAATTATCCTCCGCATTAAAAATATATATATATATATATAATATTCAGAATAGCGAACACAACTACAACATTTATGAAATAATTATTACAAAACTATTTATATTTAAAAAATTTTGGTGATTTTTAAAGAAATAAAAGGGATCAAAAGTTACTTTATACTGTCTTAAAGTGTAGGTATAAAATAAGCTTAAAAATAAAACAAATACAATTTGTTTATGTTATTGGAAAGTTAATTAGTCGATGTCATGGGTGAGAAATTTTCTCTACACGCGACCTTATTTGTTCCATCAAACTACGCGACCGATGACGGGTTAAATATACTGTTATTAGATAATTTTTAATATTTTATAATATTCAAAGTGTACACCATTAGATAACACAGAGTGTGACCGACCACAGTACCAGTATCCTTATAAGGGATGTGAAACAACATCTACAGATCATTATGTTAATATTTCAGAAAAATATAAATTTTTCTTTTAAAAAATTTTAAGTTTTGTTATTTATATAATATTTATTACAAAACAATACAGGTTATTATTTTT
Source organism: Stictocephala bisonia (assembly GCA_035578905.1). NCBI lineage: Eukaryota > Metazoa > Arthropoda > Insecta > Hemiptera > Membracidae > Stictocephala > Stictocephala bisonia. Next base: position 1,595,463 of record JAQJVL010000191.1, on the reverse strand, counting down.
AGTTTCCCTAATTTTGTTCAATATCTTACTCTTTATTAATCATAGTTTAGTTGTAGTAATTAAGCTATAATGACTATTATTTTCAATTTGTGGATATGTGTAGAGAGAACCAGTGTAGCTCTAACCTTGCCAATTGAATTGGTTTGTAAGTTCAATAAAGACAGTTTTCATTTATTTCATTAATTCCAATATTATATTTAATTATACTTTTTGTAACATCTAATGGATCCTGATATTGACTTTAATTTATTTCTGTTAAACGTATTTTTACTCAACTATAAATTATTTTTTACAAAATTAGAGAATACTTTTTATCATTTAAAAAAATATACAACTTTTTAAAGTAAATATTAGAAAATATACCAACAAAAACATTTGTATATACATTTTGAGAATAGGTAAATATATTAAAGAGCGTCTTACTTACTTTACAACTGTGAACCAAACTGTTGGGTGATTATCTCTCATCAGTAGAGTATGCCACCTGCTGAACAAGCAGACGTCAACACAATTGGACTTATTGTGCATGTTGATAACATAATGTGTAACATGACTCACTGGCAGACATCAGTGAGAACTGTGTCATTTGTACAGTTCTATTTTAATTTACCATACTGTCTAATCACACAGAGATTATAAAAAGTTACTGGTAGTTATATAGTAGTTGTACAAGCAATAAAATGATACTTTGTTCCGAAATAACTTCATTTCATCACATCATATTTTTGCGTTTGAGTGTTTTGTAAGGAGTGCTTGTAGTTAATACAACAATTATTTAACTGAGACAAATACTGAACAATTAAGTTCAGTCAAGTAATTGTTGCAGGTAGTTGAAGAATGATGTTAAGAGTCCACCACACCTTAACTAATAACTCACACGCAATAATCAATATAGTGACAAAAATACTGTGCTTTTGGAAAAAACACATTAATTTTGGTTGTCAAGCTATTTAAAATATTTGTTTACGTTTTGAACTGTTAAAATCTGAACAAAGCATGTTTGATAAAAAATACCATTGAGTGTACGGTAACTAAAAATTGAGCTTTTAATTTATTTAGTTTGTAATTTATGTAATATTTAGTGTTATATCTTCTTTGTAAATTGAAAATGTGTGACAATGGACATTATGTTGACAGTTAATTTTGCACTTTTTCACTCTCTCATTACATTGTGGGAGAATAGTTGCCATGCTCAAAAAGCTCTCATTTTACAAAAAAAAAGGCTGTTAGGATTTTAAAAGATGTGTCAATATGAACCCTTTTTCAAAGAACTTAAGATTATGACCCTACCACAAGTTTCAATTTGCTGTTGATTGATCTACAAGAAACGTTTAGGTGTCTTGTAAAAGACATCATAGGTAGTTTTAAAAAGAGACAAGAATGTCATAATTAATTACAATACTATAAATCGATATTCATTTGAACTACTGCAAATAAGACTGCAAAAGACAAAAAGTAGTCACTCATATACAAATATGAAAAAGTAACTTTTCAACAAGTTTCTAGAGAATGCATGATTAGTATATTTGACCAAGTTTAAAATAGTTTTGGAGAAATGGCTCAAATAAAATGTATTTTATTCAGTGTCTGAATTTTTAGCGAATGAGGAATTTAATTGTTTGTTAATGTAAAACTATTTATTGGAATTTTATTTATAATGAGAATTTATTCAGTTTATTATGTATGTCCGTGTATTCATTATGTTTTTATTTATTACAATATTTATACATAGTTATAAATTATAATGTAATGATATACATAGGTATACACTATTTTACAATAATTTTCATTGGTAAGCTTGACTGTCTATTGCACATTGTATGTATACTTAACGACAATAAAACTTATGATTTCTGATTATTAAGTAGCAGTATATACATCACACTCCCATGCTAATATAAGTTAATTACAATGGGTTTTCCTATTTAAAACTCCATTTTACCTTACTCTGCTCATTCTTTAAAACTATTGATCCGTGCAGGGAACTTACTCAGAGTGGGGGAGAACAAGTAAAGTACAAGGTGAACTCAAACATAATATGTTTAAGTAATTACTTTTCCAACCACAGTTCCCTTCCAGCGGCAGTGGGCTGTAAGGTCACATAATAAACCATACACTTTCGACATTGAGCTTGCGATTGATTTAAAATCTGATTACTATTTGCAAACATTGTGTTAGTTTTCTATTGTCTGGTTTAAAATTGTAGTCTCTTTCCATACTAACTTCTGCAGTGTGCTAAGTCTACTCATAAATTAAAAATTAAAAATGTAGGAATTAAAATGTTATTAGATTTATAACATATCATGTTTACTATTTCATTATTATAATCATAAGGAATAGTCCTGCTTCAATTATATAACATAAGCAATGTAAGCAAACAAGACAGTCAAGTCAGCTTGTTCTTATTAAATATACAACAGACAACCAATCGGAATTGCCCATCTGATCTCGAAATGCATGTTTCCTTTGTAATTTTTTATAGGATTAAATTAAACGATAAATTTAATAATGGAATATATTAATATCAACTTTATAAACACATATAATTAGTAAACTAAAATTATACGGTAAAATATTTGAACTATGGTTAGTACAAATTTGACAAAGGTTGGCTAAACTGGCATTTACTCCATCATTTAAACCATTAAGAATACAACTAAACTGATTTAACAACACAATATCAGATCCAATATAAACACTGTGGCAAGTGAGATCATTTTTGTAATGGAAGATTCTATACTACTATCAGTGACTGTACCATAAACATAATGACTGTCCATGATTGGAAGCCGAATCTGTCACGCATGCACTTTAGGCAGGCCATTTACCATGTGTTTATGTATATTGTACATGTACATAGCTTGTCAAAGTAAGATACATGGGTAGCAGTTCGATGAAGCCAAAGGACAGCACAAAGCTACATTCAGATTGATGCTGAGAAATCACAAACAGAGTCCACTTGCAAGGGCAGGGGCGGAGCATCTTAAACGATGCGTTAAGCAAAGTGCTGGCTAGGCCATAAGCCGAGCTTGCTAAAGAGGCTGAGATTCTCTAGCAAGATTACAAGAATAGTTCCTATTTAGGCTGAAGGCCGACCTCCCAACAGATACCATAGACCAGCCTTCCTTGCTATTACAAGACACCTCATGGGGTTTGGGTTTATGCTTTGAAACTACATATTTATGGTTACCTTTGACCAGATTCTATCAACACTGTTCAAATAAAGAGATACTTTAGGCAATGTTAAAATGTTTATTTTATTACACTGATTCTATTGTGAACAAAATGACTTTTAAAAATTAATTAAACTGTATACTCAAATGAATTGTTTTTAATACATAATAATATTGCAGAACATAATGTTAATGTTGTTTTAAAGCCTGCTCAGGCACAAAATATTTAGTTCAACTAGGAAATAGTTCACTTAAAATAATTATTTTTTTAATCAAGCTACAAATACTAATGGTGGTAAATTTAGAACACGACACTATGCATCTAAGAAACCTCAACTTACAAAATGTACAGCTCTGGTGAATCAATATCTGTTCCTCAGTTTCTTATCAGATACAGTATGGCTATCAATGTTCACACATGTTCAATTCTGCTTTCATACTACTGTGGCACTGCCTGCTAGGTAATATAACATGATTGCTTGTGTAAATACAGAAACATTTCAACTTGACAGGCAGCCTGTACATGACTTTCTCTCCAGTTGATAACACTAATGAACCCGCTTTGTTCATTTTGTACAATACTATTCAATGATTTCACTCTGATAGTGAAATTTTAGTTTTTTTTCTTACTGAAGTAGCCTCTTCCCAGTCAAATGAAGCCAGTTTGATTTTTGTAAATTGATAATACAGTAATAAGATAATTTTTAATATAAATTATTCTTATTGCTAAAGTATTTTTTTAAATGAAAACTTAATATCAGAATTTATTTGTGTAAAGCAAAATTAATTATTGTTTCTACACTCTTTTATAACTAAAAAGTAAATTATACTTGTTTATTCATATTATTATATCATAGCTAGTATATTTATAAATACTATAAACATTGATAATTTATTTGAAAATCATTGTATTGTATCATTGGGTCATCATTGTATTTAAGAATAACATAATATATAATATTCTATTAATAAATACAGTTGGAGCTTAAAGCATTGTGTGTTGTAATATGAAGGCTGTTTCTCATGTTATTTAATTTGTAAAAACCAGTTATTAACATTTTTATTCAAACAAAAGTTAGAATAAGTTAAATATTTAATTCCTTTCAAACATTAATTTTTAGTCTCTAGAAATATATAACCCATAGTCAATTAATGATGTTCAATAAACAGCTATTATTTGTAATATTACCTATTTTGTGATGCCTCTTTATCCTGCAGGGTTTTCTGGAATCAGATTACTAAGTTTTTAGTACCACTGGAGGATGCCACACTAGTGGTGAAATGTATCGTATCTAAAACCCTTCAGGATCAAGAGGCACCATTACAAAGGAAATAATACAAATAAAATTAGGTACTGCCCTGGCAAAATAAATTATTATTAAAAAAAAAACAGATATTAATTTGTTGGTAGTATTATGAAAAAAATTAATTTAAATAGTTCATAATCAATCAGATGAATGTTTGCAGATTTTTTTATTTGTGTGTTTAATCCAAGGCTAAATTTTAAAAGTTTAGTATTTTTCCTGTTCTCAGTTTCTATATCTTGTATACTTAAAATAAGATCACTTCTGAATTATATTTCTCTTCATGAAGCCATGTCCTGAAAGACACAAAAAATAATCCTTCCAAAGATAGTTTTGTAATAAAAAATTGCTTCCTAGTTATAATACTGAGTTGCTTATCTTTAGTTTTTTGTTTTCTTTTTTTTTTTTACTAAACAACACTGATGAAAATATAGAAACTTAGGCTTATCCATTTTTTCTTATAGCGATATTAGCAATAAAGTCTCACAACACAAGACAATAACTCCAAACGTAATAGCATCTATATTTGATAACATCGAGCAAGAAACTTACTGTAATTATCAATGCATTCCTCAAACATTGGTGGCGCTGTGCTGTAACCCAGCTACTTGGGAAAAAAGTGTTTGGGAGATTGTAGGCGATAGATTCCATACTTGGTCCTCTTAATACAGACATGGCGTCCACACAATGGTTGCCAGCGACGCAGACACTACTAGAGAAGTCTGGGGTGTCCATGTTGGATGGTAGTCAAGGTTCAGATGTTGTGCAGGGAAGAGAACTGAGTGTCAGACTTGTCAGGTAGCTGAAAATCAGACCAACACTATGTGGTTCGGATTCCACATAAAGCTATAGGTCCCATAGTTGCCCTGGCTATTGGGCTATTTATAAATAGTCCTTCTTGAGCTAAGTCGAACTCAGATAGTAACAATGACTACACTCGTTCATCTACACTCATCACATTCACTCTTCATATTCGCCCATATCTCTACGATTGGCGTCTTAGAATGAATAATAAACAAAGAGGTTCCAGCCCATTACTCAGCTACTTACATCTCTGGTTCTATTTACTAACTCACCAACTACAGTAATAATGCTGACAGGTATGGTAGGCTTTACATCTACGGATCATTTCCCAAGCTCATGTGGCAGAAGGTCGATGCTCCATATCTACAGACCTATAGAGCTTGCAGGGTGGGGAGCTACTCTGAGGACCAAAATGTAGAAAGGAGTGGAGGAGGCTTGTGAATTTGATATTAAGTTTCAATCGAAACTTATTACTCAGAAATTAACATTTAAGAAACCTTATGGTTTGTATATACAGGGTGTCTCTAAACTACATTTCCAGATTTAAGGATATGGTTTTTTGGGGCAAAATAAGAAAAAAAGTTCCTAAAAATACTAAGGCTTTGTTTTGTTTTCTGTGTATTTTAAGAAATTTGTATAATTTAACAACCACTGAGGGTAAAATAATCCAACTTGGTATAAATGTTTATAATACTGTGAACTTTAATTGGGTAGCAATAGTTTTACAATATATTTTAATTTTTAAAAAGTGTCCTTTAAATATTTTAACTTAAAACTAAAAATCACTCACAACTCAGATACTTATACTGACCTTACAGCTACAAAAATGACAATGGGATAAATGCTAAAATAATTCAAGCTGAACTGCCTGACCTTATACCACAAGTCTGTCAGATACAGCACCGACACACCAAGAACTCCACTAGCGAGAATGATTGGTGCCAGAAACTTTAACTATCTAAGTCTCACATAAAATTTACAAAATATAAAATAAATTAACGAATTAATGAGAAATACAATAAGCCCACATTTGTCAAAATCCAATTATAAATAACATAGAAACAATCATAGAATTTGATCATTGTAACGTAAGGTATGATATTGCAGTTGATCCTGACAGATGCTCTAAACACATTAACCCTGGTCTGTAACTTTCCACATGTCTTTTGAAAATGGATTTGAAAGTGAGGGATTGTTTTAGAGTGACTCCCAGGTACAGATGTGGCTTATTGTGTTTGAGCCGAGCTTAACAAACAAGATGTCAAGTTTGTAATGAGACATTCTGTTATCACTATGGATATAGGGTACTTCAATTAGAATATTCTTGAAGATCTTCTATGAATATTTAATAAATTGTAATAGTAGCCTTTTTATCAATGAAGGATTGACTAATGTAGTTGCTTACTATATACCAGAAGTTGTAAAAATGAAATACAATTTATAAATAACTTAAGAACCTACTAAGAATATGTGTTCCAATTAACACAAGACAGACCATTTATTAAACTGAATCGAATGAAGATCTCCCCAGGTGCATCAGCCACTTCATAGATTTAGGATTTGCTTATTTATTTAAGTAAACTTGCAAACTGTCTATTAGTTCAACTTTAGGGAGATGTCTACCCAAACAGATCTACATCTATCAACTACCCAAACAGACAAAACAGTTTAGAACATTCAAGATCATGAGCTAACAGACCATCACCTAACCATTACGCAATTGTCGGAGATAAGTGGAAAATTTTGGGACCTAAGTAAAGTAGTTGAATTGAAGAATCTAGAAGGTGATAGTAAAATAAAATATTAATAATAAAATACCTTTAACACATTTCTTCATATTTTGTTTGTAACATTTCTTCATATTTTGTTGTACGATGTACATTTCGACTTCTATGAAATCATCCTCAGGTACACATACAAAGGTTAAACAAATTTTAATAAAAAAGAAACTAGCTAAAGTAATTTTAATTGAAAACTGTAAAGGAAATGAGTTGCTACTGACCAAAATTTAAGCCAAGCCAATGGAGGACATCACTGTTCCCTAATCCCCAAAAATGTCTTCAAGTCAGATCTAACATCCAGACAATTATAAATTGTTTTTTGTTTTTTTTTTTTTTTTTTTTTTTTTTTATTTGAAGGAGGTTATTCCACTTGGAGGTTATTCAACCCGGCAAGATTGTTAATCAAGCTTTTAACCCTTTAAAAACTGCACAAAAATGGATTTTTTGGGGTGACTACTTTTTAGATATGTAATATGAGACCCTAGCCAACTGAAAAAGACTGCTGCAAATTAGGGGTGTTTGTAATCATTTACAAAAAAATATTATATTATTACTAGAAAAGGAATATGACAAAGTGTTTGGTATTGTTTTTAAGATTTATAAATGGGATATTATAAAATCAGTAAATAATGAGATAGGTATTATCCTTTTTTATACATATAATATATACATTTGAGATATAGATATAAAAAAGGGCAATATTTTTAGTTTTTACACATTATAGCAAAATAATAAGAATATTTTAATGCGTGAAACCTCTTATTTCTGTTTCAATGCAGTCCTTTAGCTTAGTACCAAATTTCATCACATTTAGCTGAGAAATAAAGAAAAAATATATAAATGTAAAGTTTCACCTTATACTAATGCATGATATATGTACTATTATTACAAATGAAAAATAAATCTAACATGCTGTAAAATTACTAGGATTACTAAGTTCCTCAAAAAGGTTAAATTTTGTATTTTACATCGAATATATGTCATGGTCAATTATTTACACTATTTAAAATTTTTAGTGGTGTATTCTATTCCAATCCATATTTGTTTTTACACAATGAAAATAGTTAACTCTTTGAACGCCAGGAAAGTATGCCTAGGTGTCGGACCACGCCAGCCGTTTCAGTGCTGATTGCCTGAACCACGCCGGGCGAATAATGCCGCGAGAGCGCTAGAACGCCAGATACTTTTTGCCGTTTTTGGACCTTTACGCTAGAACAACTATCATTCTGCTATTTTTAATGGTAGAAATGTGTTTTTGGTACCATTTTTTTCACAATAAAAGCGGAAACATTTCAGTATGTAAGAAAGTAAAAATGTTCTTATAACATGGTAACATAAAACAAAATAAAGTAAAAAAATTACTTATATTTTTTTTAATTTTAAACCACTAAAACATAATATGAAAATAAGTTTATGCTGCTAAACCATATTAATGTATGTACCAAATTTAGTTCCCAACAAAACTGTGTAAATTGTATTCGGAAATAAGAATTGGTTTTCGATTTATTCATTTTTAATGAAAACTCGACATAATAGCTGTTTTGAACATTAACTTCGGTTATTCTGTATATTTTTATTGTTTATTATTTTTTTCGTGAAATTTCATTCGTACAACATTTGAATCAATAAATAAGGCATTTAAGTTACATTTCTTTATTGTTAATTATTCTGAAAGGCAATAACATATGTTTTAAAAATATTAAACTACTTTATGGAAATAAATAGAAATACAATGTTTGATTAAACATGGAATCTTTTCTATAGAAGTCTTGAGCAAGTTTATTTATTAAAAGTCTTTATTAAAATGTTTAATAAAGATAATAAACAAAACAGATCAGCTGTCACTACTCGTACTCGCCACTACATTACAAATATCGCGAGTTTTTATAATATCTTTACAATTTAAAAAATTAATACAAAACAAAATAATGTTATATTATAACTGTGAATTTCATTCCAAATACAATGGTATGAGTTTTATCGAAATTCAATAGTAAATAACTTTGTAATACGCAAAATAAACATGAATATATATAGACGCTAGGCGTCCAACGCTCACATAGTGCCTGGTTTTTATATCGGCTCTTGGCGTGGTATGGACACATGGCAATTGGCTATATATAGGCTCTTGGCGTTCAACAGAATTTTGCCAAAAGCCTATATGTAGACTTCTGGCGTTGAAAGGGTTAAATTATTATATTATACAAAATAAGATATAAAACAATACTAAATTATTTACAAACAAACTTTTCAACTATTAACATTAGCACAATAACCAAAACACATACATAAACAAACAACTCCTTCACTAGGCTGACGCCTGAACTTAGATTGGCAAAGGAACAGCTGTTTTGAAAACAGCTGATGAATGAACTTTATTTTGTTGAATATTCTCAACAGTCTGGGCTGCCAAAATAATAAGTTCAACTCTTCTAGATTCTGTTTCTTGCAAAAATAGCGCAACATATGGGCAGTTATTTTGTGAAATTACCGATTTCCGGTTCAATTACGGCCGTGTGCAGACGGCATATCGCCCGCATCGTCTTTTTCGCAAATTATGTGTGGTTGACGATTCGTCCTATTAGGGTTCATTTGGAAGTTTGAGAAGATTGTGTAAAAAAGTTCATAATAAGACATCATTTGAGGCAGACAGAGTTGTGGTTTTTCTACCACGACAATGCCTATGTTCACACAGCAATCTCTTTTAGCTAGTTACTCACATGACCTACCTCAGAATGATTTTTTTAATAAGAATAAAGAGGAGTATAAAAGGACTCAGATTTGAAAATGTTGAAATGTCAAGAAAGAAATCATGAAGGAGCTCTCAGACATTACTGACGACGAGCATAAAATAAGTTTCCATTGTGTAATCACCAATGTAATGTAATGGAGAGTATTGAAGGTTGTTAAAAAAATTTTAAATCTTTATTTTTACATATAATTCTGGATTATTTTGGGTAACTCTTATACTTAGCTAACCTACAAACTTAATTGTTGTAAGATTCCAGTATAAATTGATGAATTGTGTTCCACTCATCAAATTACAAAGTTGTTGTAAATTAAGTGGTACCTCAAATTGTTGTGTTTCTTGCCACACGAGGAAGGCTGCTATAAAGATTTCTGCTAAAGGTAGCGTATAAAATTGTGTTTCTTTTTCACAATATCGTCCATTTATTTGAAAATGGATCCTGTTTTCTTTGAATGAAATGTTGTTTCCTTGAAAAATGGATCTGGATAACTATATCAGAAAATAAGTGGAAGGAAGTGAGTTTTTTAGACAATGATTAAGGAAATTTGTGTAGAGTGAGGTTACAAGAGTAGTATCTGGTAGTACAAAAACATGAGGATTGTGCATTTAGTTCAGAAAATGGATGTTATCTTTGATGTGGGAGGATAAATCTCTCAATAGAAGCATTACCTATGGGAGTAAAGAAATGAAAAATTTGTTCAATAATGGAGTTACAACTGGCAGCTATTGTCTTCCAGGTCAAATGTTTTTATATGAATTTATATAAAATGTACAACAGGTTGGCTGATTGTTCATTGTTCATTAAAAGATTCATGGTTTCAGTAAAAATGTTTTACAAGTGTAGTTTCTCAATCCAATTAAGAGATTAATCAATCACTGTGGTTATGAACTCCATAATTCAGATCTGGTGCTTGTAGGATCACCAGGTCTGAATTCTTCCTCAATGATTGTACAGCTTTTCTTTCTGGTTTTGGTTACATTGTGAGAGGTTACAAAATTGTGGATTCTGTGTTAGTAATGCTGTGCTTGATGTATATAGCTTAGGGCGATCTGGATGGAAGTGGATCTCAATTTGATGAATATTTTACATCATAAGACATTCTTTACGTTAAAGTCGATTGTCGAGTGCTCCTACAAATTTTATTGGACACAGGATTTCTTGCAAAAGCGACTTTTTTCTGAAGATTAATAGAATTAGATTTGTTTGTGTGTGGAAGATAGGCCTTTAGAATACATTATAGTTTCATTTTCTGTTATGTTATAGCTAGACATATTTAATATTTACTATAAAAAAATCAGGAGAGGTTCTGTTAGATTTTTGTTGTTTGTTTAAAAGGATTTGTTGCTAGTTGTTGTCCAGCTCTTGAACTTACAATTTACAATAGAAATTTCGATAGGTTATCATTTATTTGAGGTATTTTATTATTCTTGAAGGTCTTTGGTTGGCCCAATTAAAGCTCATGAATTATTATATTTATAATAGCCCCAATATAGTTATTTTGAATCTGATGACTATATTGGTTCTCATGGTATATATTGTTAAGAGCAGTGCTTAGCAAAAGTCTATGATTAGAGCTTGGGTTATTAGTTTTTTTTTTTTTTTTTTTATTATTTTTAAGATCTTAATCTCTACAGTATTGTTTTTTATCTCTAGTGATATTGTGTTAAATAAAAAATATCAGTATTTCCACATCTATGACACCATGGTGCACTCAACAACTGACTTACACCTTGAATGAAGACTGTCTAATAAAATTCAAACCTGTGTCAAATTGGGATTCACCTCCACTATAACCAGACCATCCAAGAGTTATATATTAAATATATAATTCAAACCACACAAAAAATCACACTCTTCCAATCTAACCAAAACAGAGAGAATGGCTCTCATTCAGCCAGACAACTGAGGTAATGGATGATTTCACTATCCCACAAATTACTATTATTTGTTTTTAATTGAAAGTATACTATTAAAAAAACTACAATAAAATTATCAAACTTTTAATCAGCATGACAGAGGTTTTATTTAAAGAATAACAATTAATACTGATAATATACAATGCTTCGGTATAGTTCTAACCGTCCATTTGTTCTATATACAATAAAAACATTTGTCATTTCATTTTAGACTAATGTGTTTAAAAGCTTCAATAGCTTAACCAATCTTAACCCTAAAGTGTTAAGGTTGGGTGTCACATACCCTAGCGGTGTTATTTATCTTTGTTTAGTATATATAGTTGTATGGTAATTTCCTATCCACATAAATTCAGTTTGGATATTAACCTCGATTGGTACACACATCACTTCCTCTTCTCTCACTTTATTCTCCTTTTAGGTAAGTGGTAAGTTGTATGATTTTTAACACTCAAGGCCTAGTGGAGTTTCACACATCTTACCTATTCCTATCTTACCGCATAATAAAATGTTGTTTATCTTGGTGTTTATTGCAACTATAAATTATAGTTTTCTGTTTTAATTATGACTTTCTTTTCAATTAGTTTACTTCTTACCTTCACACATCCCATCTTATGGTTTTGAAATATGAAGACTTTATTGCACTTTGATAACTATTTAAGTGCTGTTTTCAGAAAACTTTTTTGAAGACTGATAGATGAAGAAACCCATAATTTTGTTTGGATGGATGACGATGATTGAAGTAAATGAGATAGCGAAGAAGAAATCGATGATGAAATATAAGATAACTGAAATGTAAATTAAATAACAAAACTAATATTCCATGAACAAAACACAAAAATCTACCATGAATTTTTAATGCTTCAAACCAAAAACTTACATTTTTTTTAGTAGTGGGTTTCAAATTTTAGTTTATACATATTCAGATTTTTACTTCATAAAATTAGATTACATGATAACTTTTTACTTTTGAACATACAAAATGATGTATTACGCTTCAGTTTTATTTTTGTTAATATTACAGTTGTTGTAGTATAATAGAAAAATAACTTAAATACTTGCATAAGTTTAAATCTTACAAAATAGGCAAATATATAATGTAATTTAATTAATAGTCCTATGTCATTATTGGGTTAAGTGACACCCACCTTATCCCATTGTACCAAATATTCCCCCTTGCCAAAGTAGAATTAAATATACGCCTAATTTATTTGCATTATAATATATTTGCATAAAATACCTTATAAACAAACAGTGAACATCAATCTTTGTAGTTTTTACACTAATTACATATGTTACTGTAGTAAAAATCAGGTGGCTGGTTTCAAGCAGCCTATTAATGACCGAACAATTGGTTTATGAATCACAGCACTGCCTGACTAACGTACACACACAGATGCTTGTTCAACAGCAATCACTGCAACGGTGGGGAATGACTATTGGAGGTCAGCAGTGACCTCGGTCTCTGGACCACACAATGACAAGTCCCTGAGAGTCACTGGTGGCCAGAAGGCTTTCATCATAGTTGAAGCTGATGCCAAGCACAGGACAAGCATGACCCTGAAGCTTGTTGACTACAGCTCTACTGCTCTCTCGTTCTATGTCCAGAAAGTACACACAGGAGTCCTCACTGCCTGTCACTGAACAAAACCATACGTTACAGAGTCAACCATACACTATGTACAAAGACAAGAATACAATACATTTACTCATAATTACCAAATGCATCCTTACAAATGCAAAAAATAACTTTGACCCAAATGCAAAATATAAAATATAACTGTCATAATAAGAGTAGGATAAATGGTTCACAAAAAGATTGCCAATTGCATGTTTCTTACCATTTTTGTCTGTGATTGAGTAAAACTGGTTAACCATTATTGTGAAGAGGAAGTGGAAGAGCAATTTAGTCTCTCTAATAAAAAAACAGTTCCCATAAAGAGACCAAAGCCAAAACTAGAGCCAAACCCAAATATAACCTCAGGTAAGTGCTGCACTTTTATTATACCGGGTGTTTCAAAATGAATAGCGGGGTTTTAAGGTGTTATAATATTTATTACATCAAACTTACAGCCACAAGTGATATATCAAACAAAAGAGGAACTCAAACAGTTTTACATAATAGCCTACAAGTGTTCAATGTGAGCACCATTCGTTACTCGGCACATGTCAAGACGATATGCGAGTTCTTCCCAAACTTTGGTTAGTGTCTCATTAGTAATTGCCGCAACAGCTGTTTCAATCCTGTTCCTTAATTCGGGAAGGTTGGCTGGCATTGGAGGCACATACACTCGATCCTTAATAAACCCCCAAAGATAGAAATCACACGGCGTTAGGTCGGGTGACCGTGAAGGCCATGGATAACAAGCGCCATCATTAGGCCCCTTACGGCCAATCCAGCGGTCGGGTAATGTGAGGTTAAGCCAATCGCGTACCTCGTTATGCCAGTGAGGCGGCGCACCATCTTGCTGAAAGACGAAGTTCTCTGGTTCATCCTGTGTCAGTTGAGGGAAGAGCCATAGCTGTAGAGTATCCAGATAAGAGGGACCAGTTACAGTTGCTTCACCAAAAAAGAAAGGACCATAAACTTTCTGTCGGGATATAGCACAAAAAACCTTCAATTTAGGTGAGTCTTGTTGCACTTATTCCATCATGCGAGGATTTTCTGAACCCCAAATCCGAACATTATGGGTGTTTACTTGACCACTAAGGTGGAAGGTCGATTCATCACTGAATACGACAAGATCCAGAAAATTTTCATTGTCATTCAACAACATGTCGTTGGCAAAGTTGGCACGTAAAACATGGTCAGTAGGCTTCAGAGCCTGTAACAACTGCAAACGATAAGGACGTAGTTGCAAGCGTCGCCGCAAAACTCTCCAAACAGTCGTCACAGGAATTGCTAATTCACGACTAGCCTTCCGAACGGATTTCATAGGACTATGCATGAACGAATTATGCACTTGCTCAACGCTCTCTTCACTAGTTCTTGGTCGTCCCGTACTCTTGCCTTTACAAAGGCAGCCAGTGTCTTCAAACTGATGATACCATCTACGAATATTGTTATCACCTGGAGGATCACAACCGAACTTAATCCGGAACGCACGTTGCACAGTAACAACAGATTCCGTCTTTGCAAACTGTAAAACACAAAACGCTTTCTGTTCTTTAGTCGCCATCTTTGCTAGTAGCGCTTTCTATCGGATTGCGGCGGAAACATTCCGCACTGATGCCAACAAACAAAACTGTTTGAGTTTCTCTTTCATTTGATATATCCCTTGTGGCTGTAAGTTTGATGTAATAAATATTATAACACACTAAAACCCCGCTATTCATTTTGAAACACCCGGTATTTGTTTTTTAAGCTCAATTTTCGGTAAAAGTCAATTTGGAAAAAAAATATATTCCCACACCTCTACTATTTGATCACGATCACATATTTGATCACGATTTTATTACTGAATGAACACTTGCGTAGGGTTATATTTTTTTTTTAAATTAGTATGCAAGATTGGAATATACTTGTTGTACATGAGCTTAGTAAATGGAATGACTCAAAATTATGAGGGTTAACAGGGATATTGTATACAGTATACATTCATTTAAAAGTCCAGTGTATATGAACCACTGTGTAAGGTAAAAATAATACAGTAACTCAACATACAAAACTTAACACGAATACAGGGAATAACAATTGTAATGAAATGTGCAGCAGGTTAGTAAGTAAACTCAAACAACAGCACTGATTCATTCAGTAACACGGTAACTAGAATAGACGGTAGGTATCTCGGCTAGACTGCACAGTAGACTGTATCGCCACATGGGTGAAATAAGTTGGTTTGATTGTTCTACTAAATACTGGTAACTAAAGCTACCAATCACATGGAAGCTTTCAGCAAAATAGTAAGCAAGCTAGTCAACACTAATCCACTTGTATCGTAACCACGAGAATTAGAACAAATATTTTAGTGTTTGTTAATTGTTGTACCATCCAGCTGACACTTCAACCATGTGATGTCAGGAGATATGCACGTGATACCTCCTGTCTTCATTTCTAGGTTCCATGGTCAGTAACATCAATCTGAGTTAGGAGCAAGAGTGACAGATAGGTGCAGTGACGTCACCTCAGTGACTTATCCTAGCCCCACTACGTCATGCTAATCTGTCAGCAAACATGAAGACTACACTAATTTTCATATTATACGAACTTTAAAGAATCCAAACCGGCTGTACTGTACAGATAGTTAAAACGTTCATGCTTTAGCTAGTAACTCAGTATAACTGAGCATTACTGTAATACGAATAACTAAAACTTTGATAATTTCAAACACTTTTCTGTAGTTTTTGTAATGATTTGGACTAATTGAAAACTTACCTATACAAGCACCTTGTCGAAAGGACATAATTGGGCAGAAAGTAGAGCGTACAAGGAACCTACTGTTTTTGTGGCGTACATTCAACTGCCGCTTCATCTGTAAACTACCTTCACGATCAGTGACTCTGTAACCAAAATTATTGGTGTTATAAGCACATATTACAAAAGTGTGTTATCTTGAGTAAGTAATAAAAAAAGTTAGGCAGTTTAATTTAAAAAGCATTAAGGCAGCTTCAAATCTGCAACAATGCTAAGACTGAAATAGTATTCAACAAAGAAATTATTTGCAAAGTAAGAAACTATCTATTTATAAGACACTAATGCAGGAGTAACAAAAATAAGAGGTGTACGAAAATGGCAAAAGGAAAGTCAAGATTAAAAAAATATCAATAAAAGTGCCAATATACATATAAAGTTTTAAACAGGCTTAGTTAATTGAGAGATAATTTACATTTTTTACCTTTAATTTTCATGCACTATCTTGTTGCTATTGAGAAATCCAGACCACTATAAAAATAAATATATAATTTAAAGATGTCCTTCATTAAAGCCTTTTATAAAGGTCATGTTTGTAGCTCCTTTCTTTTTCACAAGATCCATGAGTAATAAAATATTTATTATTACATAAATAATTTAGAAGTTAACTAACAATAAATACAAGTATGCATGATGTCTAAGGTGATTCGACAAGACTTGTAACCTAATATGCTATTGATCAACTGATCACACCACAGTTTTGCCACACGCTCGCAACATGAGAGCAGGCCAAGGGAAGTTGGATGGTACTGGCTCGAAGAGCAGCCTATCACTTCATCGAGCAAAGCCATCAGTTCATAAGTTTTTCTACCTTTTTAACATTAATTAGAATATTCTAGGTCCAAATATTTGGGAGGAGGGTCCATGGATTGAGGGTCTTACAGTTGACATCATGTAATTAATACAATTTAAAGCAATTAATTGATAATTAGAGAAGATCATTAAGTGTCGTGGCCGGCCCATATTGATTTGAAATATGACTTCATTCTTATATTTAATTTGGAGGACTTCATAATTACGCTAATTTATTAAAGATTCATTAAAGTTTGTTATGATGGGCTTAGAATTAAACTCATGGCACTATGTTCTGATTTACTTGAATTAAATTGGGGTCCAGTAGTTTCCTCGGCCCGTCCGTTCTTCATTTTGTGTTACTTTAAATTAATATATATCCCAGATTTCCTACCACATTTTATTAAATTCTAAAGCTAATTTAATCAAATGTGTGTGAGTGCACAAGTTGCGCACTTTATGAGTAAAGAGATGCTCGAGTTGCGCGCAGTACCAAGAGGGCCATAATACTAGTGCTCGAGTTGCGTGCAGCTACCAGCATCCGTACCCTCAACAAAATTACTACAATTTCCAATGCTGTAGTTACAAGTTAGTTGTAGTTCTAACTTTTGACGACGACTTCTAATAATTGGACATATAATTTTCACCAATGAATTTTACCTTTTTTTGTTTTGTATGTATAATGATGTATCAAGGTATCGTTGATAATATACGGTAACTACAGATTAACCTATATTTTGTATACAACAAACATAACATTCAAATTATACTTGGAAAGAATTATTACATTCAAAGTTTATTTCTAATCACCTTCAAAGTACCCTTGAACCTCTAGAATAAGTGAACAATTTTGTTAAAATATGCCAAAAAGCCAAGTGACGATAGACTTTCATGTTTTGCTGATTACAGTGTCGAAACCTACGTAGATGAAAACAATTTGACATTTCAACCACACTACTATAGTCTTCTTCTTCAACCGATTTGTCGAGGACTACAAATGCATTTGAGGCCTTTCATAGTAAATTTAACAATTTATGTCCATCACCACATCCAAACATATTTGTTTTTATTAAATGTTTGTTGGCAATTCAAAGAGAAACACATATTTTACAAAACAAAAGTGGACAAGTTAGAAGTCAGGACAAAAAGAAACGAAATAGGAAAAGATTCATCAGTGAAAAAAAATACTCAGTACCAGAACAAAGCCATTAATCAGCTCAATTTTATTAAATGTATAGGCTTCTAAGTATCTGTGTAGATGTATTATGTAATAATGATTTTTATTTAATCTTAAATTTTGACATCAATAAAGAATAGCATTCAACTAATGTATGGCCTATTATTGTTACAATTGTACTTGATGTTTCTTTATGAAACATAAACTATAAACTATAATTATTTTTATTTGACAAGTATACTTCTAAGGAAATGTTAGAGCATATTATACTGTTTTACCTTTAACGAACTTTATAATCTATATACGAGGTACGTCCAGAAAGTAAGTTCCGTTTCCATTTATATCCGCTGCAGCGCTGCGATCGCAGTTCCGCGCATGTGCAGCAGACACTCTGTATCAAGGAGAAGAAACGTGCACCATTTTGAGATCGCTGTCAGTCTCGTACGCTTTGTTGTGCTTGTTTAAAATGTCGGTATTGATTGAAAATCCCGCCGCTTGTGAAATCAGATCTGTGATTCGTTTTCTGAATGCTAAGAAAGTGAAACCGATTGACATTTATCGGCAAATTTGCAAGGTTTACGGACAAAATGCGATGAGTGATTCAATGGTGAGAAGATGGGTCCGACAGTTTAATGAAGGACGTTTATGAAGTGCATGATGAAGAACGAAGTGGGCGTCCATCTTTGATTACAGAAGAACTGGTTCACACTATTGATGAGAAGATCAAGGAAAACCGTAAGTTTACAATGAGTGCTCTCGCTATGGAATTCCCCCAAATCTCACGATCATTAATTCATGAAATTGTTACCGAAAAACTGAAATTTCGAGACACTGAGGAAATTGCGCCGCGCAATACAGAATAAGCGCCGAGGATTTCTGTCCAAAGGTGTTGTTTTTCTTCACGACAATGCACGACCACACACTGCAAATGTGACGAAAAACCTCATACAGGGATTTGGCTGGGACGTGTTTGACCATCCTCCGTACAGCCCTGACCTCGCTCCTAGCGACTTTCATCTGTTCTTACATCTGAAGTCTTTCCTTAGCGGTCAACACTTCAACGATGAAGAAGAGCTGAAAGAAAATGTTTCCAAATGGTTGAAGACACAGGCGGCAACCTTCTATGAAGAAGGCATAGAAAAACTTGTGCCACGCTATGACAAATGCCTGCAAAATTTCGGCAGTTATGTAGAAAAGTAGTTTAAGAGTTGTAGATTTTAGTGCAATAAATATTTTTTCTGTATCTGTAGACAAATTATTTTTATTACCAAACGGAACTTACTTTCTGGACGTACCTCGTATATCAGAAAATTGAATTTTAATAGAGCAAAACCACTCAACATAATAGAATATTGCTTCTTTGAAAAAACGTTTAGTTTTCAGATACCTTCATTATACAAGAGATAAAAAAAATCCTTGTTTCATCTATATATTTATTAATATGTAAAAAAATTCAAGAATAACGTTTAATCCTCCTTCAAGATAGTAAAATTAATCTAGTAAAAAAAATGCAATGTCTATACAAAAGGACGAGAGATTATTAGTGTGTTTTGTTGTATTTGTTAAATAACTTGAGTAATACATTTAAATTTATTTAACTAAGTTTTCTGTTACTAAGTAAAAAGCTTCTAACAGATCTTACCGCTTAATACTAAACACTGTAAATAAGTTACACAAATAACCAAGAAGGTATAAGAAGTGGTATAAGTTTAGTGCTATTCGGAACCAGATGTTAATTCAAGGTATTTGTGGTAGGATGTGATATTTACGGAAATATTTATTTTTTACAGATTGTAGTCTAAGTTGTATTTTTGAGCGGTCAAGACTGGACGGCCTACCTGAGATCGGTATTGTGCGCAACTTGAGTACTAGTTTGATGCCTCCCTGGGACACTGCAATTAACGCAGGTAGGATTGCGCGTAACTCGTTAACTGCCAAATGTGCATCCCCCATTGATTCCTTTTCTAAAGATAGTAAATACTTTTTTCTGATTACACTGAATTTGTTTCACTATCAGTATTTAAATTTTTTTAATTTTCACAACTTTTAAGAATTTCAGCCTTGGATCGTAAGTTCAAACATGTATCTGATTTCTATTTTTGAACATGAATTTATCCTAGATATACATCAAATTCAATATTAAATCAGGAACATGCTTTCAATTGCAGATTTAAGATTAAATTTACAACCAGCTGTATTGACAGTGAAAGCTCTGTACCTGAACAAACAAACAGCATTGTTGGAGCAATTCACAAGAAGAGTGGGGTCCCGAGCCTCTCGGCTGATCCACGCTCGCCAACTAATGCAGGTGATGGCGCTCTGCTCACCTAAACTCAGCCTGCGACTGCGGCTCAACCTCCCAGATTCCAGCTCAAAAGTGAATGACATGATTAGTCCCTGCAAAACACAAGAGCAAGATTAAAAAATGGCATTTAAATTTAATAGTCATATACAAATAAGTAAAATATTCAAACGTTTTAAAGAGAGAGAGAAAACATAAATAAATGAGCTGTCAATTGACAAAATTAAAAATAAATATCCTCTTATAGTACAAAACAAAATACTTAAATAGTTACAAGAGAACTGTGTATGGATAGCTAAATGTGAGGAATATGGTTGTAGATAATAAGATCATCCAATAACTTGAGAAATTTCTTTAGAAGTTCTAATGTTAGTAGACACTTACAAACGGAACTGCTTTAATTATATTTTTTAAATGCAGAAGGCTAAATATAGAGAAAAAAATTACTCTGAAAAACCACTACAACTTGACTTTTCATTTATTGAATCGAAATAGAAGTATAGTTATTACAAAGTATAATTTAAACAAATCCCTAGAATCCTTGTCACAGAATTTCTCTGTTGCATCTAACTGTTTTTGATCAAATATTTGAATACAGCAATACTCAGGGCATAGATACCAATAAGATATTAACTTGTTAAGTAACTACAACGCTGCAGAGCTTCAAATCTCTTTGGCACCAATTGTGTAAAGGAACCTCACTGGACTTGTATACTCCACAAGCTAACTTACACAGGAGCAATAAAGAGTACGAAGAGCAGCAGATGCCCCAGAGAATCTCAACAAGAAAACAAGCAATTAGCTTAACTGCAAATGATGTTGACATTCCCAGAAAACCCAAAGTCACAATGGCTTTGGACACACAAGTCCTTTACACTCTGGAGTCTAGAGATCGGGTAACAGAGATTGCGTTTATGTAAGTAAACCATTAGATATATGGTTATGTGATAAATAGCAGAGCACTTGTTGGGTTTCACGGATATGTTGTTATTGGCACAACATTCTTCTATTGCAGATAAATCTTTCACAGATCCTTTGGGAGTCGTCAATTGAGGAATATACAGAGAAGATCTACGGCGTCAATCATTTCCAGAAGATCACTTACTAAAAAATTTAAAAGCAAGGATCTAATAAGGGGCCCTGGGAAACACTCAAAGATGATGAGAAGTCCGATCCAATTTTGACTCTAAGAAAGCGGTCACTTAAATAATCAGATATCAAAGTTAACATGGGATCAGCCGCTTTGTAGGCTTTCAGATTTTTTGTGAGGATCTTCGAAAATTTATATCAAAGGCTTTGGCCATGTCGATTTGTTTGTTGCTGCAGAGAGCAACTATTTGCAATTCTTAGAAGAGCAAGAGGATAGAAACTATAGACTTGCCACATACTAGTCCATGTTGATTCAAAATCTGTCCTTGACGTTGACGAATAATTATTTCTGACAAAACTTTGCAATCAATAAAATTGAGTAAATGAAGTTAACAATTTTTAAAATTTATAATGTAGAATAAATAGAATTTTTGTAATTTGTGTTTTTTAGAGTAGTGGAAAGTTCCAGGAATTGAAATAAATGGTTAATTAGGAATTCACAACATTGAAACTCAAGCTACTGAAATCCAATTATATTAGTAATGATGTTATATTGAATTTTAATTATGGAATTCACCTCATAGTACTTACTTTATCATTTCCTGCCCACAACATCTGTCCACTGGCGTCAAACGCCAGACTCAAGACTCGTCCGCCCATCTTACTGCCGCCTCCTCGGGGGTAGATGCCTGTTGATATGTTAAGTACCTGAACCATTCCACGACCATTGCCTGCCTGTATACTGTATAGGAAAATGGTCAATGACAACTCAATAAACAATCAAGAGTGTTGTTCAAGTGACTAAAATATCTTTACGATGAATAAGATGGCTCGTTAAGTTTGTATAGTTTTTGGACATTTTTAGGTGTACGATGAATTTTGAAAACTTCCAAATCATTACAGAGGTGATTCTGTTTTAGACATACTCAAATACATCTTTATACTCATTATTAAGGGTAAATTACCGGTAAATTAACATTGCGGTAATTAGATTTCTATACCTACCCACTGTAGTAAAATGTTTAGTAGTTTCCAACAAAAACAAACTATTGTCCATTTCACAATGGGCATTTTATCTAATTTATTTATTTATTCTTAAGACGTTTATCATCAAGATATGGGCGAATATGGATTTTGAATGAGTGCAATTAGTGTGGATGAGCAAATGTAGTTATTGTTACAAACTAAGATCGACCATTCCTTAGAAAGTGTCATTAATTAATACAGTAGCCTAATGATCAATGAACAGGCAGTGGATACCTTTCAAAATTTGTTATGACTATGATTGGGATCGAACTGAGAACCTTTAGCTTATGGAGCTGGACTTTAACCAACTTCACAATCGACCAATTACAACTTATGTACAGCCCAACACAATAATTTTAATTTCAACTCACCTTTCTCATTAAATATTTAAATCATTAAGGAATGGTTTGATGTAAATCAATAAGAAATTAGATATAAGGCTAATTTTGATGGGAGTATAAAAGGTTTAGCTGCAAGGTAATCCTTACACTACAACAGGGTGTGAGTGAACCTTGATCATAACAGTAGGTGACAGACTGCTGTTAGCCACTCTAGATCACTACAGCTAATGTAATAATTATTCAATAAAGTATTTGTAATTAATTCACAAGAAAATACATCTCATATCTCACATCTTTTTTCTTAATGATACAAGAGGCCTGTTTTGTTAAAATATTTGTGTTTAGCTAAAACTGTAAATGTTTATTTATATTAAAAATAAATTAATTACATTTATTTTATTTAGACAGGTAAAATTATTCTCTTATATGACCCAGTTAACTGTTGATATTTGTTTTAATTTACTAAAGAACATATGAACATTTTTTAAATGAGTGATGACAAATGAAAAAAGTTAAGTGATGCAGCGTTTTGCAAACTGTTAAATAAAGCCTAACCTTTTAGTTTGTGAAAAGAGTTAACAGTTATTTTCTTAAAAAAGGTAAGTAGATGAAAGGCAACATGAAATAAAAAATACACAAATATGAAATATGTGCTCAGCTAAGTAGTAATAATAATACAACTAAAAACGAAAATGGTAAAGTTATGAACAGACAGTAGTAAATTTTGAAACATTACACTTCAAATTAAAAGCAGTAATTATGAAACGGTCTTATAGAGAGTTTGAGTGCTTTGAAAACAAGCAGATGCATGTGATGGACAGTAATATATGGGCAGTTTTACCACCTGGCTTGGACACGTTGAGTGACATTCGAGCAGTTTCAACGCATTTGCGTTAAAACGGTCGACGGTTGAACTGCCCATCATTCCAAATGATCGTTTTTTTTTGTGCAGTTCAACAGCACGCAGAGAGGTATAAAGAAGTGTAGTGTACATTTACTTAATCCTTGGCAATGTTTGATACAGAAAAGTTTATACTTGAGGTGGAACAACGTCCTACCTTGTATGATGTTACCAGAAAAGACTAACAGACAAATTAAAGCAAAATGTTGGTTTGGGATTTGTGAAGTGGTAAATGAGAACTGGGGTCAATTTGCAGCAGTGGGAAAGGACCAGAAAGGTAAGTTAATCATCATAATTTTTGTTAGTTCTATAAAATGATTTGTAATATATTTTAAAACAATATACCTGTAACCAAACCTCTCTGACAGCGCTGAAACCACTTGTCAAGCAGCGTTTAAACTGCCCATATGTATACTACAGGAATTTTAAAGGCTAGGAAACTGCCTGCGTTTTAACTGCTCGTATACAATGGAAAAATAAAAGCCCAAAATCACAACAGATGAGCTGCCCGTATAGAATGACCCTTAACAATTTAAATGGCACAGGACTTGAAAATGATGATCTTATTGATTAGATAGTAAATTAAAGCGACAATCAAAATTTGGCATTTACTCTGGCTTACAAGCTTATCTTCAAAAATTAACCCAGAGATTTTTTTTAACATCCTTTGTGCTACTTATTCTCTGAACTTTTTGAGAATGTGTGCTACAGGATGCTGCTAGGATACATAGATGGGTACCAATGTAGTACAAACTGTAAATAATTTCTTCACAATTTCTACAAAACGTGACAAGTTATTAATTTTAATGAAGTGCAACATTTAAAATAAATAAAGTGTTTATCCAATACAAGGGAATATGCACTTTAAGATGCCTGAAGGAGCTTGTGTGAGATTGGAAAGCTGTAATAGAAACCTTACACTTTTCCCGAAATTGTTGACTTTCAACATTAACCTTTTTGTAGTATTTTGAATTGCATGAGATTGGAAACTATAATAATGTTGGCGATTTTATCTGACAATTTACAAAAAGGGTTTAAAAAAATAAGCATAAACCTCCAGTGTTAATACATCCACTGGAAGAGCAAACTAACCCTATGATTCTCTTGTGGAATGTATGGACTCCTTTTAAGATACATTTGACAGATATGAAAAGAAGATGGATCGATGAAATTGGTGTTGTGATACTTGATTGATTATGATGCTTTTTGCTTGCAGGAGAGAAAATGCTATCCAGGAAGTTGAGATAAAAGTTTAAAGTAAAAACCTTTAAACTTTTATATTTTACAGACTTAAGTGTGAACTGCTAAAAAGAAAAGAAACTTACTCTAAAGCAGCTGCTGGATTTCAGTCTTTTCTGACCATCAATAACAATAAAATATTTAACAAAACTATAAAACCTCTATGATACTGGCATAAAGTCATCTTTTGGAAGTGAGTCTGTGAATTTTTATAAAATTATCGATGCAATCATATCTAATGCACACCTCTTCAGGGTGGCTGGCTGAATTGTGCTTAGGGGTGGTGCCAAAAGTATGTCTGCCATTACTTATAAACCGAAACGTTCCTTTCCACTTTCTTTGCTTATTAATAGCAGGCCTTTATGACTAACATGCCTCTCATTCCATTTAAGGAATTATCAACACAGTGATGATTATACCACTGGATCATGATTATTTGCATAGTATATCACTGAATGATGATTAAGTGTTGTATGGTCATCACAAAAACACGATTATTTGCATAGAATGACTATCACTGAATGATAATTCAGTATTGTATGATCATTACCAAAACGTTATAATTTGCATAATATGACCATCACTAAATTATGATTAAGTAATGTATAATCATCACCAAAATGTAATTATTTTGATTGTATTGAACATTCATTTCTAAATTGTGGTTATTTGCATTGAATATTTATCACTGACTTTGTAATGTTAGCTAACAGTGGAATTGAACTTGTACACATCCATGCTACACCAGAAGTACTGATAAAATACAATTACTGACCTGAGTTCAAATCAAATTAAAGTTTATTCTCTAAAAGAACAATGTACATAAAAACAATGAGTAAATTACAATATATAAAATTAATTAAAAAAATATATATAATAATTAAAAATAATATGTATTAGCATTCATATTACCAAAACTATAATATGTACATAATAATAGTTACTTGGTTTGGTTTTATTTGAATCCTATAGGCAGAGTTTAAACCTGAAGGTTTATTGAGGAGAAGATAGTTCAGCGAGTTCCTTACTTTCTCCAAGATACACAACACCAAGTTCAACTTACCACAGTACAATGCATAAATATCATTAATTACTTTGTTGAACTAATGCAAATATAATACACAATCTTTATAAGGATACGATAACCATGTTATTGTTAGCTGGCTGAAAGAGACAAGCAAGCAACTCTACTCCACCTTGGTCATCAACTGTACGCAGACAGCGGTGTGTAGATGCCACATCCCACAGGCACAGGGTGCCATCCTGGGAGCAGCTAACGATGAGATCATTGGCCACTGACCAGTCACATCCTATGCAAACCAAGTGCACATGTTATTATATACAGGATATTACAAGTTTGAGTAAGTACAAAGTTAGTCACTGTTTGCATAGTGTACTATGAGGATCCATAATTAACATAAATCTACTTATTATTTTTCAAGGAAGAGCAATTTTATAGATCTGTAGTTTTTATAAATATTGTTTAATTTTTGTTTGTATTAGTCTTTCTCTTTTTCCCTGATACTGAAGTCAATGAGCTCGGTGAAAATGTCCAGGAATAACCCATCTCTTAGTGAAAGAAAGACTAGTGAAATCAATAGTGATATGAGAAACATGAAAACATGTGCATGACTTTTGAAATAATAAATTACAATATTCCGACTGATATCGTGGCAAGTGATATAAATATGATAAATGCATTTGATACATAATTTTGGTACTTGTACTTTAACCCTATTTTAGCCTGCTTTGGCTTTAGGACAACAATACCAGCATGACTTTTTCTACTTAATTCATTATTCATCTCTAAGACGCCGATTGTAGAGGTATGGGCGAAAATGAGAAGTGAATGAGTGTAGATGAACGAGTGTAGTCATTGTTACTATCTGAATTCGACT
Source organism: Stictocephala bisonia (assembly GCA_035578905.1). Classification (NCBI taxonomy): domain Eukaryota; kingdom Metazoa; phylum Arthropoda; class Insecta; order Hemiptera; family Membracidae; genus Stictocephala; species Stictocephala bisonia. Next base: position 1,568,562 of record JAQJVL010000191.1, on the reverse strand, counting down.
TAGCTCGGAAAGGACTATTTATTAATATCCCAATAGCCAGGGCAACTATGGGACCAACAACTTTACGTGGAATCCGAACCACGTAGTGTTGGTCTGATTTTCAGCTAACTGACAAGTCTGACACTCATTTCTCTCCCCTACACAACATCTGAACCTTGACTACCATTCAACACAGACACTCCAGACTTCTCTAGTAGTGTCTACGTTGATGGCAACCATTGAGCTGACGCCGTGTCGGTATTAAGAGAACCGAGCATGGAACCTATCGCCTACAATCTCCCAAACACTTTGTCTTCCAAGTAGCTGGGTTACAGCACTGTGCCACCAGTGCAGACACCCATAATTAATTCATGTTCTACTCCATAATTCAGCAAAAAATTTAGAATAAGTCCATGGGTGTCGTAAATTGTATATCTTTACTTCATATTTGGCTGTTTCCTTTTTCTGTATTGCCTGGATTGCAAACACCCACGCCATAACACCATTGCTTCATCAATGCATAAATTTTGTTGCGGGTAATACAGTGAAGGCAATTTATTATTAAAATAGTCTACCAAAAATTGTAATTTACGTGTGCTCTGTTTAATTGATCTGTATACTCTCAAAGTTTATACACCTGAATAATAACAAAAACCGGTCACAGGACATAAAGTTAGCAGGAACAGAATTAAGAATTTTGCCTGTGTTCCAATAATCTTTGATTTGTAGCATCTGAACAAACCCATATGTAAAAATAGGCCAATAAAAGTTAAAAGGTCATCTACAGTTAAATCTTTCCATTGACCAATTCCTGATTTATGAGCAGTATTGGGCCCACAGAAAAGTTCCAATGCATTAATTAGCGTTTGCCATCTGGACAATTTTTTCACAAAATATAACATTAATAAGCAAATGAAAAAAATCTAATAGTTTTCATTTGATTCGGCAACAGTACTAAGAAACCTTCTTGCTTGGTTAATAGAATACCTTTCATGTGTGGTCCATTGCGTTGGATTCAACTCATAGTCAGAGTCCTCCATGTCTGATTCATCTGTCACATAATCTCCATAATTCAGATCACTGCCTGATTTTCAACATATGAACGTTTCTAGAACATATTCAAGGCATGGATGCCTTTGATGATGTACTACTAAGTCCCGGTAAATCCATAATAAATAATAATACAAAATCAGCATTTACCTTAAATCAGACAATGAAATGTTATCAGAATATATTGCCCACAGTGAGTAAGTAAAAGTACAAGTCTAACACTTTTCTAGGGATTCTTTATGTGCCTATTCTTGTTTTACAAGACTAGAATATTTACATTTTTTTTATTTACTAAACAATGGGAATAAGTACTTAATCCCTAGGGAGCTTGGTAAGATTTAATAACACTTTCTGAAAAATCAAATACCAAACTATTTTTGATCTAGATCAACTTAACAATTTGAACAACAAAAATTATTACCAGTACTTGGGAAATATTAGCAACACAATATCGGTGGTGATTTTTTTTATTATTATTAATAATGTATACATTAATATTATCATAATACTATACAGTGCAAAACACAATGAAATGCAATATCCCACCTGTAACAGCCTTCTTGTGACCACGCAAGACACATTCAACACTTGGCGGTGAGCTAGTTACATTGCAGATGGAAAGGGACCCATCATTTGATGCACAGCAAAGTCGGGAGCGGTCATTGTGGGCAAACTTCACCATTGTCACAGCAGATGTGTGCTGAAACAACACACTTGATACAAGTCATAGTGTTGGACTAACAACCAAATGATTCTGTTAGCCATCATGGGCCTACTCTATGTTTTTATTTTTCTTAATCTGATTGTTTTACTTAAAATGTACATTTAAATTATAAAAGGAAACTTGCATATTAAGTTGAGATCTGTTAAAATGTCAAATGGTAGACAACAATATTTCTTCAACCACTTTTTTATTGGTTGTTTTATGGAGTTTAAAAGTCTAATGTAGTCAGGAATTAACCTACTTTATTAAATATATTTTTGCACAATAACGTGCAAATTGATAGAACCAGTGACTTGTGAAAATTATTTTTGCCCACTACGTCTAATATTATTAATCTTTGAACAAAATGCGTATTATTGTATTCCCAGTGGTTCTTAAGCAATATTTTATTTTGGAACACTAATTTTGCAGAAGAAGCCATAGCCTAAAGTTGGGAAACATAGTTTATGGCTATTTCTTGTCATGTTTCATGTTATCAAGCAAAACAAAAATTATGTTTGTGGAAGGTTTATTTATGTTCTGTGTGTTGTACAACATTTTCTAATCTAGTTAAACTGATATAATACTTTCTTAATGATGTAAAACATACCTGATCAAAAATATGATGCACTCCAACAAAAGCATAGTTTTCAGCAATGGTATTTCCACCAACAATAGCTCGAGAAGCTTCAGCTTGTCTTGTTGGCACCAGACTGTCAGTAGACTCTCGGTAGAACTGCATCCCTCCTTCCCAGCCGTCAGGTGACTCACTCACCTTCAGAACAGTTCAATACACATATCAGTGCAAACAAAGCCAGTAATATATTATATTGAAGAGCACTCACTTTTTGGATATATTATATGTAGTTGAAATGGACTATGACTTAGACATATTAAAACAGTTGTTTGAAATTATTTACTAAAACTTAATATCCGCTCTATGTTTTTCTGTTTTGTTATTACAGTGTCGCTAGAAAGTTTAGGGACACCTGTCTGAAAGAGAAATGTTACAGTTGGCCCTAAACTAACTAATTTCTCAATGCTATTGATTGTTGGCTGTTTTAAGGACATCAATTCAAGTTTTTATTCAAAATTTCAATATTTTATCTCCATAAATGTGGAAGAAGCATGCATTAATGTATTTTAAGGAACTGCCAAAAAAACCTTGTTTTTTAGATATTTTATTTTTATAACTTCTTAACGGCTTGCCATATTGTAATGAAACTTGCACAGTACTTTTATTATAATATGATGATCATTTAAAAAAATATGTCATGTTACAAATAAATTTTGTACTCAACTGGTCAGGGTACAAATAAAATTTTATTTTCGAACATTTTATAACAAAAAATGTGAGTTTTAATTTCGCTTCTACAAGTAGACGCCTTCATTTACAGACATGCGGTCTGCACGTCATTGTTCCTCTGGCGGTTGTTTTGTGAAACAAGCCTGCGCGCGCATTCCACACTGCCATTGTGACAGTTGTACTGCAATCTTCTTTGTGATTTGTTTATTTCGCTGTTTTGTGAAAGTTAAAGCTGTGATTATGGGCCGCTCATCTGTGTCCGAGGACATTAAATGGCAAGTTATCGGTATGTATAAAACCGGTAGTTCATACCGAACAATTGCATCCAAGTTACATGTGTCTAAAACATGTGTTGAAAATACAGTGCGACGTTTTAACCTAGCCGGTACCGTGATTGATGCCCCGCGGAGTGGTAGGCCACGTAAAACCACGCCTCGGCAGGATCGTAAGCTACTCGTGATGAGCAAAAAGGACCGAAATGCAAGTGCACCTGATTTACTAAGCAGCATGAAACAAGATGATGATCGTTACAATGTGAGTGTAGCAACTGTGAGTTCCAGACTTAGAGATGCAGGTATGAAATCATTTTACACTATCCGCAAACCTTTGTTAAATGACAAGGCCAAAAAGACACGCCAAGTTTGGTGCAAGGCTCGATTAGGGTGGACAAAAGAAGCTTGGCGGCGTGTTTTGTTTTCTGATGAAAGCCGTTTTGAACTATTTCCAAGGCGCAGAGTTAGGGTACGACGTACCAATACTGAAAAATTTCTACCAGCATGTGTAGCGCCTGCAGTTCAGGCCGGTGGCGAAGCAGTGATGATATGGGGTTGCATTTCAAGTGAGGGTCCTGGGGAGCTTCAGTTCGTTGAAGGCACAATGAACAGTATTAAATATTGTCAAACTCTAGAAGAATTCATGTTACCATCTGCCAATAAATTGCTTGGTGAAAATTACATCTTTCAACAAGACAATGCACCGTGCCACAAATCAAGACACACACAAGAATGGTTCAGTAATCATGATGTTGAGGTTCTGAAGTGGCCACCACGAAGCCCGGATCTTAATCCGATAGAAAATTTATGGAATACCATGGCCAGTCGTCTAGCGAAGAACAAACCCAAGAACAAAGCTGAACTGAAGTTCATGTTGGCACAGATATGGCGGAGTATCAAGAAGGAAGACTGTCTGACACTCATTGATTCGATGCCAAAACGGATCAAAGAATGTTATAAAGCTAATGGAGGACCTATTGATTACTGATTTGTATGTATTCATGTCCATTTTACTATTTTGTATAATTTAAATATTTGTTTCCATTAAAAATAAACTTTTGTCACAAATTTGTGTTTTTTTTAAGCCTGTCCCTAAACTTTTTAGCGACACTGTATATGTCGTGTTGTATGAAAATAATCGACAGATGTTTAGTATTGGACAGTTTATTGTTGTAGGAAAACAATTGTGCAATATATTTTAATTTGTGTTCCAGTAAAAGTTTATAAGAACCTAAAACGTTAAGTTTAATTATAATTTCCATTGAACTAATTAATATTTAGTAAATTACTATTAATGAGTAGAAAAGTGTAATTGTACTTAAACAGTAATGGTTGAAATGATACTCACATTTCTACCATTACATATAAAGCCAATAATGTTCAATAGCTCCTATTAAATAATTTGGCTTGGTGGAATCAGTGGGTGGAACTAAAAGGCAATTAGTGAGCACATAGGAGGGCACTTTTTAGCTGCATCAAAGCATTGTCTCTCAAACTGATATGCTTTTATCAATCTGTTACATATCACTGGATCAAAAAGAAAGAGCGAGGAAGCAGACTTTTACTCTTTTTTTTCTATTGATACTTGAAGAAGATGCCTATTAACCCTATATACGCCATGTATATTACCTTAAAACGCTACGCGATTTTGATGGTTTCGTAAGGTTTTTTTTTAAAAAATCATAAAAATTTATTCCCATCCCCTAAATATAGAGTGCTGCATATCATTTTGTTCACAAAGATACAAATAATTAAAGGAATATAAATTAGCACTTAGCAATGAAGTTGGTGCATGTAGTATCTTCGGAAAAGTTGAAAAGTTAATTTTTCAAACAAATCTTCTAAGTTTGGACACATATAAGTCAACCACCAATAATGTAGCACAATTTTCACTAATGTACAAAAGTTGCAGAATCTTAATAGGAATAAAAATATATATACACAATAGTAGATAAACCAAAGGTAAAATTGAAAAATGTCAAAAAAAAGGAACTATATACACAAATTTTTGGGGATCATGTCATGTCAAGTCAGTAATGTCACTTTTGTCACTTATATTTCCGTCATCTAATTAATCTAAAACTCCCCGAATAGCACTACTACGTGATAATCCACTCATTTTTGAATAAAATCAGTGCAAAACACACGCAAAACACGCACACAAAAAAAAGGAACTATATACACAAATTTTTGGGGGTCATGTCATGTCAAGTCAGTAATGTCACTGTTGTCACTTATATTTCCGTCATCTAATTCATCTAAAACACCCCGAATAGCACTAGTACGTGATTATTCACTCATTTTTGAATAAAATCAGTGCAAAACACACGCAAAACACGCACACTAACACATTGTTTTGTCGATCAACAAAGAACACAAACAAACTGGATTGGAGAGATGACTTAGCAACATATGCATCAACTGTTCAGGTCTACCAGCATCGTCTGAGTGAAAAATAAAAAAATATGTTGCGTTATATACATGTAATAGACGTTTATGTTCAAAACGGTATGCAATATGTGTGAAACAAATGCGTAATAAGCGCGCTAATACATAAATGTAAGCGCGCGCGAAATGCGTCTCGATCAAGACGATGGCGCTTGAGCAACACAATAATGCATCTCGATCGAGACGCGTGGCGCGTGGAGGGTTAAATTAAAATATGTTGTTCTGTGAAGTTTTTATTCTGTTTAATGTAACTAAAAGATAACTTCAAGTAACTTCTTACTTCCATACATTTATTTTTATAAATCAGATGTGCTTAGTAGTAATTAAATAATACTAACCCTGCTGCTACTGCGTGCGCTGATACTGCGGCTCTGCATGCTGGCTTGGTCAAATGCAATTCCATACCTCTGTTGTAACAACTGTGAACGTAACTTCAAATACTGCTTGCGCAGTAATGTATCCTATTGGCAAAGGGGTATTAATAAATCTAATAATCGAAAAAAAGCTACAATCATTAACATTCATGAATCACCTCAGAACTAATTACTAATACATATTGCAAATTACAAAAAGTAACATGGGACCATTTAAAGTACTTATCATTTTTTTCTCAATCTAGTAACAAGTCAAAAATATAAGTTTAAGTATAATTTTCATACAACAACAAATTTGATTACAACAAATTTACATAACAAAAGATATAATATTCAAACAAATAGGGACTACTGCAACAAATAGGGATATAATATTCATAAATATTTACACTCGTTCCATATTTTTAAATAGGTTAGAATAATGTCACATTCCTAATAGTGTTTATAAATTACCGCTCTTAGTCCAGACTACTTTATTACTGTAGTAACATGCTCTTAAAACTTGCATCATCTAACATGTCTAGTCTAAGTAATTCTCCTCTTGTGAATTAGTATATCACAGTTAATATCCCCAGCATTAATGTTGATGCTTCTGTTATTCACAATCTAATTATATGTATTTCTATAGATATCATATGTTAGTTGAGATATCTCTTAATCACTTACCTCTCCTTTAGTATATTCTCGTAATAATTGATTTCGTCTTCTAATGTACAGAGTTCCTGAAAAATGTACAACATTATTTTTGACAAATATTCAGGATAGTTAATAATGACTGTATGGTCTAACTATTCTTAAGAAGTTACAGGAACACAGTTAAATTTCAGGTATCTAAAGCAATTAGATTTATTTCCATTCATAAGTAAACTGAACACATTTAGGCCTATATAATTTTTTTGTGATAGCCTATAACTGTGCCAACATATTAATGTATGTGGTAAGTTAATTATAATTTCAGTAAGTACAATGAATTCGTTAGTATTCTGATCTATTTGGTGGCAAACCGATCTGGATAGCATTAAATCTGTACATGTTAAGTTCAAGGTTAAGTGGTTCATGTGGTTACGTACCATTTAATAACTTTCAAACATATGTACCGCTAAACATTAATGTAATACAAATAGCATTGTGGAAGGCCTACAAAATTTGAAGGGGCACTTGATGTGGACCTGACTTTACTGCTAAAGAAATAAGGTAATTAATTTTAATCTGATCCAGATAGATGCATCCGAATAGTTATGAGGACACTGTATAATAGGCCTCTCGTTAGCCTGGTGGCTTGCACTTTTGCTTCGAATGCATTAACATTTAATAAAGGATTAATTAACATTTAATAAAGGATTTGTATCATAGTCCTTTGACAAAGTTTGTACTCTACACTAAAAATACAACGCATAAATATTTTTAAAAATCATATCTTTAAGTAGGTATAAAATTGCTCAACATTAACTTACATTACTAGGCCTACCATACTTACTGAAATTGGGGTGGTTTGGAGCTCTATGAGCATTAAATCGTGCATCTAATGCAAACACTTGCTGTTGCCAAACAGCTGTCATAATGAAATTTCTCTAATGATTATCCTAAGAATCACCCAATTTCGTCATTTACTTAGTTAGTTAAGGACTACTGACTCGTTTTCATCAAAATCAAAACGCTTTTACAACCTGAAATGACCTCTGACAGTGGAGTGGGTTGTAGCAATACCTAAACAATCGAAGTACACAGACGTGTAATTGTTTTGGCCTAGAGAGAGAGAAGAAATAAACAAAACCAACAAAGAAATTCCTAACAACCTTACTGTAGATATAAGCAAGTACGACAAAGTATATTTGCAATTGGCATTGGCAAGTAGTAGCAGACAGCAACAACAGCAGTGACCAAAGTCTCAAAGAATAATAATCAGCTGATACTATTTCCTTGAAAAACTATATTCAGATTTTTCTACAATATATTTGAAATTTTGTGAATTAATTGATAAATTAGTGGATTTTTTGTGACTTTCAGTAACATTTAGACATAATCTTCAAAAATCAAAATAGGTTTTTATAAAATAATTTTAATTTATTAATAATAACTTGAAATTTTAATTGTTTAACCTAAAAATACCAATATTTACATTTGAAAACATTAAACATTTCCTGACTGCCGTAAATAATTAGAAGTGCGACTTGAAGACTTGCGAACGCTGTGCAAGATGTCCTTTTTCACAGATAAATATATATGTGCCATTTGCGTAAGGAAAGTGTTTGACACAGAAAAAGGCATACAGTGTGACCATCACTGTGATCGATGGTTTCATGCAGGATGTGCCGGTGTCACTGATTCTGAATATAATAAATATGCTATTGATAGCCGCTGTAAATGGCATTGCGGGCGTGCTGATTGCATCTTGCCAGACCAACACCCCACCTCCTTGATGCTCTCGCAAATGGGAGAAATTTTGAAAAGAATGGATGGGCTCTCTGGTATGCCAACAGACATCTCTGTCATCAAGGATGATATGGCTGCAATCAATGCCGCTATCTCCACCTTTGAACCACGAATTTCAGATATTGAGAAACGAATGGAATCAATTGAAAAGGAGGTCGGTTCCCTAAGCTCAAGCAGACCCAACTCCATGACAGTTGAGGCAATTTTAGAAGATTCAGCGGACCGCAGTCGTCGTGCCCGCAATGTGCTTGTCCATAGAGTACCAGAAAGTGATAGCAAGACAGTGGCAACAAGAATCAAGCACGACAATGACTTGGTCTCCAGTCTGATTGAGAAATTTTGTCCCTCCGCTGTTTCTCGTTCCTTTAAAACTCAACGACTAGGAGGCACTGCTTCAAAGAAGCCTAGACCACTCAAATTAATTCTAAACAACTCAAGTGATGTCACGGAACTCATGAAAAACTTCAATAAAGATGTCTTGGATGGTGAGTTATCCAACATTAATATTTCTCGTGACAGAACACCTCTGAAAGACAGTACCTGAATGACCTCAGAGATGAGCTTATGAGAAGAACAGATGGCAGGGAATCTAATCTTACAATTAGGTATTGCAATGGCATTCCCAAAATCACTCCAAAAAACTAGATCATGGCCGGCGCAACTGCCTCTCCATTTATTATCAAAATGTAAATGGGTTGCGCTCAAAGCTGCATGAACTGCGTGAGGCGATAGCCACTTTTGTTTATGACATTCTTATTTTTACCGAAACCAACCTCAATGAAGACATTTCTAATGAAGAGTTGGGGCTATCAAATTATAATATATTTCGCAAAGACCGTTTTTTTGATCTCCTCTCAAGAATTATATTCCGAGTCCCTGGTTCTACCCGGTCGCATGAACTGTTCTCCCGTCAGCATCATGCTACTACCTATACATACTTTAGCTGTCTGCCAAGGCTCCATAAGATTGGTAATGCGGTGTCGACTGAATCGGGCTATGATTTCTTCTTCCACTCTGAATCAGCACTAAGGAAAATATTTGCATGAAAAACTCATCATCGTTTTTGTTAATGTTATATAATTAAATATCTATTGTTGTCAATATTATATAATTAAATATCTATTGTTGTTAATATTACATAATTAAATATCTATTGTTGTTATGTTATTATGATGCTATTGTTATTACTGTTACTAAGTTGCTATTTCATTGCTTTTACTTTCAGGAATTGTTGATCTTTATTGTTTGCCCTTGTTGTTTTTTCTATTTTTTTTTTTTTTTTTTTAAGTAAATTAATGTCTATTGTTATGGATACCTTTATATTGTTATTGTTTTGTCTATTGTATGGCCACTTAGTACTACTTACTTGAATAGTTGTTACAATTGTAAAAATGGTGTAACCGTGAATAAATAAATAAATAAAAGAAAATAATATCCAGAGTAACAAGACCCTTAAATATAAAAAATTACCCAGCAAACACAAAATGTCTTTCAAATATATATTTAAAATTTTATTGAATTATATATGCAACATTTTAATTTTTTTGTAAGTTTTAATTTTTTACCAAACAAATTCTCCACCCTATTATTTATATGGAATTAAAACAATTTAAAACACTCAATATCGTTAAATATATTATTCCTTTTATTGAATACTAGCCGACCTGACAGGCATTGCTCTTTCTTGTTCATGATTATTCAATTTAAATTAGAATAAATAAATATAAAAAATATTTCAAATACAATTTTTTTATTGCAATGCTTTTCGTACACATTTTTAGTTTTTTTTCTGGGGCATAAATTAATAATGATAACGGTTTTCCAACTCGAGACAGGCATCATTCATACCATTGCCCATGTGAAAAACATGTATTTTCAAGATTTATGCCGCATACACATAACAATTGCCCCTGCTTTTTATTTATATATATGGCAAATGCAAGTTGGGTAGGAAATTGAAATCGTTTAAAATCACATGGCACGTCTAATAATCATGGGAATACGTGGGATCAAAACTGTTTCCCCTTTGAAATTTCCATTCAAAATGTTGGCTTTGTTCACATTGTTCATTAATTATTTTCACTGTAAGCCTAGTGCAATTACAAACCCTTGGTGGGTTAATATTCCGCAACATAATGATTACCGTACCAACTTTCAATTGCAGATCATGAGATTGTAAACCGCGTAATTCAAGTGAATTTTGGAAATTCTGTGGAATAGTTGACATCATCTGTATTGATGACAGAATCAACCCATTTGTATGTTATTAGATAACCAGCTATCTTATTTTGAATTTGAAAATTGATTTCTTTAACATCTTTTAAGCAGCCAATATAACACGTTCGCTCAACCAAACGTGGTGATTGTAATCCTGTGCAATGTTTAGAAATACGATTTCGATGAGTTCAGCCTTAGATTCAGTAAATTGACAAAAATGTTAGGGAATGTAATGTATCCTGACGATGCGTCAACAGGAATGTTGCCATTACCAATGTCGAGCAGTTGTTTTGGAAATATCTCTCCAGATCAGTCATTCTGAAATTCTACTCACATGTTCATGTTTAATTCAAGTGTTTTGACATACTTCGATAAATTAGATGATTTAAAACATCTGCCAAAGTATCATAGCACCACCAAACAGGTTTCTGTTGTTTTGTAAATCTTGCATCGTGCGGTCTAATGCCTCCAAAGATGTTTTGTGTGGAATTGTGCATTCGTCCCAAATAATCAGTTTACTTTGCTGCAACACTGTGGTCATTGCAGTATTCTTTTAAATATTGCAAGTTGGAGTTTTAATTGTTTGCATGTTTGACGGCAGCTTGAATGCTGAATGAGATGTTCGACCGCCTTCCAATAATGTAGTTGCAATACCTGATGAGGAGATTGCAAGTGCAATTTTGTGATCGAATCGTTGCCAAACCAATGATATTAAATCAGTTTTTCCAGTTCAACCTGAAGCAACTAAGAAATAAATGCCGCCAGTTCCTTCAATCACTCCTATCATAATTAATTGTCACGTAAGCATATTTTTGTTGTTGATTCAATAGAGAAATGTTTCTTTAAACAGTTTCTCTTAATGCTTCAGTGTTGTATTGGGTTTCACGTCTCAGCTCCTGATCGAATGCTTCGTGCATTGGGCGGTATCATTCCTAATTTTGATAAGTCTTTGTTGGTAAGCATCAAGCACATGTCCTCAATTAAAATTAATGTTTCATTGTAAATCTCTTTGCTCAGTTCCAAATATTCATTCGATGTCCTATGACTCATCTCAGTATCTTATGCAATAAATACTCAGCCATATATGCTTTATATTTGTTCCATAAATCAATCTGTGTTGATGGGAAGCATTCAGACAAAATTATAGAAAACAATTTTCGTATTTGTTTAGCATTTGAATAACTCACAGAATCTTCGAGAGTGTGGTCCCATTGAGTGTCATCCTCTAGTAACTCCAAACTAACTAGTTACTGTTGTGTTAAACTAGTTATATACTTCAGAAACATTATACGAAAAATTAAGAAACTTTAAAAAAAAGATGAAATACAAATCTGTTAAGGCATTGTAAAGTGATGGAATGACAACGAATTTCAGGTATTCATTTTTATATATTAAGACTTCTATATTCTGGTGAATTTACCACAAGAAAATTAGCTGTATGTATGAAAAAAGACTTGTTTAGAAGGCAATTTATTATAATCTGATCCAGATATGTGCATCCGAATAATTGCGAGGCCACTAGAGCAGGCATTTTCTTTGCATGGTATGCATAATAAATTGTTTTTTTATCACAAGAACATACTTCAACTTGTTAGTATATAAACAAGTTTCTGAAGAACTATAATACTTATCACCATTCATTTTACTATACAGAGTAGAGTATGGTAAAATCAATGTTATCACTTAACTGTGAAATTTACATTTAGATTACATTACTGTTCATTAGCCCACAGTTACCAGTCTAGATCTAGTGTTCCCCATAGATAGTTGATGCTTACTTAGTGTTATTTTATTGACTTTTCCGTTTAGTTTTCTTTTTGTTGTTAATTATGTATGTATACTATGCACTTCTCGAGTGATGTATAGGTCAGAAATTGTCAATATGTTAGGAACCTTTTTTGTGGCAATTGTTTTATGCTTGTATCCAGAAATCCCCCTCGAAGGTATTCCCGCCTTGCCGGGGCGACTTGCGTGTTCTGACAACCTCGAGAGCTATGCCGGCGGTAGCTACTGATCGGGCCTCCCTTGACGCACAGGTCTTCCTGAGGTAGGAGCCAGACGAAAAAGGATACCCTGGTCCTCCAGGTTGGGGGTTGAGCGTTGGGCTAACAACCTGCCTCGTAAAAAAAACATTGTTACGAATTACCAACAAGCAGCCTCGGAACAAGGTCGGATTCAAGGAAACAAGACTCGGCTATGTAATAAGGATTTGAGAGTAGGTACCTGGAACGTGCGAAGTCTAGCAGTGCCTGGAGCATTAGATGTCCTCTCAAATGAACTTGAGAGTTTTAACATGGATATAGTGGCTCTTCAAGAGACAAGGTGGCCACTATCGGGTAAGATGAATACCAAAGATTTTGTGATATATTACAGCGGTACCAATGATGGCAGATACTATGGAGGTGTAGGATTTGCTATAAGACAAAAATGGGCATCAGCTGTGATAGACTTTGAGTCATGTAGTGAAAGAATGTGCAATATTAGGATTAAGGGTAGATTTAGAAACTTGTCTCTGGTAAGCATATACGCACCAACAGAGGAAGCAAATGAAGGAAATAAGGACTTATTTTATGATTCACTTGAAGAATTGACAAATAAACTACCCAAATATGATTTAAAAATGGTCCTTGGAGATGCTAACGCTAAAATTGGAAAAGAAAGCATTTGGGAGACAGTGGCTGGGAAACATAGCCTTCATTAACACACCAACGACAATGGAGTAAGACTTCTTAGCTCCAGTGAATTGATGAAATTAAAAGTAATGAGCACAGTTTTTCCACATCAAAATATTCACAAGGAAACGTGGATGGCACCAAATGGCTTATTAAAAAATCAAATTGATCATGTACTGATAGACCAGAGACACAGATATGATACACTTCTCAATATTGTTCTAGAAGACGCTTTGAAGCAGCTGGAGAAATCAAACTGTGGAATGATAGGGCAAAAGAAGATTACATTGCCTGATTTGTAATCATGGCATTTGCAGATGATGTGGTACTGGTAGCAGAGACGATAGAAGAACTTCAGGAAATGGTGGAAATTTTAAAAAAGGGAAACAAATTATGTGGGTCTAAAGATTAATGAAAACAAAACAAAATTGGTAAAATTTGGAAGAGGTGGAAATAACATTATAGAAGATTTGGATAACCAGTACGAACAAGTGGATTCTTATAAGTACCTGAGTATTACTGTCAACTCACAAAATGATGAACACGCTGAAATAAAGAACAGAATAAATCTTGCCAGCAGAAGTACTTTTGCATTAAATAACATATTAAAGTCAAAAATTTTAACACGTCATACTAAGTTTTAAATTTACAAAACAATAATTAGACCCATCCTTCTATATGGAGCAGAAACATGGATTTTGATTAAAACACAGAGAAAAAATTAATAACTTTTGAAAACAAGATACTACCTAACATTTTTGGACCAACTAGAGAAAGAGACCTATGGAGGCTAAGGCACAATAGAGAAATGAGAGACATGTTCAACGAGCCAGACATAATAGCAGAAGCCAGAAGTAGGAGACTCCGATGGACTGGTCATGTTATCAGAAGAAGTGAGAGAAGTACTCTACACCACATCTGAGAGGGAAATCCGGAAGGAAGAAGACCACGAGGTAAGCCAAAGACCCGGTGGAAGGACCAGGGAGACGGCGAGTTGGTGAGGCCAAGTACCACCTTGAGTACCCATGGCCATGGAAGTAAGAAGTAAGTAAGTTGTATCCAGAAATTATGGAGAAATCACATCTTCTTTACATGAAGACATTTTTAATGGTGACTATTGGAAAACTTATTTATTCATCAACAAGCAGCCCATTGCAACTCAGAAAAACATTAAGACTAAATAATAAAGTACAGTACTACAAGCTTCACATTATTAAAACTAAACAAGCAAATCAACCATACCAATCTGACACAGCAAAAACAAGCGATAACTAATATGGTAATAATAACTGATATCATCACACTAATGTATAGTAATATAAATATATAAAATAATATTTAGAATAATAGTAACAAAAATAAATACTAATAATAACAAGAACAAATGCTAAAAATAAATAATAAGGAGAATAACTCTTATAATATAACAAATAAATGAATATATAAATTAAACTGTACAGTAACCAAGTACAAAAACAAACAAAAAATAAATTGTACAAAATATATATAAGTTATATGCAGTTATGCACTGACAACTTAGTTTTCATTTCAGAGTAACTATCACAAAAGAAGTCAGTGTCAGTACTCTAACGACAGATTAAGAGACCGTTTCCTTAACACTGGATGCGTTCTAGAGTAGAATTCACTTCATAATTGGATCTGACATGCCCACGCCCAAACAGATCCTTGGAGCGGTTTCTCATGGAGCAACGGAAGCAGATTATATGTAGAAGCTCACAGCAGTCAATCTGGTAGTTGATGAGATTATAGAGGAAGAACACATCTTGTACATCACGCCTGCCTTTTCGAGAACGTAATCCCAGACTATTCAGCCATCTGCAAAAGCGGGACTTCTCAATAGATGAAGCCCAGATGAATACCAACTAACCTAAGAAACTTGTTCTGCACCTTTTCAAGTTCAGCTTTAAGTGAGGTTTGGTGTAGTGACCACACCACAGAGCAGTTCTCGAAAAAGCGCATTAGTCTCGAGTGTCCAGTTGATTCCTAGTAGCAAGGGCTGCCACTGCATGAGTCTCCAGTGATACGAGGTTGTTAACTGTTGACTTCTTCCTGCTGACATGAAGAGATGTTGTAATGGAAGAAATATCTAGACAAAGTACGACAACGCTCCTGTACAATGGCATAGTTTCTATAAGCTGTGGCTTGTAAACTAGTAAGAGCTTGTTTGTAATCTTTGTGCAAACTTTGTTTGGACTACAAGCTCTTTCAACTCAGAGAAGAACCAAACAGGATATGCTGACAAACCCAATCCTCTTCATAGGAATATGTTCAAGAATCGTTCTCTGTACCAATGAGCAAAAGTTACATTGTTACCAGCATCCAGTGTAGCGGGTAATAAGTGCAAGGGCAGAAAATTTTCTTAGACCATTTCAAGTTTGCACTTTCTAAAATCAGGTGCCATAGGACTAGAAGAAGATTTCATCTTAGAGAGAACTTTGCATTCAATGCAGGACAGTGATAATCAATAGGCACCAAGGGTGGAACGTCCTCTTCAACGCACATAGAGAGCAAGGAAGAAAATATAAGCTTCAAAGGACTCAACCAGGTCCGATCTCTTACCTATTTGGAAAAATTATCTCATGTCAACAAATGCAAATCTAAAGGCTGTCAGAATAGTTCTCAAATTTGATTCATCATGTCTTTTTGCAATATACTATATACTTCTTGCAAGCTAATCAATTCTAAAACGATGTTAGTAAAATCCCTCCCAACCACCCAACACACATCTCGATGGTACATCTCACTACAAGCATTTAATTTCCTTTCATAGTAAATTAAAGCTATGCTTCATACATACTCCTTTAACTATTTCAAGTAAAAGTTCAGAATCAACAATAATTTACTGATATGAAGGCTTTTGCGCAAAGTAAATGGATTATTCAGTTGTTATTAATGTCTTGTAAAATATTTACTTAAAATTTGGCAAGTAAAAGATTTTACTTGTGATTATGCATACAACCCAATGAATCAACAACCATTTATTTCCATTGCCAAATAAACACTTCGGATGGAATATGGCAGATGATGCAGAATTGTCATTACACTGGCTTAACTATTTGCATAAAGCTATTTTATTTACCACCCTCAAACAGGTTTTGAATACAAATAAGCAGTAGTACATTTATAGAATTGTAAGTACTGAAATGCACATAATACAATTATATTTTTAACCATACCCCCCCCCCATCATTCACTAAATTAAATTATCATTTAAGTTTAATTTTTTTTAACTTGTGACAAGTATTCTGATGAAAAATTGTCTTCCAACATGACTAAAAAATAACCCCTGATGGCATTTATGAGTGCCTACAAAATAGTGATTCTCAGTCATGTATATTAATTTCTAAAGAGTATACTAGAAAAAACATACTGAATTTCAATTGAGCACAAAGTATAGGGGTTGAATTATACTTTTTACAATACAGTATTGTCTTCACAAAATACATTCTCATTTTGTGTTTTAACTGTGTGTCTAGTGCAGAATGATACCAACCGTTTTTACACGCCTATCTGAGGAAGGTGCCAGATGTTCGATATGCTGCAAATCACAATTTGATATGGAGGGTAGACCTCAGAGATGCTATGATCAAGTTCATTGCTGAAAAGACACTTTAACACTGTAATGCTATTAAAACTAAAACATCTTTTTAATAATGGCTGCCTTTACCTTCTCTTCGTCACAGCACCTCCATGATTGGGGTCGTCTTTATACTCTCTTCTGTAGGTAAAAAGGTTTATAAGTACCTATAAATACTTGTAGTGATATTTTATTTCAAACCTTTATAAGCTCACAAATAATATAATCAAGGGTTATTAGGCATATTTTTGGCCAGAACTAAGAGAAAATTACCTTGATTTCATTAATTAAACACAATGTTTTTGATGTGTCACCCACTAGCCACTTATTTTATTTTTTTATTTTATACAATGAAGGGCAATAAACCTTTTTAAAATTTTGTTGTTTCTTAATGACCTAATCATAGAAAAATTAGCAAAACACAACACATTATAGCATGTAGAATATGAATTGGATAACACAAATACATTAATATCGAAATCGATATAACTAAATAGTAGAATACAGTATTTACAAACATTCATATGATGATAAAAGGGGTGGCATATATATATATAGAATGAGACAATAATAAACATTTTAATAGTAACAGTAACAATAACAATAACATTACAGCAACTTAAAATTAAACTAACGACAAAATATATGGTTCTTCCAGCTAAGAAAGAAAATAGAAAAAGAAAGAAAAGCAGTTGACTATGTAATATTAAGCTAGTACAAAGATGGCTTCAGTCTTCCTCTTAAATGATTACAAGGACATCCCAAAAAATCTAGATCTGCACAAACTAGATTTCCAGTCTACATCAGTCTCGGCATCGTGCTTCAGTAAAGATAGTTTGTCAAGTGATTATGATGGTGAACAACCGAGGAACGTGTAAGTCAATAGTCTCAAGACAATAGACAACAATAGACAACTCTTTATTGTACATGAACGCCTGTTAAATTATTACAGAGTAATACACAAGCTGGTACATAGTCAAGTTAGTTAGAAAACTAACAGTATTTCTCCTAAATATCTAATACTAACTACCTAATACAAATATGTTAAAAGAATATCAGTTTTGTTGCTAAATATAAATAAATTTATACAGATCACAGAAAATTTGGCAAATAGTTAATCAATATTAAATAATACAATCTTTAAAAAAAATCATGAATGTTATAATAAACTTTTTGAGAAAGTGTCCCTTTTAACTTAGATGTAAATTTTACTAGGGAAAGAACTTTATAAGAATGAGGAATATGGTTGTATATTTTTAGACCCCTATAAAGAGGGCCAGCTTCATATTTGCTATATTTGTGGTTAGGATACTGAAACATTTTATTGTGATTCCTTGTATTATAACCATGACTAAACTTATAGTTTTCAAAATACATTGAATTTTTATGTACAAATCTTGCAATTTCTAATATGTATAGAGATGGTAAAGTGAGTATATTAAATTTTTTAAAAAAAGGTTTACAACTAGTTCTTGATTTTAAATGAAAAATTGCCCTCAGGATAGATTTCTGACACAGGAATATCGTTTCAACATCAACTGCACTACCCCATAGAATAATGCCATAACTCAATAGAGACTGTACATGTGCATAATAGACCGACAGGCAGACTTCCATTGATGTTACTTTACTTAATATACCTAAACCATATCTCACTGAATTTAGTTTCCTATTAAGAATCTCAGAGCAGTCAGTGTTAGCACTCAGTCAATGAGGTACACTAAGTCAATGAGTGCTCTTTGAGTTGCCAAAGTTGGTATTACTCGAATGTCGATTTTCTGGTAGTTGTATCCAAGAATGACTCCAATCAACCCCACCAGTCATCTCTGCACAGCATCCAAGGATGAATGATGCCCTACCTGATAAGGAGCACAAACCACAACTGAATTATTGGTTACACAAGAACAACAATGTTTTGAAAGAGGAGAGACAATCCCTGCCTACAAATCCTGTTGAATTCTGAACACTTTGCCACACACATTGCTTGTATGAGCTCCAAAATTAAGGTTTGAAGTCAGAGGAAAAGACCAGATTCCCTTAGAGATATATATTATTATTTATGTATATATATATATATATATATATATATATATATATATATTTACTTCACTCGCCAGTTACAATAGCCACGGGATATCTTGAGCTGTGGCTTACGTCACGGTCAGTGCCGGGTGGAGGGGGATCTCTACCTATAAACAGCGTTTAGTGTAATACTAACATTGCTGTAAACATTAAGTCACCACCAGGGCCGCCCAGAGACTTTTGGTGGCCCCGGGGCAAAGTTTACCATGTGGCCCCTTCCTTCACTTCAAAATAAATTTAATTACTCTGATTGTCAAATATACTATAATTGATATTTTACTTTTAGCACATTCTACGATATTCTTACCATCTCTTTCATTAGATTACTATTGTAATTAAAGTTCTTGTTCATGGACGTTTTCTCAGGACTAGCTGCGAAGCTCCGGTAAGTTATTCTCTAATTATCATATACTTTTTAAACATTTCCTTAAGTATTACCGCTACAATAACATCAATCTCTTATAACAAAACTGCTATTATTTAATATTAAATAAATAATAACGAACCAAGCAATGCCACAGTCAGTTGCATAGGCAGTTGCATAGTTGGGCGCAGCAGCTCTTCGATTGCCAGTTGAGGAGCCGTCTTCGCCAATGATAATAACTGTGGGTGAGGGAGGGAGTGGCCAATAAATTTGTATAGGCCACTTGGCTTCGCTAGCTAAAGAGCAAGTGGCCGAATGTTCACGAAATAAAATAATTTGGTGAGCGCGAACATCTAATGCTTTAAATGAGTAGGCAATTTCCAAAACCTGTTAAATCACTTTTTCTAAATTTTTCAGTATTCAGGAAAAACTTATAGAAACATTATCTCTAAAAATAAAAACCTGAATCTTTTTTTAAAAAATAATTTAAAAATCGCTTTTTTGTTCCATGTATGGCTCTAAGTTAACAGGGTTTTGGTTATTTTAATATTACATAATAAAATCTGAAAATAACGGGTTTTGGAAAATTATTTATTTTTAACAGGTTTTGGAAATACCAATAAGGTTTATAACAGGTTTTGGAACAATAAAACTGCCACTGTCTTTTTAATGGACTTTCCAAAACCTGTTATTATCACTGGATGAGAGTGTTAAGGAAAACATTAGTATTCTGTTTCAAATCAAATTACTTTTATTAGGCCTAATGTCAATACACAATCTCAGTTGGATCATCTTCGTTAACATTAGTATTCTGTTTCAAATCAAATTACTTTTATTAGGCCTAATGCCAATACACAATTACACAATCTCAGTTGGATCATCTTCGTTAAGGTCAAAATCTATGTTGTCATCAATTTCTGCGATACGAGCATCACCCTGGGTTTCAAGTCCTCTCAGTATAATATCTTGTTCCTCGAAAACTTTTACGTAGAACTGTAAAAGCTCATTTTGGGCCCAGCTTTCACCAAAATGTAGTTCCAACAGCCGTTTTACATCTTGTTTCTTAGCCTCTTTCAAAAGAACACCTCTGGTCACATCCTCTAATGATACGTCTCGCAAGTTTTTACTTTTCTTGCACACACTTCTAGATATGCCTGTTTCAAAGTTGTAGAATGGTTCACCGCGAACGAGAATGTTTGTCAAAGGTTTGTTTCTTCTTAATACAATCTTCTTGGCTTTCTGGAACTGAAAATGCCAATCAGTTGTTTTCCTCAGTATGTTGTCAGCGGAAGCCTTCCAGTTTTTGACATCACAGTCTTCTCCCAAGTGGATAACTGTTGTATGTTTTTTAAACATAGCTAAGTATTTGTCAGGGTTCTCAATGACACTGTTGGACTTAAACCTTCGTTCTAGATTACCGAAAACCCGGTCAGGTGGAATGAACGAATGTCCTACAATCGGAAAAGTCAAAACAATTTCTTTTACGTGACTGGGAGCATTGTTCAGTAGCCAAACAGCGAGCATGAACACAATAGTACTGTTTTTATTCTGTCCTCCACAGCCATCAGAAAAGAGGTGTACCTTGGTGATCCCGTCCAAATTTGTGGAGCATAATCGGTGGTTCAACGCCGATGCAATTTGAACAGAACCCTTTGCAAACTCATCCTCAGTCCATACATACGCAAAAGTATTTTCTTTGTTGAGATTAGCTGTAGAACTTCCCTCAACCACGGTAAAGTTGTAAAGGTAAAATTGACGGCGATAATAAGCCTCTTGATCAGGGATTTTAGGGAGAACCAAGTTTTTTTGGCAATCATAGCTTAATATCAGGTTACCGTCGCTTTGATTTTTTAAGGCAGCATAAAAGGTATTAGCACGAGTTTCGTGGGCTTTAAGGTCTGCTTTCAACTTATCCAGTTGTTCCTTGTTTTTTTCTAAAGCGATTTTATTCTTCAGACAAGAACAAGTCGAACACTTGTCCGAATATGGGGCGTGGAAACCTATGTTGAAGTTATCATTGAAAACATGTCTGAAGAATTGATACTCAACCTTCAGGTTCTCAGGTATATCTTTTTCCATATACAAATCCCACAACTTTTTGACTGACAACTCACTAGGTAAGTACTGGCGAATTTTTATTTGGGCCCTACTGTAATGTTGTTGTATAGGCTTAAAGGTTTTAATGAAAGCTATGACCTCCTCCTTTTTAGCAGCAAATGTTTCAACTTGGCGAGCTCCTCCACGAGTTTCAGGGGGAATTTCACCTGTTTGCAGATACTTTTTGCAAAGTCTTTGTAGTCTATCTCTACCTTCTTGGATTATACTCATGAATGCACTTCGGCATACTCGTACTTGACTAACGGTCCCCTCACGTGTCTTAGGTAAAGTATATAGTGTGCTTACCATTCTTTTGCGACGATTACACTCATTACCTTGCTTTCTTTTCACAGGAGTAACTACAGTTACGTGCCGTGCGATGAAATGTTTCTTTGATTCCAAAGTTCCTTCTTTGTAATATCGCTGGTGAATTTTCCGGATATCTTGCATTGTGAGCTCATTGCACTGGTACATGCTTTTTTCTCCATGTCTGCAATCTGGTTTAGTAGGAAACCCTTTTGGTTTGTGCCTGAAACAAAACAATGTGATTAGGCTAGAAATAAAGGCATGCCTGAGGTGTGAAGCTGGAATGAAGGTTTAGTGAGTAGTTCAAGTGCCTAGCCTAAAACACTGAACTGAAAATAAAATGTTATGGTTTACCAGGGTTAAACTAATATTAAATTGTGAGAAATTTAATAATGTATTCTTTTGGTTAAACTTACCGTGCTCTTTTAGCTACATTCTTCTTCCATTCCTCCAGTAACCTATGCCTCTTTCTCGATAGGTTAGGTGCTGTTGTTACATGTAAACTCTCTGAAGAGGATTCATCGATAGTCAGATTTTCTTCTTCTATAATTACCTCCATATCTTGAATATTAAAATCATTATTAACAATCAATAATTCTTCCATTTTAACTGAAAGTTAACCCACCGAGAGAGAAAAGACAAAGTTGACACCACACGACAACAGCGTTTGTTTCAACTAACTAATAACACAATAAACGCGGGATGAAAACTGTCAGCTGGAAAAGATAAACAAAGAAAACAGCAGTGTAGCCAACACAAACTTTTACAATTTCAAAGGTATAACGTATAATATCAATAAAAGAATAAACACTGAAACCAATGTTCGTGTGGACTGAAGAAAACCAGACTAAAGAAATAACAGGTTTTGGAAAACCTTTTTATCTCGCCATATGTAAAATCAAATTTATAACGGGTTTTGACACAGAAAACATAGACCTGAAAATAACAGGTTTTGATTCTTCAATGGCATAATTTTTAACTGGTTTTGGAAATTTAAACAATTTTAAAATGCGATTTTTACCCATTTTAAACTGGTTTTGGAACATAAAATTGATAGAAAATGGTAGCTGACACTCCAAAGAATCCATAGAGACCAAAAAATCAACTTCAGAAAAAAAGTGATATAACGGGTTTTGGAAATCACCTACTCAAATACAGTTAACTGAGAGTTGAGGTTATGTTATTGTTTTCAAAACAGGTTGTAGACCACTGGGTACGTAGCTTATTGATGTTGGACATTAAAACATCTAGTTTATATTCGTGATTTCAGTTTGTCTTTGTGCTATTCAAAGACAAATATACTTTAAAACTATTCAATTTTTATTTCACAGGAATAAAGGGCATTTTGTACCAACTCAATTTTCTCAGCATAAAACATAGTAAAATTTATGTCGGTCAAATTGGATACTATATCATTGATGTACATCACAGTGTACACGTCCATACAGTGACAGTGGTATTGACACACGTACATACCCATTCACGAACAGTGGTTTTGACCCTCCCGCTCAACAATACACGTACAGTGGTTCAATCTTAGTTAATTTCACTTATCACGCAACAAACAATAAATAAATACTGTATTAATGACTGTCAAAAATATAAATGGCTTACTCGTTCGTCAGTTACAGTAAAAAATTATGAAAACTATTTTGATTGGTCGTAGATTTGTTATGTTAACATTAATCAATTATGCTATTTGTTTGGGAACAACCTGTAGGTGGGCATAATTGGTTTTTAATCAAGAGCTACTCTACTGAATATGTTGAGAATACACCCCTGTTCCTGTTACAGTTTCAGGGTAAATTAAACCAGACAATAAAAGAGTTGCAACAATTTAAATGTCACAAAATAAATATTATTCAAAAGGAGTTGTACAAATCTGAACAATGATAAAGCTGTTTTATCTATTAACGGTGTACTTAAGAGCTCCTCTTTTCATTAGGACCTATGTCATAATATATTGGTAAAATGTCTTTACGAACATTCATGTCATAATAACTAGTAAATTTAAAATGTCAAAGGAAACATTACATAGAGAAAAAGTAAAAAAATTGCATTTACAGTAAACTCTGGTTAACCGGTTAAATATGATGGAAGATGAATCCGGATAATACAGAACGTAACAAAATTATAATTTTTAGACAAGATTATGCCACGCAATTCCTCCCGCGATAGCGTAGGGCAAGTTGAATGTAATGCATCATACACACATATTGTTGCACATCCGGTAAGCGAGCAGTGATGTTGTATGCATATTTACCAGATTTAAGTACCTAGAAATCTACTGTAATTTAGTGGTTTCATCGATAGTTTATTCTTTTTATACTGTAAAAATATATAATTTACTCTGCAGTATATTACAATAGTATATTGAAACATTTATAATTATTTCATATTGTTATAATCATACCTAAAATTATTGACATATTGTTATTTTTAGTAAATAAGAGCTTTGAAAAGGGTATTTTTCCAGAAAAACTTAAAGTAGCAGTAGTAATTCCACTACAAAAAAATGGTTCAAGGCAGGATTGCAACAATTTCCGGCCAATTTCTCTGCTTTCTTCATTCTCCAAGATCTATGAGAAATTGATGAAAAAAAAACTAGTCAAGTACAGTATCTTGAAAAAATCAGGTTTTTTAGTTCTTCACAGTTTGGTTTTAGAGAGGGGTTAAACACTGAACTTGCCCTTCACAATTTTATAAGTAATGTTTATAATGGGATAAATATGAACAAAAAAGTAAGTGCAAGTTTCTTGGATATAAAAAAAGCTTTTGATTGTGTTGATCATGGTATACTTTTGAAAAAACTATATAAATGTGGTATAAGAGGGGTGGTTTTTGATTGGTTTAAAAGTTATTTAGAAAATAGAAAACAGTGTGTCAAAATTAAAAATTCATTTAGTTGTTTGGGTATAGTAAAATATGGCGTACCACAGGGGTCAGTTTTAGGTGCATTATTATTTTTAATCTACATAAATGATCTGTGTAATGCAAAATTTTATGGTGAACTAACATCCTTTGCGGATGACACTGCTTTATGCTATGTGAAAGATAATTGGAATGACATTGAGGAAGCTATGAATTTCGACTTTCAAGCACTACAGTGGTGGTTCTCTGACAACCATATGTTGTTAAGTCCGGAAAAAACAAAATTTATCAATTTCAGTTTAAGACAAAGAGTCTTCTTTACAAATGAAATTATATACAATTGTACAAAATGCTTATGTAGTAAGACATGCTGTACGGAGTGTGCTGTTATTGGGCAGGCAGACAATATTAAATATTTGGGAATTTTTCTTGATGAAGAGCTTAATTGGAAAATGCATGTTCAAGATTTAAAAAATAAACTTAATAAAACGTTAAGATATTTTTATTTCTTAAAAAATATCTGTAGTGAACAAACATTGAGGGTAATATATTTTTCCCTTGTACATAGTAGAATAGATTACGGGCTCTTTTGTTGGGGTGGGACTTATGAATCAAATATTAGGCACATATTTATACAAGAAAAAAAGTTTATTCGAATAATTTGTAAGAAAGGTCCAATGGAAGCATCATATCATTTATTTTTAAAACAACAGATTTTACCATTAAAATATATGTTTGTTCATAAAGTTTTAAAAATGTACTATGTAATGAAGAGAAATTTGCCTGAAATTGTCGAAATACATAAAGTTAAGCTAAGAAAAAAGGATATATTTATGGTTCCCAAACCAAATCTCACTTTCTATACAAAAAGTTATTTATTTCTGGGACCAAAAATGTTTAACTCAATACCAATTGTTCTGCAAAATTTGAAAAATATAAAATTATTTTCCAACAAAGTAAAAAATTGGTTATTAAAGCAAGAAACTATAGATTACCTTGTAAATATTCAAGTTTAAAGCAATACACTTTCAAACATATTTTTATTATTCATTTATAATCGTATAAATTTTAATACCCTATAAATACTTATTCACTGTATCATATATTTATTTCAGATAACATAGTAAAGTATACATATTTGGCAGACTTGGGAAAGTTAACAATTATTTTTAACTGAATAAATTCTTGGACAAACAACAATGGGACACGTTGGGTGTGTCTACTAATTATGGGCAGGGCAGGAAGATGGCGGAAAGGGATGGGATGTGACTCATGACTTTGTTTGTCGGCGAATACTTGGGATTGAGGAAAACGCCCGGTCTAACCAAGCCTGATATTTGGTTAGTCATAAATTGTTTCGTTTTTATTTTGTTTCCTATTATTGTATTATATAGCTATACTGTTAGGGTTAGGATAACATTAAATTTAGAGTTAAGGTTTAAGCTATTTATGTTTTTATATTAGTGTTTATATTTTGAAGAATTGGGATTTTTTATTTTAAATTAATATTATTTGCTCATGCGCATATTAAGATTTATTTGAAAAGAAGGAACCTCTAAAACAGGCATTGCCTTAGGAGGTCCTAGTATTTTCTTGAAATATGTAATTTATGAAAGGTTTTGTTCTAGTAGTATAAGTTTTATTTTGTTAACAGAGAATTAAGAAGAAACCTTTTTATGTTTGAATGTAATTATATGTATTTTATGTATATATTTCGAGAAAATAAATATATTCTTATTCTTATTCTATTATAGTCTATTTGTATTGATTTCAATAAAACTTTACCATAAATTACTAGGCCTAAACTTTAGCTTTTTGTTCTCTCAAAATATTTAAATGGAATATGAATCATAGCAAATTAAATTAATTATAATTATAGTAGTTTACTAGGAAATCCAAAAGAACGCATTAAATTACAGAAATATCACTCTATAAAATACAATAATAATAAAATATTTCTTTAATGGACGACAGTAAACAAACAGACTAATGATTGACGATGTCCCCGATCTACCCTTCGTGACAATTAATTGAACTCTTCCAGCCACGTTGTTACAACATTGTATATTTTGCCTGCGGGTTTTTTGGGTGCAAAACACAGTTACTACTGAAATACGACTACTATTTCTTAAATTTAGTGCATATATTGAAAAATTAGCTGATCAGTGCCGCGAAAGAGTGCAACGTTACCACGTTCGAACGGAGTGCCGCCGCCTACTACCAGCTTTGAAACCAAGTTTGTAAGAACCTTTTCTCATAAAGACTTTTCGACCTTTTTAAAATGACAGATTAAAAATGTTTTTACTGTAATTTTGTTTGCTTATTTAATTGTGTTGTTCTTAGGCTTCCACTTTTTTTATTAATATTTATTAATTTGCATACTTTAGGCCGCAGGTTATTGATCACTCGTTTTCACATTATATGGATCTATTATTTTGCTACGATGAGTGAAGGGATTTTCGAAGCACTAAAACAAGATTATTTATCTACATAAACAGAAATTGTGAAAAAATACAAAATAAGGATAAAAGCTTGATCAACAAACCACTAAAAATACAAATCAATTCGCAATTGCTGTATTATCTTAAGTTTATAATATAAATACATCACAACTAATGGTTTTGACAGGATAATAACGTGACCAAGCGATTGATTTTCCTACCACTAAATTCCAAGATAGAGTTGAATTTAGAACAAGTATAACAATTTTGTTTGAAGTAGAATATACTTTTAAAATTAAAGTTAAAAAATAAAACATACAGAAACGTTCTTGTCCACCTTGTATTAAACACGTCCAAAAACGGAGTTTTGAGTAATACAAATGTAAAGTTAGTGGGTCTTTTGACATGTTTTATATAAATAGTGTACGAAAACAGGACATCTTATAGAGGTGGCCCACTGTCCACACCACTCAAGTATATTTATATGTTCGCAAACTGGAATTTATATTTTGGTGTGTTCACAAGCTGCATGCCTTTACACTTGTTCGCAAACAAGACAACTGGCGAGGGGTACAGTTGCAATTACACACTAACCAGAGCGTATGCTGTCACACCACTATCGACCGCTGACAAACTTCAAATACCAGTGTACAACTTGCTCCAAAAGGCTCCCTGGTTGCTATAAAACCAATGGTTTAGTTTAAACGTTTAAAAACTAAAACTGGAAGACTTATCTGGCCTAATATCACTTTTGATATTTTTGATACAGGCCTGAATCGTTTCTTAACTATTAGATTATTAAGTATTTTCTTTTTCGTTGCATGAAATGTGGCCCCCCCTGTGAACTAAGTCTGTGTGGCCCCGGGGCAATTTGCCCCCTTTGCCCCCCCCTCTGGGCGGCCCTGGTCACCACACCAACAAGTTACCTTTTTTATGACACAACTCCCATCCGATTAATCACTGATATTTTTTATTTATAATCATATTTCTTGGTATTATTAAGTGTTATCAAGTTATATTTATAGGCCTTTAATTATATTACTGTTATAATTGTCTAATATTTAATGAGAACAAAATAAAATCATATGGAATAATTAAACACTAATGAATTTACAGAATGTAGGTTATGTTATAAATAAGTACTTTTCAAGTTTTTATTGTAAGTAGTCCGTAATTTAATTGTATATTAGAAAATACATACTTGTTAATAACTTTGTGGACAATATTAAATTTAATCTCTTTAAAGAAGACAGCTGCTCTAAATAAATTAATATTTAAATTATAACATCTGTTGCTAAGTTATTAAATACATAACAACTAATATTTTCAATAAAAACTCTATCGATACAAAAAGGAAGCATCGATACTCAAATCAGCTGATCAGCAGCGGTAGCCAACGTCTGCATGTCAGGCTAGTACAAAACCACACATGCGTATGCCGTACCCCTCCCCTCCGCTAACCACCAAGGATTTTAAAAGTAACTCTTTCGACATCTCAAGGTAGTTATTTAAATGGCTACTGTAAAATGATCCTACAGGCTTTTGCGTGAACTTAATTCAACGAGTGAAGTACCGACCGTTGGCTCAATGGGGTTTCAAACCTTGGACCTTGCCCTCTGCAGTCCGAAGACTTAGCCACTGAGCCTATTATATAAGATATATGTAACATAGAGGCAAACTTTCACTTTGTAAACATTAAGTAAGCCAAACATGATTATGACTTGTAAAAAATAAACTTCCTGTTCCAATAATTTAATTTTTTATTAATGTGCCCTTTCACAGCCAAAGACAATATCATCAGATTGTTGTTTTCTGACGATGTTGTCTTTGGCAACAAAAGGCCTTAATAATACAAAATTATATTATTAGAATATTAACGTTTATTTTTTACTAATTATAATATTTCCAATAATAGGTGCTATCATGAATAATTATGATTGTTGATTTTCAACTGTTGGCAAAATAATGTTGCCCAGGAAGTAGTGCATGGTGGTTTACTGAGTTCTTTCTGTGTTGGGCTTTATAGATTGTAATAGACATCTTGAATTTGTGATTGAATTGTATTTGCTCAAATTAACGTAAGCAATTGGAAATTAATAAACAGTAACAGACAGTGTATTTTCGAGCATTATATTACAATAGGAACATCTCTAGCGCTGTGTTACTACATGGTGCACTACATATGAAACCATTAGTGAAAGGAACAGATCTGTCTATAAGGCGATGTAATCGATGGTAAGGTTTGGTGTCAATTTGGGAATAACAGTAACTCGAGTAGTGGCGGTATATGCATGCTCACGAGGTTCCACTTGATGATATAACCTTACGCCTTACAGTTTGAATTTGGCGAAGTGAATCAACACTCAACTTCTAGTCCCCTAGTTTAATATTGAGGGCGCCAGTGGCGGCGGAAGGAGTTTTGAGCAGAGGTATTAGCCGAGATAAAAGTGATGGGGGCCCCCCCAGGTAGACATTTTTGAAAATGAACACACCTAGAAATCACATTTTACACTAAACTAGCATTTAAATTTAGAATAAAAGGGCAGTATATTCTTTGGAAATAATTTAAATAATAAAGACAATATCAGATAGCCTGATTTTATATATTACCATAGATTGAATATCTTCAAGTTAATCTAACAGAATTAATAATAGCCTAATAGTCAAAACCTAACTGCATTTCTGAAGCAGCACTAATGAACTGTCAGAAAACATAGCAAATGGTATTGTAAAATAATTTACTGATATTATGTCGAATTATGGACATTATATATCCAAATTCAAAAAATTTATTTGTGTTAAGTTTCAGTAGTCCTGAAGTTTACCAATATTTACCTCCAAACTCCTTATTAAAATGTTAAGTTCAGTAAGCTGAATGCTTCTCTGCAATTGGTAGATTTAGTTACCAATATTTAATAGAATAAACAAATCAGCTAATTTCGCCCATGTGACGTCACACAGTCTACTGGGCAGCCTCGTCACACAGTCTACTGCGCATCGTCATGATGCACGGGAAGTCTGGGAGCCTCTGGGGTAGAAATCAGAATTTTCCCAGGGTTGAGACCAGTGCCATTTGATTTATAGTGGTCAAAAACCCCATCAAAAAGTTAACAATTCTAGAAGCCAAAGAAAAGTTCGTCTGGACGTGGCTTGTTTTAGATAATAACATAACCAAATGATTTATTCTATTGCAGAATTTTGAAGCATATTTTAATATTAACTTTTAAAATGTACCTTTTTTGTGACAATTAATTTATTATATAATGTATTAAAATTTATCTAGCTGTTACAATGCTCATAATTTATTGTTTAAACATAATACGTGAGGTTTTTAATGTTTTTGACCTTGTACTGAATTTATTTAAATATATTTCTATTTAACTGAGTGATCACTCTATTTTCTGAGGGTAGGAATACTGAACAATTAATGTCTTTAACCACAACCACAAATAGGAGCAAACTGTTTTACCTGTAAGAGAAAATTTGTTTACTCTGAAATGTTAAAAATGGTCATGTAAAAGTGAGAAGTTGTGTAAACAAAAATCTGCTTCACCTGCTACATATGAAGATGGTGATACTGTAAACTAGGTATTAACCCTTTGAACCCCAGACCCAAAAATTAGATTGGTTAAAATTTTTACTAAGTCCACTTATACATGGAACATGCCACAAACCCCATGGGAATTTCACTCTTTTTGCAACGTTTATGAAAAAATTCATATAATCATAAGTGTTTGAGCTATTAATATGTTTTATGTACCAAATTGTTCAGAAATAGATAGATTACAAATAAAAAATATAATTTTTATCATTATTACTGAAAATGTATATATATTTATAAATGTATATGTAGAAATATATACATTTAAATAAAAAAATTTTTTTTAAATTAAAAAAAAAAAAAAAAAAAAAGAAGAATATTTTATCCATGGGAACTATGTCTATTTTGTTTAGAATATTATTGGCAACCTGCGTACAAAATTTCAGCTTCCTACAGTAAAAAATAATTATGCTATATAAATTTTTTTCATTTTGATACGGAACCTGAAAATTTACATTTTTTACATAATTATACCATATAAAATAATAAGTAGATATTTGATTTACCAAATCATTATATTGTTGTTGTAACAAGATGAACTATATAAAAAGATAAAAAAACATTATTTACAGCCTATTTACATTTTTTCATTTACTTGTAAGGTGGTCTAATTATTGGAGCAAATATGCTTAGCCAAGCACTGGGCGTGACACCCTTCCTTGCAGCCAATACAAACAGTTCTGGACCGTTTCCTTCCTTTCTTATAAGTAACGAAAATAATATTTACAATATACAACAATAACTAACATGTAAACAATAACATAACCTCGCACAGCACAGCTCGCCAGACAGCTGACGTGACGGTGACACTGCCCAGCGCGGCAAACTGTGGCTGGTGGTTTGGCGCGTTACACTGTCAGCTGTTTGTATCCTATCGAGTATACAGACATGAGTCAAATTAATGCTTCACTATTAAAATATATGGATTCAGAATGAAATACAGAACATAATACGTTAATTGTTTTAAAGAAAAACCACAAAAAAGCTAATTATAATCGCTAGTATCTCACCGACGATATACCGTCGGCTGGTATTTTTCGGAATATTTTTACCGACGATGTATCGGCGGCCTGGGGTTTTTAGGTAGTAGAATCTGACGGTATATCGGCGGCTAGGGTCCAAAGGGTTAATGTAAGATTTGGTCCCACTAATTAATTCTGTTTCATTGGTCCCATTGTTTTTTTAGTAAATTCTTACATGTTCCCTAGTTATAATACTAGTTTACGACTCATTATTCAATATTTATCGTTTGTAACTGATTAGAAAGTGCCAGCTCTGTATAATTGATAATAATATGAAGTAGTTGTTCTTGTTGTCATTGCACCAGTTTTTGTTACTACTGAATCTTATAAATACGTTATGTAATTGACTTGACATCACTGGTGTTCAATATAAAAAAGTATATAGGTTTATTAATTAAGAGAACTGAGATTTATTTCAAGGAGGAAAAACAAACACTTCTATAAAAAAAACACATTTTATTGAAAGGAACTTACAACTCTACAATACTTCAGTCTTTATAAACCAAAGCCCTAAGCTGTCCTAAAAGAAAACAGGACAAAGAGAATAAATGAAGGTAGGGCTAAATCTTACATTAATTTAAATTATTAATAAAAGAATGGAATGAAAATCACATACACTATAGAGGAACAATACAACACACATTTTAACTCTCCATTTTCTCTTGAGCTTTCTCCTTTTTGTTAGCTTCGGCAGTCTTGATTGCAGGTTGGTTAGTCTGAGTGATGGGAATAGATCTCTCCTTAGCACCCTCTATGGCTAACTTTGGTGCATACAGCTGCAGAACGCCATCAGAGGACAAGCTGCTCTTCAACGCTTGTTTGTCAATACCATCAGGAAGCTTATAACGGCGAGTGAAGTGACGAGAAATAAAGCCATGTTCATCACTACGTTCTTCATGCTTTCCTTCAATGCAGACATAGTCATCAACAACCTGTTAAAATAGAAAATTCTATAACCACTGAAATAAACATTGAAACTTTAATTGTTAATTGTTGGCGTCGGTTATGTGCTGCTACTTTTACCTTACAGTATTTCTTCAGCTATGTTCTGTGTGGGCCATAGCATATAATTCTTGGAAATATCAAGTTATTGCATTTAAATAAACAAAAAAGTTAGTAGTGGTAGAACTGGGGGGGGGGTCATCTACTCCCCTAAAACATGTAGGAAGGAGTCAGTGGGTCTTAGAAGAAACAATGAATACTAATATTTTGAGCAAAGGTAAAAAGTATTGATTTTTATACCATATATCATAATCAATCAAAACACTAATTTTGAAGTGGCTCATTAATTTATCATAAATTTAGCCAACAATTTGTAAGAAACAATAGATTGATTT
The DNA here is from genome assembly GCA_035578905.1 of Stictocephala bisonia. NCBI lineage: Eukaryota > Metazoa > Arthropoda > Insecta > Hemiptera > Membracidae > Stictocephala > Stictocephala bisonia. The sequence goes on along the minus strand of JAQJVL010000191.1, from coordinate 1,535,389 downwards.
ATGGCAGAGGTCGGAGTACAGTTACAAATAGAACTTTATCTACTCTGAAGTATGCAGCTGGCCTGACTGCCATGGGCCCAAGTGACAAGTAACATGCCTTTCATAAAGACATTGCAAAATCTGTAGATGATAGGAACATCACAAGAATTTTTACCGAAATTTAATTTTTTGGAAATTTCTAATTGACTGCTGGTATTGCGCCTTCTGCTTTGTTGTTGTTTACAATTTAAAATAACACTAATTAACGAAACTAAATTTTGTTATGGCTTGTGACAGCAATGATTAGCCTACTTTTTAAGATAAAACTATTTATAAATAATAATCGTTATATAAATAATAAAATTATAAAAATAAATAAACAAAATTATAAATGAAAGTTTATTAAATTGTTTTGGTCTAATTGTAAACAATGTTTTGATTCAAAATAAAAACATTACAGAAATATCCAATTCATTGTTGATGGCCTATGAACAGCGCATGTGCGACAGAATTTGTCCCCCGCCACGCCCTGTCACATGTTCTTAGTAGAGTCACTACTAGAAGCATGGAACTGTCATAACAAAAATGATCCTACTTCTACAGTGTATACATTGAATCTTCTATTGTGTTTTTAATCAATTGTATTAAAGTTTTCTTTCTTAATGGTTTAAATGTTTAATTAATTGTCAGTTCGATCACAATTAATTAAATTTGTTCTAACCATAGTTAAAATATTTTACCATCAATGATATAGTATATTTTGACGTAACTGTACCTCGCAGCTCACTGCCGCTGAAGGGGAACTGTGGTGAGAGAAGCAAACGTTCTCTGTCCTCTCATGCCTGATTGTTTTATGATGGGCCTTCTTAAACTTATCACAAAATAAATGTTTTAAATTTTGATTACGGTATGCAATTTTCATAATTTCACTTAATATCATTGACTCATTTTACAAATTCCATTTTTTTTGTTTAGTGACAGTTCATGAGTACTGCTCCCTGGCAATGCAGTTAAATTATTAGGTTATTATTTTTTCTGTTAGACTAGCATTAAAATGTTCAATCTATAAATGACAAGATATAAAATAGTTAAATATAAACTATCTATATTGTTTCTAGTATTTTTTAAAACTGGTTATCTTACTTAAGTTTAGTATAATATGTGATTTTCCGGTTGTGTTCATTTTCAGAAGGTCTCCCCCAGACTCCCCCTCGCTTTAATCACAATTTACCCCCTGCTCAAAATTCCTTCCGCCACCATTGTTGTAAGTAGCAACTAGTCTTGCACTTTTTCGCTATTTTCTTGTCTGATTGTTAATTTTATTTATTTTATTGGTTAAATGCTGATATTAATTTTATGCTAAAGGCTACGTATATTTTGAAATGTAATGAACTCAAAATTGAACAATATATTTTGATGAAACCTACCTTAACAGTTAACTCCTCTGGCTTAAATTGCTGCACGTCTAAGTTGACCTTGAAACCATCTTTATCAATCTTGAGGTTGGAAACACCGCTATTGTCCTGGAGAACTTGACGCCAAGGTCGCAGGTATCCAGCACGTAGTGGAGCTGATAGCACACGTCCATATGGATGGTGGTGATTAGAGTGGTGCAGAGCCAAAGGCAGCCCAAAGTCTTGGTCATAAATGTTGGGCCTTTCTAGCTCGCCAAGCAGTTCATTTACCAAGAAAGGAACGATAGACATTTCTGCAAATATAAATTCAAATTAAGTATTACGGTTTAGAAGAATATATTAAATTAGGTTTTACTTATATTGAGAATGGTTAGCATATATTACAAATCTGTAGGCCTATTGCCTAATCAACTGAGGTTTGGCCATATCAAACCTGTTGTACAGTCTTCTCACAGCCATTACATAGGTAATTTATACAGATTTTTCAGTGAACATGAATCGAGTTCTTCATTCTCCACTAAGCAAAGCATATACTTTTAGAAGTTGCAATATTTTTAGACTTTAAAGCCTAATAATTAATTATATATAAAATACCAAAGCTAAAAAATAAATTAATACAACACTAGTCAGTTTACAAGAATTTCAAAAATGTATTTACTCGTGAATTAAAGGCAAAACTTGAGAATTTTTCAATTAGAACACTTAAAAGATATTGTTCTTGCTTTCACTTTGGCAAATTATTCGATAATGTAATCAGTGTCCATTTAGTTTAAAAAGCCATTCTCAGTGGCTATTGCTGCCAATTCACTCAAGCGTTCTGGAAAAATGGTTCATCTAAGATAGGTCCTTTTAAGATCCATCTTAGAAAAGGTTAATAATTACTGTCGGCGCAAAAACTTAGTGCACCCGAGTTAGAAGCCTGTTACTAAGAAAGTAAGAAGCGTATGAAAAATCTAGTCACATCAGAAACATCCAGCATATAAAAGTAATGTATCATAATTATACATTTTATAAGGATTACAACGTAACCAATTAATTAATTTTACAACCACTAGAAGCCAAGAAAACGTTGTTTCAGGAAATAAATAACAACTTTTATTTTGAAAAGTTAAAGTACTGAAATTTATGAAACATATAATAAACATTCCTGTCAACCATTATTTGAAACATGAATTTGATATTTAACGGGGGTTTGGGTATTAAAATTGTAAAGTCGATGCACAGTCAAAACTAGTAAAAATTCCGGTACTTTTTTTGTTCCAACTAGGATAAAATTGATTAAAACTTACATATTCATACATTATAATGTACAATCAAATGAGAAACACAATGGTGTGATTGGATTTGTTCATATACCTTTTAGTTTTTTTAGTATACAGCCTTCAAACTTGGGTAAAGACAATTCCTGCGCCGACAGTAACAGCCATCAAACTGTCAAAGATTATTTTAAGTATTTTTTTTTTTTTAATTTATTGAAGTGACATTCATGATGTCACTATCAACATGAATTAATTGTTGGTCACACACATTCATAAACACTGGTAATTTTTATGTTTCAAGAGGCTTTTATTTAAAGAAAATTAAAAATAGAGTAATAATAATCAATCTCTCAACATATTCTACTGAGTAATACAAATACATTGTAATAAATGTGACACTATATATTGTACAGAGGTTTTCACCTAACCTGTATATTGGTATATTCAGATTAATCCCTGCAAGTCATTAGACAAATTCTGTTTCGTTCTCACTATTAATTTATTACATGTTTGTTATTAAACATTTATATCTACCGGTATAGATTTTAATAATTGTTCACACCATCCTGCTTATAAAAAATTATTTTTCCTTACACAATAAAATTGAATGAAATTTTGGGCCATTAAGTACTACATGGTGATTGACCGATATTATTCTTGTGTAGGGTTTAATATAGATCTTGAATTTGTGATTTAATTATATTTGCTACATATTCGTGTAAGCAAAATAAGAAATTAATAAACGGTAGCATACGAACATCACTAGCGGTGCATAAGGCCTACTCCACAGTACAGGGAACTAAAATCATCCCGCCTTTTCAGCAGTAGCATTTGTGGGGGGGAGCAGATCTCTTTGTAAGGTTTTGTATCAATTTGGGAATAACAATAGCCTAACTCAAGTACTGGGATTAACTTTTAGCAATATTTTAGGTGGTAGTAAGGTTAATATTCGTGTCAATTTACCCATGCTCACAAATTTTCAATATACCCATACTCCTACAATATGAACTTGGCGGAGTGAATCAACACTCAGCTTCAACCGAGTCCTACTAATATATAATAAAAATATATTGTCGATACCCGTTCAGTTACGAGTAACTCTTATTCCCTAGATTAATACTGGGCGTTTAGGCACCCCCTTTTCCTAGCACCCAACGCGGCCACGTACTTTGCTTAATCCCTCTAAACCAGCTCTAAGAGTAAGGACTGTTATTTGAATTAATCATTAAACAAGAATTATGAGGTAAACTTGCGATTGAGCAGGTTAATTTTGATTCTGAAATAGTATATATTTTCAGCAAAATAAGAAGAGAATTCATAGTGTATAATAAATTCCAGGCATTTTGTTTGTGAAATAAATATTTTTGCTTAATATTTTAGGGAAGGCAGTAAAATTTTAATTTTTAAAAAGTAAATATTTCTAGATGTAGGCCTACGGTAATTTCATTATTACCTTGATGATTTTTGGCTGACTCTTTTTATAGTTAATACATGACTAAGGAATAAAATGGGCTACTATGACCGTTTTTTTCAGCGGAAAGGCCGGAAAAATTAAGAGCAAGTCATTAAGAGGAAAAACAGAAACATTTTTTTCCGTAATCATAGTGATGTGTGTACTCAAAATTTTATCACAATACACTTTTTTATTAATAACTAGTAAGTATGATATAGCGCCAGAAATATGTCGATTTCAGTAAGGTTACGTTCTGATAAGATAGGGCTAAGCAAGTAGGATTGGATATTGATCAGTTAGGTTACGTTCAGTTAGGATATGGCAAGGTGGGTAGGATTGTGAGTAGATAGGGGCAAAGCTTGAAAATTCGAGTTTAAAACATACACACAATATTTCACTTATTAGTGTACTAAAACATCGTAAAATCGCCGAAACTCATATATGAGCCTAAACTAAAATTCTAAGCTGACTGTACATATGACTTTTGTTTTTTTCTTTTTTACTCAATAAATTACGTAATGATTATTAATAAACATCTGTTTATTTCAGGTTAGCATCCTTTGCAATTAATTGATGCATGTCGTTTTTATTTTGATTATAACTTTTTATTTTTTTTAGTTATTTTATTTTTTGTGAGAAGTTTATATGTTCTGAAACTAGATAAATTTTGACACAAATTGGCTGTCTCATATATTTAGTTTATTTTCAAACCATGGTCCCCCTTAACGATTTTTTTTACATACTTCTGTATAATGTATATTATATGTAGATGAACAAATAAATATATACTCAAAAATTGATTAAAGAATAGTGATCTTTATTTTATTCTCTACATAACTCCTATATAAAATTTGGATAGTTTTCTATTATATCTGTATTAAAAAAAATTTTTTATGTCTAAAAATGTCCTGCCACTGAGGGATTTTGACCTACCACTAGGAGGGTTAGTTATGTTTAGATTGTAAGGATTGTTTAGATTATGCTAGGTCGGGTAAGATCATGTTAGGTTACTTTAGGTTTGGTTTGGCTAGGTTATGATGGGTTAATCCTCCAAGTGATAACGACTCGGTCCGAGTCGTTATCTAAAAACAGCATGGGAAAATAACTTATAGTGGTATCCGGTTATATTTTATACCAAACTATGCGGCAAGAGTGTTTTTATTTGTTACTCTATGCGTAGATGTTTTTTCAGTGCTACAAATAGTATTACAATGCCATTATGATCAGCTGATTGCTCAGTTCCATTGCTTCGATCAACACACCTTCTGTCTACAGCACTCCCTGCTAGTGATGCAATTATCCGCAGCAAAGAAAGTGGAATTGAAGCCCTAAAGCCTGAATTGATAAATGAGTACAACTTGGGTGGTGTTGATGTCAAGGACAAATCAATATACCATACTACATCAACCCGCCCAACAAAAAAGTACTGGAAGAAGCTATTTGAAAACTTCTTAGACATGGCTACTAAATGCGTAAGTTATATATTATAGACATAATACTGATAAACAGGCATGATTTTATGGTAGATATTGTTGAGGGATTGGTTGGAGATGATGACACAAATGATGCCCCTGATCCTGCACCAGGCCCAGCAAATGCTGAACATACATTGACACGACGGCCTGCAGATAATTTACATATTTGTGTAGTTTGCTCTGAAAATGGAAAACATAAAAAGCAGATTTTGGTATGCAGGGTGCAATGCAGGTGTTCACCCAGATTGCTACCAGAGTTTGAAACACTTCTGGAGAGCAAAAGGGTGTAGTAGAAAAAGAAAAGCACCTGCTGTAGCTGAATCTGACACCGATTAGGCAATATATCTGCAATCCGTTCTATGTAAATATGTAAATTCATTTTTATTTTTCTGTACACTTTGTTTTATTTAGTTAGGTAGGAGTGTTTTCATATGACCAAAGTAGCTGCTATAAACATTTTTAGATATTATATGGAAACATGACTCTAAGACATTACTTTTTTGGAAATTTTACTCTTTGTACGATAGTGAAAAACATTTTTTAATTCAGTTTTGATGTGAAGGTAAACCATTGGTATTATATATATTTTTATTCACTACTAAATTGTGCATCTTTTGTATATAATGAATATGAAATATATTGCAAGGAAATTCATGATAACCTAGCTAAAAAATAAAAAACATTTCAAGAAAAAAGTTTTCTGAAGATCTTTGGTACTCATCATAAATCATCATAATTTGGTAAGTTTTTCTTCCACATTATCTTTTAGTACATATTGTTGTGAACATTTTGATATATAATATGTCACGTTTCAGGAACATTTTATATTTTTAATTAATTTTTGAAAAAAGTACTGCGTGTTACTGTTAAAACGCCTATCACTGGAAAGTAAAATAGTCATCACTTGGAGGGTTAACCTATCTAATCTTACAAACCTAAACCTAACCTATTAATATGGTTAGGTTTAGTCGTCACTGGTAGCGCATTGCTGTAACCCAGCTACTTGGGGACAAAGTGTTTAGAAGATTGTATGCAATAGGTTCCATGCTCGGCCCCCTAATTACGACACAGCATTCGCTTAATGGTTGTTATCAATGTTGACACTACTTGAGAAGTCTGGGGTGCCCATGTTGAATGGTAGTCTTAAGGTTCAGATGTTGTGTGGAGAAGGAAGAGAACTGAGTGTCAGACTTATCAGTTAGCTGAAAATCAGACCAACACTACGTGGTTCGGATTCCACAATAAAGTTGTGGGTGTCATAGTTGCCCTGTCTATGGGGCTACTAATATATAGTCTTTTCTGAGCTAAGTTGAACTCAGATAGTAACAATGACTACACTCATTCATCCCTCATATTCGCCCATATCTCTACGATCAGTGTCTTGGACATGAATAATGAAGAATATCGCTCATGTCAGGTGCAAGCATGACCAATACTTAATGGTTTGATTGCAAACACCTTGTCATATATGTTATTAGGATGAAATTCTGCCCTATTTGAGTTCGTACATGTCCGATGTAAACGTGCCTAATAAATAATAGTTTGATTGCAAAGACCTTGTCATATCTGTTATCAGGATTAAATTCTACCCTATTTGAGTCCACACTTTGCTATCTTTATGGAAAAAATATTTATCAATATTTCCTCATTTTAGCAATTTTTCTAGTTTTTGGCAGAAAAAAAATTGTGTTCTTATTTCTCAGCGATATATCTGGGCTACTATGAAAATAAATTTCAGCAAAAAAAAATCAACAAGGCTCCTATTCAATATAATTTACTCTGATTAGCCAGTAAAAATCAAGAGCCTCTTTCAATTAAATTCGTTTTTTATCACTTAAGAGAAAATCTCTCTAGGGCCTATCAGAATCATCTAAGATGTGCATAATTGCCCTTTAGTGAAAAAACAACAAAAATTGTGTTTTCCTACTCATTCTTCTTTCAGCAGCAATTTTTCCTTTACTTATTGAGAGGTAATAGGCTTATGTGTATTACTAAAAAATTACATTACAAAAGATAAACAAAAATTATCTACTGTACTACTTCAAGACATACAGCAAGCAATTAATTAATATTAAATACAAGTTCTGCATTTCACAAATAAATAAATTATTTATAACAATTAGAGGATAATGTTTCTGTTTCTAAGAGAAAATTTTCATTAATTATCAATAAATGATTTATGTGTATGATATTTGTACTAATTTAAAATACTTACTTTTAATTCACCGCTAATTTCAAACCACAAACAACAGTATTTCACCGGTACAATTACACCGACGTAATAAGTTTAGATTCTGAACACGAGGTACGCTTGCAACCAATTGCAACTTTCAATCTAACAGAAACTTTATCTTCCCACTATTTAAACGTTACCACTGTTACCAGGGAATGATCTAGAACCTTCTACTCCAGATGATTCTACAGGCTTTGGGAAGCTTGTAGACGATTCTAGAACAATCGGGAAAAATGTCTCCCATCATTCAATTCCTTGGTTCCTTCCTACGAGTAATGGCGCGCAATTTCAAATTTCGTATTGAGAATCATGATTACTTATCATTTTATGCAAAGTTACTATATGCAATATTTGCTATTTATTGATAAAATATTCCTTTATGGAATAAAATATATTTTGTATTAAGTGGATGGAAGTAATAGACCTTTACTTCTAGCAGCACAGAATATTTTGGGTGAAAATTCTGGTTGATTTTAAATCTTTTCAATTAAATACCTACAGTCTTTGGATACTGGCAATAGGGATACAAACATAGGAAACCAGAAGGGGACAATATCTTGAACATTCATTGAATAGACGTTTTCATTAGTTAAGATAACTACTTAAGTTAAACTGTGTTAAGTAGCATTCTTCAAGCTCGTTTCTTACTGGATATTGTATAATTTAATGTTATACAGTAAAACCCCGATTATCAGAACCCTGATTATCAGAACCCTGATTATCAGAAACCCGGATTATCCGAAACATGATCTAATGAGAAAAGGAATAATCAACATTAATTGTAAAAACACTTTGGTAAAACAATTGACATTATATCTGTCAATTATTGTGTTCTAAAACAATTACCAAAATTAATTTATACAGTAAGTATGGTAGAGTGTTACAAAAACTATACATAAATTGTGCACTTTTACAGTAGTGTAGTTGTTTGATTTAGGATGTCAGCCAAACAAACAAGAGGGATTGTAACCATTAAAACAAAATAAAATAATTTTTAAAACAATTAAAATTATTATACTGTACTGTAATGTAATGTTTACATAGTTTTAAAATAATTCTTATTCAATCTGGGCACACATTTACTGTCCACAATTACTAATATAATGTAAATTCTGATTATCGGAAATTTCCATTATCGGAAATGGGTCCAGCCCCAATTGGTTCTGATAATCGGGGTTCTACTGTATTATTTTTTCTGACGTAAATAATTTTTTTTTTTTCATTTGTATATACCTAGTTTATCAAAATTATTCTTTATGGTGCAAAAAACAGCTAATATTTTGATATTAAATGAAGTTTATCCCTCCTAGAAAAATTGTTAAACTCAGCTCTAATGTGGTATTTGTTAAAAATGTGCACTTATTTGTTGTGCAATGATTGTTTCATGCAGTAAATAGTGGTTGAATAAAAAGGGGAAAAATATGCTATAATTTTAGCACTTTTGTACAGTTAATATTTCAATTTTTAATAAATAATAAGTTTTATTAGTGTTTATATTATCCTCTGCAGTAAAAAATAAATATACAAATAATGTATAAACTAGTGAGTACACCTATAACATTCATAATTTATTTGTTACAAAAATATTGATACATACAGGGTGTCCCATAAGTACTGACCAAAATTTCACGAGGTTATACTATAGGTCAAAGCAAACAATTTTCATCATACAGTATAATGTATAGTCCCATCTTGCTAACTTTTCTGTTTATCTGTCTGTATGTTTTTTTAGAAAATAATTTATATCTTCAAAACGGTTTGAGATATCAAATTTAAACTTTGTACATTTGCTGACCTTATTAGTGTACATCTAAAATAAAAGTTTCAAAATTATATCATTTACATAAACAGAAATCCCTCCTTTAGGGGAACCGAGCCTCAGGTAAAGGGCGGGTCACAGGTGGCAGATAGTGAATGTTCCACCAGATATGGTGGACAGCTGCGAATAAGGGATAACCTGAATAAGCAGTCCCGGACCGAGGCGGCAGCACCGGAGGGCGTGGGAGGGTGATCTGTGGTGGGGTCACACTCAGCAAGTCCACATGAGCCCGATGATAGTGCTGTGTCATGGCGAGGAAGTGCCGCCATCAAATAAGCACTGCCCGCACTGCCTTGTACGATAGGGTTTGGGTACCCGAAGGCTAGGAGAAGGTCACTCTGATGTAACACCGAGGCCAGGCCAACGTCTTGAAGCTGCAGTGAAAGCAATTGGCCTAGGAGAAGAAGACTCTGATCACAAACTCCTGGCCCTCCAGGTTGGGGGTTGGGCGCTGGGCTGATAACCCGCCTCATAAAAAATCACAATGTTACGAAACACCAACAAAAAATAGCCTCGGAAATTGGACAGGAAAAACGGATTAAGACCCGGCTTAGTTTAAAACAGTTACGAATTGGCACTTGGAATGTAAGAACATTAGCAACACCTGGAACTAGTGACATATTAGCAGAAGAACTGGATAAATACAAAATGGACATCGTAGCACTACAGGAGACCCGATGGCCCTTGGCAGGGAGGATAAACACAAAGAAGTACCTGATCTACTATAGTGGCTGTGAAGAAAATAGGTTTTATGGAGGAGTAGGTTTTGCGATAAAGAAAAAATTAGCTGAAGCGGTGATACATTTTGAACCAGTAAGCAATAGAATGTGCAATATTAGAATAAGAGGAAAATTTAATAACTTATCTTTAGTTAGTATCTATGCTCCAACGGAAGAAGCAGATGAAGACGAAAAAGATGATTTCTATAATCTACTAGACGAGTTGGTGGGGAAGTTACCAAATTTTGATACCAAAGTTATATTAGGAGATGCAAATGCTAAGATAGGGAGAGAGGAGATCTGGAGCCCAGCGATTGGAAAAGAAAGCCTTCACCAAAACTCCAATGATAATGGAACAAGATTAGCAAGCTTTGCCCTGGCAAATAACTACAAAATATCAAGCACGATGTTTCCAAGAAAGGACATACATAAGTACACTTGGACATCACCAAATGGAGTTACCAAAAACCAAATTGATCATGTGCTAGTTGACCAAAGACATAAAAGCAGCATAACGAACGTTAAGAGCGTTAGGGGGGCAGAATGTGGAACTGACCACTCATTAGTTGCAGTGAAGATGACACAAAGAATAGCTACTCAGAGACGAAAAGAGGAAAGACAAGAAAGACTTATAGACACCGAGAGGCTCAAATGCCACAGTATAGTTGAAAATTTTAAACTTAAACTTGAAAACAGATTCAAACTTCTAGAAGAGGTGGACGAAAATGATAATATAAACAATAACTGGAACAACTTCAAGGAAGCAGTTTTAGACTTGGCAGAAGAAGTATGTGGCAGAAAGAAGAAGAAAAAGAACAAAAAGCCATGGTTGACCATGAATGTGAGCAAATGGTTGAAGAAAGAATTGTTAGGAAAAAGACCTGGATGAATAGTAACAGCATAGAACACAGAGAGAGTTACAACAAGTCAAATAGGGATACCAATAGGTTATTGAAGAGGAAAAAAACGGCTATATATAAATAGCTTGCTGGATAAAGCCGAAGAAGATAACACAACAAACAACTCAAGAGACTTCTTTAGAAAAGTAAGATTTTTCAAAAAAGGATTCACCCCCCGCTCTTACGGAGTTAGGAGTAAAGATGGCACATTAATTACGGAAAGCCAAAAAGTCCTTGAAAGGTGGAAAGAATATTTCAGTGATCTACTTAATGTCAACAGAGGAGATGAAACAACAAAACAAGACAATGAATGTAGCTATTACCATGTACAACCAAACCTGGAACCACCAACCAAACAAGAAGTGGAAAACGCAGTAAAGACACTGAAAAATAACAAGGCTCCAGGAAAAGATGAAATTATAGCAGAATTACTAAAAAAAAGGAGGAAATGTAGTAATTGAGAAACTGTGGAAGTTAATACTTAAAATATGGGAAAAGGAAGAAATGCCAACTGAGTGGCAAGAGGCAGTATTTGTACCCATACATAAAAAGGGAGAAAAAGAAGACCGTGGAAACTATAGAGGCATCTCATTGCTAAGTATCCCCTATAAAGTCCTGACTAAAATTATTCTAAATCGACTTGAATGCTACTCAAACGAAATAATTGAAGAACACCAGGCAGGCTTCATCAAAGGTAGGTCCACTACAGACCAGATATTTTTACTGAAAGAAATTGTAGCCATGTACTGGGAATATAACAAAGAATTTTATGCCATCTTCATTGACTTCCAAAAAGCTTATGACAGCATTGACAGAGAAAGATTATGGGTACAGTTAGAAAAATTTGGGGTCCCCAGAAAACTGATAAACCTGTCTAAAATGAGTGTTACCGAGTCAAGATGCTCCGTGAGAATAAATGGACAAAACAGCAAAACCTTCAAAGTAAACTCAGGAGTCAGACAGGGGGATGGCCTTTCCCCAATATTATTCAACATGGCTCTAGAGGAGGCCCTTCAGAAGACAAAAGAAATGAACCTGGGTGTTAAAGTCGGAGGAAAACTGAACATTCTAGCATTTGCAGATGACGTAGCTATAATGGCAGAAAAGCTAGAGGATCTAACTACGCTGACCAAGGTCTTCATAACAGAAGCAGAAAAAATAGGGCTGAAGACAAACGATCCAAAAACCAAATTCATGCACTTTACAAGAGACCAAAATTACACCCAAGACCCCCTACGAGTTGATGGTCATGAATTCGAACAAGTACCGGAATTCAAATACCTCGAAGTCACAATTTCAAATAAAAACGCAGAAGAAATTGAGATACAGCAAAGAATAAATTCAGCCAACAGATGCATTTATGCATGCAATAGATTACTATCTTCAAAGTCATTGTCACACAAAACAAAAATTAGGTTGTACAAATCAATAGTCATCCCAGTTTTGCTCTATGGATCTGAAACGTGGATACTAAATGAGAAAGAAGAAAAAACTAATTGTCTTCGAAAACAAAGTCTTGACAAAGATATATGGGCCCACATATGACCAAGGGGAGTGGAGAAGGAAACATAACAGGGAGATTAGAGACCTGTATAACGACGCAGACATTGTGAGTGAGGTCAAAAGTAGAAGACTAAGGTGGGCTGGGCATGTGTTGAGAAGGAGAGAAGAGTCCCAACTAAAGAAAGTTAGCAAAAATAACCCTGAGGGAAGGCGACCTCGTGGGAGGCCTAAACAAAGATGGTGGGACCAGGTTAGGCTAGATATACAGCGAGTTGGAGCCATGGAAGAGAATGCAGAGGACAGGTCAATCTGGAGAGGCTTTGTTGGTGTGGCTAAATATCACCTGCAATATAGATGGCCCTGGGAGTAAGAGTAAGTAAGAGTAAGTACATAAACAAAATGGCGGCCATTTAAAATTTTCAAAGCCTAATAACTTTAAACACATATAAAATAGCCCCTTTTAATACAAGAATTTTGATACCAGGTTTATTTTTCTACTATAAGTTAATACAGAAATAAGTAAGATCTCTCAAGTAAAGGTCTGTGTTTTATTCAAAATTCCAATGTGTTTTCAAATAATGATGTAGAATTCATGTCACAACAAGCAACAATTAATACTTCCTGAACTGTAAAATACATGTGAAATAAAAGAAACAGCAAGTAACAATACCTAATTATGAGTTCAAAATAAATGCTCAATGTAGCCTCCTCTCTGCTGGTTGCACAGTGTAAATCGCTGTAAAACTGACCGCCAGATATGTTCAAAAGGATTTTGCTCCTGAATTGCTGCAGCAGCTTCAACAATGGGAACAACCAAATCCATGGCATCCGGAACAGGAGTAGAAAACACTAATTGTTTCATGTGTCCCCAAACATAAATATCTATCGGTGTGAGATTCAGGGATCTTGGGGGCCAAGGGATAGGACCACCGCGTCCGATCCATTGATAGCCATAAACTGCGTTAATGTGCTGTGTGACTGCATTTGTAAAGTGGGCCGGCGCCCCATCGTGGTGGAACCATATTTGTTCCCTAACATCAAAAGTAACATTTTCGAGAAGCTCAGGCAGAACATCTTGGAGGAAAATCAAGTATATCTGTCCATTTAACATATTTGGCAAAACATAGGGTCCAATTAAACTGTCATTTAATAAACCAGCCCACACGTTCACTTAAAACCTTCTCTGATGATGGTGTTGAATGGTTGCATTCGGATTTTCTTGGGCCCATTATTTTTTAAATTAATTAATTCCTCCCTCACGGGAAAAAGTCGTTTCGTCACTGAAAAGGACATTCTTTAAGAAGTCAAGGGAATCTACTTGTTTATGCAACATCCAACGAGAGAAATCTAACCTTTGTGCATAATCTTCAGGTTGTAGTTCCTGCACTTTTTGGTATTTAAAGGGATAAAATAATTGTTCGTTCAGTGTTCTCCACACAGCACTTTTGCTAGCACCTATGTCATGTTCTATAGCCCTTGTACTTGTTGATGGATTATCTTCTACCTGGTTCAAGACAGCTTCTTCAAAGGCAAATGACCGAACAGTTCTTGGCCGGCCTACTATATCCAAGCCCTTTTTTACACTTCCGCTCTCCCTAAGACAGTTGTGGACTGCAGTAAACACTTTATGACCTGGTTGGTTTCTGCTAGGGAAACGCTCTGCGTACAATCTTCTCGCTAGACTTGCATTACCATCAGCCAGTCCATAGACATAGTGAATATCAGTGTATTCAGCTACTGTAAAATGTTCCATCTTCGGTGAAAACCAATAATATTACAACATAACTAAAAACACGACTCGCAATATTACAGAAACACGATGTGTTGAGGTTAAGCAATTAAAATCACTATTAGTTGCAAAATAGTATTTAGTAAATAAATCATCAAAACAATGAACTATCTATTAATTTATTAACAGCTCTTACATAAAATCAGCTGATGTATACTGCCTTGTAGACCTAATAATTTTGTAATGCTGTACCTTTAAGCATTAGACCTTTACTTGAGAAATCTTATTTATTTCTGTAACAATTTATTGTAGAAAATAAACCTTGTACCAAAATTCTTGTATTAAAAGGGGCTATTTTATGTGTTTGTCATTTTTCTATAACATCACTCGTTTTAAAGTTATTAGGCTTTGAAAATTTTAAATGGCCGCCATTTTGTTTATGTAATAGATATAATATTGAAACTTTTATTTTAGATGTACAATATAAGGTCAGTTAATGTACAAAGTTTCAATTTGATATCTCAAATCATTTTGAAGATATAAATTATTTTCTAAAAAAAAACATACACACATATAGACAGAAAAGTAAGCAAGATGGGACTATACATTATATGATGAAAATTTTTTGCTTTGACCTACAGTATAACCTAGTGAAATTTTGGTCAGTACTTACAGGACACCCTATATATATATTAGTAGAAAATTTGTAATTCCTTTGGCTGCTATTTATAATAATATTGAAAAAGAAAAATATTTCAATGAAAATATTTTCAATAGACTAGCTATGCGCTATTTATAGGTAAAGCTAGACCAAACCGTTTACACACTACATGTCCTACACTGGTGGTCTGCATCGCTGTATGTTTAACCAGAGTAATAATTAAGTGATTCCACTCTGTCGCTACTGTCTCATTTATTTACATACACTTACTAATTAATTCACACATTATGAGATAATTACAAATATAAATTAATGTGCACTTGAGAATAAACCCTTTTTATTTACAGTTATTACCATCACTTTAGTTTGTTCTCATTCAGTATCTGCTACTATTCTACAGTATGTTCATAGTTTAGCTTATCACCTTTTTGTAACAAGTATACCTCTACTGTAGACTGACAATGTTCCAACCTTTATTACCATCCTTAAGGTGCTGCTGCAATCCAGAAGATTCCAGAATAGTGATCTGGATCCACCCAGACTCCATTCTAAAAAATGCTCAATCTATCCAGACAATCCTTTATTGTCATACCTGAAGGTTCATGTTCCATTTGGAGGCCTCTTCTTCACTGCACAATGGAAGTGCCAGACACACCCGGCCACCGAGAGTGCAATCCTCAACAATATGTATTATTATGTTTATTGTTTGATAAGTAATGTCTTATGTTTTATATTCATTTAGTACAGTCTGTTTCCAAACACCAAATACTTGGAATATATTTCTCTCTTTTCATCACTGTTCTCAATTTGTTTATAAATAAACAAAACTAAATACAATCATCTACAAAGGGATAGCTCTGAATTCCAGGAAGGACGGAGTTATATTAAATGGAAGGTACATAAATAAAAATAGTAGTGGCTCCAGGATGGGGCACACCACTAAGAGAGCAGCTTAAGAATAAAAAATTAATCTTATAAAAATATAGTTTATATACAGTTTAAATAGGATTTTATAAAATGTTATATTTTAATATCACATCCATTATATTTCAAGTTTTCAATCAGAATTCCATGGCTTGAGCTCAGTGTCGATTTCCTTTATGCCTCACATTCTGCTGCAGTAAAGTTTTTAGAATACTTATTGTAGCATTAACCATAGATGAATAGTGTTACATTCACTCATTTTCCAATAAATCAACTATAACTAAATAAACTTCATGTGTCATAAAGTTATGTGGATGCGCCTCTCCCTTAATATTTAATTTACTCCTGCTTCATTAATTAAGCAAATGCAATTATTGATTTTACACCAATTAACGACAGGAGCTACAATATTAACACTTTCAGATCGAGTAAAATTATCAAAGTCGGTACCATTATGGAGTATAGAGCATCTGTAAACAGCTAAGTGAGTTCATGAAATGGCTTTTACTCAGGTCTTGGAACCTTGCTTAACTATAGTGGGCCAGAGCACTTCTCTGAAAACTCTATTAAAAGCCGTAAAATTCATATTTTAAGACTTTTTTAGTAAAAAGACAAAAAGAAATATTTTAATTTTTTCTATAAACTGCAGCATTGTAATCATGTAATGAGATAATAATGAACAGATTTAAAACTTATAAGATATCCAACATTGTTTACAGATAATGTCATGATGATTTATAGATATTTTAAAACAGAGTTAAGACTAATGAAGGCATTTTATTGAAATATTGTAGTCTATTATATTAAAGATAGACTCATTCAGTGAATAACACAAATTCGAAGTAGGCCCTACTTCCTGCCAAACTAGAAACTGTAAGTTTTTTAGGCTTAAATCATGAAAACTTGTACTCACTACTGCTATTTTGTTTTAAGTAAACTCTTTTAGGCAAAAATAGTGAGCCATTTCATGACAAGCTATAAACTGAAAATATTGGCAAAAATCACAAGAGCAATCCCAAAATGTATTACCTTTCAGCACCCTTCTTTAGGTCTAATAGGTTTTTAACTTCATATCTGAGACAACGAGGGAATTGTTTAGTAAACATCACATTACATACAAAAAAAACATTAGTAAACATAAAAACTTAGCGTTTATATAACACCCTGCACACCTCGTGTACCTTCCTCGACACTTGCTGCACTTGATACACCTTGGTCTTCAGCCTCTGCATGTGACTTTTGACTACAAATAATAGTAGATTAACTGTATAACGTAAAATCACAACATTACATTTATTTACAGTATCTCACTCAATAGTATAAATAATCAATGGCATTACCAAACTATAAAACACCCAGTAGCGACACTCCCATTGTAGTGCTATGGAGCTAGCGCTCATAATAGAGAATACAACACACGCCAATAACATGGTATAAAAAACCCAGTAACGACACTCCCATTGTAGTGCTATGGAACTAGCGCTCTTAATAGAGCATACAACACACCCCAATAACATGGTATAAAACACCCAGTAGCGACACTCCCATTGTAGTGCTATGGAGCTAGCGCTCTTAATACAGCATACAACACACGCCAATAACATGGTATAAAACACCCAGTAGCGACACTCCCATTGTAGTGCTATGGAGCTAGCGTGACGCTAGCGCTCTTAATAAAGCATACAACACACCCCAATAACATGGTATAAAACACCCAGTAGCGTCACTCCCATTGTAGTGCTATGGAGCTAGAGTGACGCTAGCGCTCTTAATAGAGCATACAACACACCCCAATAACATGGTATAGAACACCCAGTAGCGACACTCCCATTATAGTGCTATGGAGCTAGCGCTCTTAATAGAGCATACAACACACCCCAATAACATGGTATAAAACACCCAGTAGCGACACTCCCATTGTAGTGCTATGGAGCTAGCGTGATGCTAGCGCTCTTAATAGAGCATACAACACACCCCAATAACATGGTATAAAACACCCAGTAGCGACACTCCTATTGTAGTGCTATGGAGCTAGCACTCTTAATAGAGCATACAACACACGCCAATAACATGGTATAAAACACCCAGTAGTGACACTACCATTGAAGTGCTATGGAGCTAGCGCTCTTAATAGAGCATACAACACATGCCAATAACATGGTATAAAACACCCAGTAGCGACACTCCCATTGTAGTGCTATGGAGCTAGCGTGATGCTAGCGCTCTTAATAGAGCATACAACACACCCCAATAACATGGTATAAAACACCCAGTAGCGACACTCCTATTGTAGTGCTATGGAGCTAGCGCTCTTAATAGAGCATACAACACATGCCAATAACATGGTATAAAACACCCAGTAGCGACACTCCCATTGTAGTGCTATGGAGCTAGCGTGATGCTAGCGCTCTTAATAGAGCATACAACACACCCCAATAACATGGTATAAAACACCCAGTAGAGACACTCCTATTGTAGTGCTATGGAGCTAGCACTCTTAATAGAGCATACAACACATGCCAATAACATGGTATAAAACACCCAGTAGTGACACTACCATTGAAGTGCTATGGAGCTAGCGCTCTTAATAGAGCATACAACACATGCCAATAACATGGTATAAAACACCCAGTAGCGACACTCCCATTGTAGTGCTATGGAGCTAGCGTGATGCTAGCGCTCTTAATAGAGCATACAACACACCCCAATAACATGGTATAAAACACCCAGTAGCGACACTCCTATTGTAGTGCTATGGAGCTAGCACTCTTAATAGAGCATACAACACACGCCAATAACATGGTATAGAACACCCAGTAGCGACACTCCTATTGTAGTGCTATGGAGCTAGCACTCTTAATAGAGCATACAACACACGCCAATAACATGGTATAAAACACCCAGTAGCGACACTCCCATTGAAGTGCTATGGAGCTAGCGCTCTTAATAGAGCATACAACACACGCCAATAACATGGTATAAAACACCCAGTAGCGACACTCCTATTGTAGTGCTATGGAGCTAGCACTCTTAATAGAGCATACAACACACCCCAATAACATGGTATAAAACACCCAGTAGCGACACTCCCATTGTAGTGCTATGGAGCTAGCGCTCTTAATAGAGCATACAACACACGCCAATAACATGGTATAAAACACCCAGTAACGAAACTCCCATTGTAGTGCTATGGAGCTAGCGCTCTTAATAGAGCATACAACACACGCCAATAACATGGTATAAAACACCCAGTAGCGACACTCCCATTGTAGTGCTATGGAGCTAGCGCTCTTAATAGAGCATACAACACACCCCAATAACATGGTTTTGCATTGTGTCTTGTAAATAAGTAGAATAATATCAATAGCAAAAGGACCATTACAAATTATTTGACATTTACTTGTAACAGCTGGATGTAAATATTTCAGAAATATGCACTTCTCTGCACCCGTCACTATGATCTCTAATGCTGTGCTTGTTGAAAATTTTTAACAGAGTGTTGCGCCTTGGTGTTTTATACTGTGTGGTATTACTTAGCTTATTTCAAATGTGTTCATTTCATTTGATTTTTTTAACAGCTGAAGATTAAACTACAATGCATCAATAGGATAATGTCAAATATACAAAATAAATATGTTTATTTATTTACAAAACAACTGATATTAATTTATAATCAACTCAATTTTATCCTTATAGAACAATCTAGATGAAAATATTTTAGTTGTCCTATTTATCTAAATAAACAATGTACAACATTTCAGCTTTGAGAATTATTAGGCTACGGCCACACTTGGCGACCTGGTCGTCGCGACAAAAGAAAAATATGGGTAACGTTAAATTAAATGAAGATGGCCACACCAAGCGACCTGCGACCCGCGACCGCCAGCGACAGCAAAAGGAACGCGTCCGGGAGCGTTTTCTGGTCGCGGCGACAGATACGCTCCCCATGTTATCATACGGTACCGGCCACACTCGGCGACAAGTCACTATATGTCGCTCCTTCACATACCAAGTTTCTGCTCTGTTTATATTGTCTAGTTTTGTTTCGACAGTGGTCCTGCACAGTTGGAAAATATGACATTTGAAACATATATATTTATAAATGAAATTAGCGTGCGTAGACCTCTATGGGATGTAGCCCTAAGGGAATACAGCAACAGGGATGTGAAATCTAAGTTATGGGTTGAAGTGGCTGCGGTAGTTGTCGAGAACTGGGATCAACTATCCAATGAGGAAAAAAATTAACAAAGTAAGATTAAATTTTATGACTATACGGCTATATTTATCTATTTATAAGTTAATTTGTATTTGACTCATGCCAATGCTTACTCTAAGTCTAAAGGTAATAAAGAAAATTATGATTGATTGATTCAAATTTGACTAATTTCTAATATTATTGAAACTTACAATATCATTAGGGCATATGTAATTAACATTAACTTTTAATTGTTTACACCAAAACATTTTATTCAGTACATGAACATTAGTTAAACAAACAAACAGCATAAACTCAATTTTGAATAAACATTAATTACAATTTAATAAACGCAATATTTTTTCTTAAACATATATTTTCTCACATGCTGTTATTTTCCTTTTAAATCATGTTGTACTGCCATGATAAACATCCTGCTGGAGATATAAAATAATCCGCAAAGGTATCACGGATTATTTTTGAAATAGAACATGATCCACCGGTACCAATGACCGCAAAGTCTTCCAAAGGACAAGAGGATCCTCAAACTGGTAACCATCTCTAACCCAAACAAAATTATGTAAAACACAGGCAGCTAGTACAATTTGTTCCACATATAGTGGATCCAAAGCAATAGGTGTATGGAACACTCTCCATTTGTTTTCAAGTATACCAAAGACACATTCAACATAGCGACGACCCGTCGGTAGCCTATAATTGAACACTCTTTTTTTACGTTAAGATTTTTTCTAGCATAGGGTCTTAGGACATGTTTGCTCATGGAAAAAGCTTCATCGGCAATAATAACATACGGTAGGGAAACTGAATTCTCCAAATTAGGCAATGGTTTGTTGTCTGGTACATTTAACTCATCGCTGACTAACATTCTATGCAAGGTGGACTGCCGGAATATATTCGAATCAGCTGATTTCCCGTAGTACCCTACATCAACTACAGTAAAGCAATAGTTTGCATCTGCTAAAGCCATCAGAACAATAGAAAAAAACTGTTTGTAATTAAAAAACAATGACCCACTTTCTCCATATTTCATCACACGAATGTGTTTACCATCCAGTGCCCCTATACAGTTAGGGAAATTAGCTCTGGTTTCAAATTCCTCGGCAATATTTTGTTTCCATCATCCCTAAGCAATGTCATTATGGTGTGAAACTAACCATGTTTCAAACTAACTGAATTCAGGGGATGAACTCCAAATCTGCGTGTCCCCTTCTTTTTCAAATACGATCGCACGGCAATAACTAGCAACAGGTCCTCCTCACTCATTGGAGCCATCCTGACAACTGAATTTTGTCGTTGGTCGTTCAAGTGTGGCACCTCCCGCGACCAGGTCGCGAATAAAAATAGTCGTGACGACCAGGTCGCCAAGTGTGGCCGTAGCCTTAGTGATGAGTAAGTCAGCCAGGGCTGTGCCTTTTATAGATATAGTTAAACATGCATCTCATATTTGATTATCAACTTTGATATTGAAATATTTGATTCTTGGTTTATTAAAAAAACTGAAATCTTTCACAGTTATAACTTATAATGCTGACTTTAAATATCCAAGTGGGATTTCAAATTAAATGTATTCTTTTTCTCAATATGAATGGTCATTACGATTTAAATCAAAAGTCAGAATATGTTGGCTTCCTTAGCCAGTCAATCTGACTTAGCACATTCAAAGCATGCACAAATTAAAATTTCCCTTTTTAATAGAATATAACTTTGTTTCTTGATACATAAATAACAATATCATCAGACATTACACACATATCTCACATTAAATACAAATATACATAAGCATAATCCAATAACAATGCATAAATAAGTTAAAGTATTTCATGTAGAAATAAAGTTTTAGCCTCCCAAACAAAGTTTGATTGGAGGAGTTCATGCTTAAATAAATTATACGCAACTATAACAGTATTTAATAGATAAAATCAAAATGTGTTACATTTGATAAAAAATAATATATTAGTTAAAATTCGTGGGTTTGCCCAGAATAAAAATATAATAATGATACAATAAATAAAAGAGAACTGTATCAAGTAATGTAATGAAAATGATTTTTAAAATATATTTAAAAACATTGTGTCAATATTTTTTTAGTAAATAACCACTGGTACAGCTTTCGATGAGCTTGAAATTCAGTAGTTAAATCGTCAATATTATATGGTAATTTATTAAACATTTTAGATGCAAGAAAACTGTATGTCTAGAATGTACTTGTTGGTTATGGTACTCGTATTTTATAGTCTTGATTTAGTCTTACCCTAGTTTTATAGCTCCTGATAAAAATATTTTAAGTACCTTATACATATACAGATATACCTTAAAAGGTTATCAACCTTTTAGGCTGTGTTCCCCCCACTGAACACTGATTTGACGGCACGCCCCCCTCCAATATGTGGTTACTACTATTGTACAATCGGAATATTAAAGGTTAGGTTTGGTTTGGATGAAGCTGGTTGAGTTTAACTTAAGTTTAAAATTAAAACGTATTACTAAGCATAACATAATATTAGCAGTTATTAGTATCGTATACTGCCTACTTTTTTTATCAGAGATTCATGAACATACAGGTTTATTTGAGATAATCAATATGAAGCATTTTGCCATGTTAATATCTCACACAATTCTTGAATTATTTATGTTGTTTTACAAAACAACGTATAACTATTTATAAATTTAATTACTGTTTGTACAGAACATTTTGTCACGACGTTATCTACGTACTTTGCACTTAACAATGTTAATCTTATCTTGGTTGGCTTAGACAGACTAAGCCAAGCCCGTCTGGCGTCGGTGTTCATGTTTGATACTCCTCCGTAAAATGTTGCGGTTAAAATACACAATAAATACAAATGGGTATTAAAAATGCACAACAATACAACTGCATTTATTATTAAAAGCTTTAAAATTAACATATTTAAAGTTGGTTATAACATCTCTTATAAACTATATTTACCTTTCTATTTATTTTAGTACGGATTTCACCTTAATGTCTTTGAAATTTCTAGCTCTAGACAGCTACATATAGCTGGCCATGGCTAAATACTGGCTGTGCTGTGGTAGGTAAAGCCCACCCCTGTCTAAAGTTTGCCCTTCAGCGTTATTGATACTAATAGAAAATGCCAGGCGAATGGCAAATTCTCGTCTCCGAAATAGGAATGGCAATGAATTGTCTGAAGGACATAAATCCACTCTTGGCAACAAAACATTATTTCCTACGTGTTGTCCAGTTATTATTTCTGAATGTAACAAATTTTCATAAATATCTATAACGATAAGTGTTGTCCCATTTAGTAGACCATTGGGCATTCAAATTTCGCAATAAATTTACGATAGCCCCTCTTTTTAAGTTTTAAACTATGTGGGGGGGGACCACTTAAATCTAAATTGTCTAAACACTCTAAGAGAAACAGCATTATTTCAGCTATATCTTCACTAATCATATTATTTACACTGAGATATTCCTTGTATTCCCCGGGGAGTAAATCAATCATTTTAGAGTTTATCTCATTGCAATGTTCATTTTTAGGTGCAAGAATGGCAACCTTTGAGAAGTTTACTCTACAATCTTCTAAAGTGATAGAATCCCCATAGATATCAGATATTATGTTCCTTTCTGATCTTATATGTGCAGGTAAATCAATAACTTCTGGCGCCTCACCTTCTGGTATAGTATGTTCTCCATTTCCATCGTCCGCTAAGAACTTAGCACATTCTTCTTCTGTATTTGCTCTTAGATTCTTTGTGAGTTTGTAAACCTTGAATGCTAACCAGACAGGTGAACAATTAATACTGCGCTGCACTATTGTGTTTCTGGAAGCATGGGGGACTATTGACAATACCTGTCTGAAATCCTCTCCGAGAATTATTACTTTTCCACCAAAAGGGATGATATTATCCATTAAATCCTGGAGTGATCGATCGACAGCCATCAAGGTATAATTACTGGCCATTGAAGCTTCGTCCCATACAATAAGTCTAGCTTTTTTTATTGAAGAAAATTCGTTGCTATTTGGCTTTAGTGAATATACGGACGTCTCATTTAGCTGTAAGGGCAATTTAAAACAGCTGTGTACTGTGCAACCATGAGGTAACAACATTGCAGCTATACCAGTTCACACTACAAGAATTACATCAAAGTTGTTTCTTTCACAGTATTGGATTTAATAATTGTATATAAAGTTTTATCTGTTCCACCAATGCCTTTTACGAAATATGCGTTCCTTTTATAAGTTGCATTTTCTTGTACCATTTTGACTACTGCTTCAATTACACATAACTGATCCACGCTTGCTTTATGAATGCCATAAGATTCAAAATTACCTAAACTAGAGCCCTCATCATTTGATTTTATGAAAAGCGCTCATCTCTTTCGTCGGAAGATTGAAGTGAGATAGAGAAAGACCATAGATTTTTATAATGTCAGCAATACACTGTTGGTGCACAGTTAATTGCTTACACATTGGTTTACAATCTCGTTTAACTTTAGAAGGTAATCTTCACAAAGAACGTCTTTGAAACCTTCCCACAACTGTAGTGCATTGTTTGACGATTGAAAATTAAAATACACGAAAATAACTGTCTTAGATGCTTGGCTTGGGCATCTGAAGAGTTCAAGTTTCATTTAAACAACTCTACCACTCACTGTCATGTAAAATTTAACCACGCTGTATAGCCGCCTCCTTATATGCAAGGTAAAACATGTTGTTATATTTTCTTATTTATACGTAACTTGAAACACCAATTAGATAATTTAGTAACCAACTAAGCTGATACCTTTAAGAGTCAGACGACGAAACATTGTCCATTCTTCCAACTACACTATGAAATAAGTTGCGTTCCGTCCAGCAATTATTGGTTCTATTCCAAACATAGTGGCGCGGAGTTTCTGGGCATGTATATGGACTTTTTCTTGCCATGGATATTATTATCAAGTCCATATATTATTATAATGTCCATATATTATTATAGTCCAGATATTATTATAATGTCCAGATATTATTATCAAGTCCATATATTATTACAATGTCCAGATATTATTATCAAGTCCATATATTATTACAATGTCCAGATATTATTATCAAGTCCATATATTATTACAATGTCCAGATATTATTATCAAGTCCATATATTATTACAATGTTCAGATATTATTATCAAGTCCATATATTATTACAATGTCCAGATATTATTATCAAGTCCATATATTATTACAATGTCCAGATATTATTATCAAGTCCAGATATTATTATCAAGTCCATATATTATTATAATGTCCAGATATTATTATCAAGTCCATATATTATTATAATGTCCAGATATTATCATCAAGTCCATATATTATTACAATGTCCAGATATTATTATCAAGTCCATATATTATTATCAAGTCCATATATTATTACAATGTCCAGATATTATTATCAAGTCCATATATTATTACAAAGTCCAGATATTATTATCAAGTCCATATATTATTACAATGTCCAGATATTATTATCAAGTCCATATATTATTACAATGTCCAGATAATATTATCAAGTCCATATATTATTACAATGTCCAGATATTATTATCAAGTCCATATATTATTATAATGTCTTTATAATAAAACTTGAAGGAGTATTCATTTTAGGGAGAACTATAATGGCTGTACACGTACACCTCAAATGTTAACCCTTTCTTTAGTGAACTAAGTTATTGCAGTATTAAATTCTTTTAGTTTGAGGCAGTTGGACCCATATATCTAAATTTTTCAAACCCCTGGCAGTTATTTAGATTCCGCTGGAAAATGCTTTTAATTTAATACTTAAAGTTAATAGCGTTTGAGTATGCAAAATCAGTACTAACATTTTTTTAAACATGATAGATTTATGGCTCAATATATGTTATTATTTGTGTTATTTCCCTTTATAGGAAAACAAGAAGCAGTTACTGTTCTGTGCGTACGATTGTTCCAGTTCAATCACAATATTTTGGCAATTGCTCTTTTTGTTCTTTTGACCATTTTGGTTTATGTTTTTCAACGGTTTGCTCTAGCAGTAAATCACAATGTTCTTTCTTTACATTCCTCAGTTAACTATGTCTTTATCTGTGCTTTGTAATGTCTTCAGGTCTTTCCGTATCTCTGTTATCAATGTTATTGGAGTCAATGAATTCTTTAACTATTTCTCGAGTTAGTATATTTTCAGGTAATCTTCTGATAAGTCCATACATTTTTAATAGTTTTTTCTAATAATGTATCTAATTAAACATCTAAGTGATTAAGAAAACTCTAATATGTTGAAGTCTGTAGCAGTTTTTTTATGGCCTTACAACCTTTCGGATGATTCTCTTATTTTGTGTTATCTAAATCATAATTTTTGTTGAGAGGAAAAGTTTCACTGGCATATAAAATTGCGGGTTTAACTACAGTGTTGTAATGTTATATTTCATGTTTGTAATGTAGGTTTTTATCGTATACATTTTGTGTAATGCCTAGATGTTTTTTATTATTATTTTTTCCATCTCTAAAGCCAACTTAAAATATGAGATTGTATTAGTAATAACAATGTTTGAGTTTAAGAAAGTTGAATTGAAGTTTTGGAAGAATGCAAAATAACATTCTTGTCTCACAAAAAAGTAAAAAATAAACCTTTAGTACATGTCAAATCTCAAGTTTCTTCCTGTAATTTATGTGAGTTAAATGCTGCGTGGTTACTTCTACTCGTGTTACAAAGGATACACACGCTCTGTGTTATACTGGTTTTGGTTTCTGATGGGTGATCTTCAAGATTTATACAGAGTCTAGAACTAAAGTAAAATATAAAAATATATATTTAGTTCTACAGCCTAAGCACGTTGTTAGGAAGTTTATTCAATATTTATCTAGAATATACAGTATAACTATGTTAATAAAATATTAAGAAATCCGTATTTGAAGAGCTTACACTCGTCAGTTTGATAGCAAGATCTATTCTATAGTAAACATACAAACTTGTTTCACAATATAATTGTTTTAAACTTATTTTTCATAAAACAAGCCAAATTAAATTACATTTACATAACATTGCAATTGGTATTCGTAATAAAGCGTGAATCACAGATACCAACTTGAATTGAATGTTGCCAATGTTTGGTATAAAGCACATTGCCTATACCTAACCCTACTAGAACCCACTTTAGTCCATGCAAACTAGGTTATTGCGTGCCGCTCTTGGCAAAGATAAATAGCCTTCGATGTTATCTCCTCTCACAATCTCCAATCAACAGTACAATCTGACTGATCCATACTCGTATAAATATGAATTAATTCACTTCTGGAACACGAACAGTTGTGCAAGGTAGGACAGAATGGAACAGTTGCTTTGTCAGGTTTCAGAATCATTCATTAGCTTTGGCTTTACTGATGTCAAATTTGCAATCGTAGATCTTCAGAAAAAATTGAACATTCTTTACTATCATACGGTTTTATACTGATTTAGTTGGTGATCTTCGTAAAGCACAAACAGTGATATATTTACAAAACGAATTGTTAAAAAAACTTAAAAGATTTCTTCTCATTAAACCTGTTGATATTAAACAGTACTAAGAGACACCCCTGCACGTTCGCGAGTCAAATCGTCACTCGCTGCGCTCGTGTCACGTGGACCTTCAGTTTCGAACTATGATTTGTGACTACATGAATAAAAAGAAGGCTACTACAAACACTGACAACAAATTGTATAGTTATGTAGGCCTAGTCATTGCTAGTCCTAAATCCAAAGTAAATGGCGCGTAGAAGAGAATGACCACAGTTCTCCTTCAGCGGCAGTGGGCTGGGCTGTAAGGTACAGTCATGTACAAAACATTAAATCAATAACTATAAAATATTTTAACAACTAAGGTTAGAACAGATTGAATTATGTTGATCAAACTGGCAATTGCTATATTATTTACACCTCTACGAATACAGTACTTCAATACAGCTCAATTAATTAAACAACACAATAGCATATCCAAGTAAACTCTATGGCAAGGGGATCATTGTCGTAATGACAGATCCATGCTTCTAGCAGTGACTTTACCAAGAACATATGACAGTGCGTAGTGGGATACAGAATCTCTAGCGCATGCGCTGTTCGCACTCTATTTACCGTGAGTTGGATACTACAAGCAACAAAACAAAATCTTTATTTTTATGTTATGGATAAATCAAACACTCCAGTAGTTGTAGTTTTTTTATTTTTAAATTATAAATCCAGTAAGGAAAGAGCTTGAAGAAAAATATTTATTTTAGTTTTTATTTAACAGCTGTTTTTGTTACATAAAAGATCATACAGTTTTACACTAAAAGTATATAAATGTTTACACCAGTACGGCACAATCATTACAAACATAAATACCTGTTTTATAACTTAACACATAAAACAGTGATACAAAAAGTGATAGAAAAATCATTAGATCTTTTTGGGCCAGATGTGATTTATTTTCATTGTTCACTCGAATAATTTATTACATTTCTGATTTGTTTCCCGTCGTAAATTAATCTAAGTACCAGTGTCTTACTCTCTTTTCAGCTCGAGAAATTTCCTAGGAACCGATTCATTTACGGAATTAAATAAATGTATATTAAACCTGAAGAGATTAAAGAATTCGGAGCACGGCAATCACCGTCGGTGGCCAATCCCTGTGCGAGTTACCGTGCCCTTCACAGTATCTAGGCCGATTCAGTTTCTTTTAGGTAGGGCTAGAATACAATAGCAGTTCATTTGCCATCAGGGGGAGCCAGACCCTTCTCGAATTGGTGGCCAGCAGTACCTAATTCATCTGTCTAGAACCTTCTGGGCATACATCGCTGCGTTATGTAATGACACGTTTCGGTCGATCTGACAAATCGACAGTCTACAGAGTGACAGTCAGTACCAATAGAAGTGACAGTGACAGTTTAGTAAAAAATACAGTGACAGTACACCGAGCAGTGTCATACATTGTGTGAACACAGACTCGAGTGTTATAAGTGACGTTATGTTGAAAATTTAATAATACTTGATTAGTTTAAGTGTCAAAATAGTGGCAATCTAGTAGTTTGTAAACATCTCTTAGTGTGTAATTTACATATTTAGAACGTGTTAGTAAAAGAACAGTTAGTAGCCAGAAGTAGAACCGCCTTTTTTTCGGACCCTATTGAACCGTACCACTACTATCTATGACTTCTAGTGCCACAATGATAATTTGAACAGGTGGGTGAAAACAAACAATATTAGTGGTTTTATATCTGACAAGCATAGGCGTTTCCCCTCCCATGATCGGGCGTGTCCTTACCTACTTAATAGTAGATGAGAGACTCACTAAAATAGACATTGTGGAAAAAAAGGAAGTCTGATTAAAAATGAATAAATTATGATTTTATTGCCGTAGCAATATAAAAGAAAACGTTAATTCAATTGTGTACAATACTTACATATGCCATTAAACTATAAAGTAATAATACAACTTAATAATAATAGGCCTACAATAACTAGAACTACTTAGGACAGTAAGTCACATAATAGCCTAAAACAAGTAAACATTTTAAAAATACAATAACTGGCCTTATTTCATTATTTGTCAGTAGTAAAACAAGTACTGTATTATTAACCTGCAGATTATATAACTTAACTTTTTAGCCTTAATTCTGCTGACAATTTATTATACATTTTAATTCCTAACACTAAATAACTATTTTGGGCTTTGTACTTAGTTTTGAAATGGTAGGTTATATTAAGGAACTACAAGTAGCTTGGCCCATATCGTCTAAAATGATTGTCAGAAAATTATACTTTTGTCTGTTTACCGGTTCTTATTCAACCACACTGTATAGAAGTTCACCAGTCTAATTTTCTAATAACAATTTCAACGCGAACGAAGTGGCGTACATACTTAAAGCGTGTTCTGCTGTGAACAGACTTTGGCGCACTAGAACCCAAAGTTACATTAGACTATATCAAGCAAGATATAGCAAGTATCAAGCAAGATATTATCTTTAGATATAAATAAAAAAAGTTGTAGACCTTTGAATATTTGTTGAAAAATACCAAAATAATAGATTTTTTCGAGGAAAAATCGAGATATTTGGTTTTGCTTCTAATTTGTTTTGCATCATATTTTCGTTCACTGACACAGTTAGCGAAATTGGTCGTATCAGTAGCATTTTTCATGAATATATCAGCCTATCAGGCACAAAGTTAAATATGGTTTTAATGGCGGTCGGCCATCGAATCATCAGTAAATTACCGTTATCAGTGACTGCGACCAATTGAATTGGAAGGACAAAGCAGGCTGACATACGTGGGGCAAATTAAACGACAAAGCTTATCTATATGCGTTGATAACCTGCTTCCTCAGGGTATATGATCGATACTGGTACTAGCTGGTAGAGACTGCCTGTCCATGGATGGCTTCACCGAGCGGACATCTACACCGCCAACGATGTCCTTGTTTTAAATCACTTGAGGAAGTTCTGCAATTTAGAAAAAAACGTTCTTCTCACAATTAACTACCGTTGTTCTCTGTGTTTTTGGAAACTATTCAACTTCAGTAGTGCTTTGCTGACGGATTTTCAATATACTTCTCAATCCATGACTGTCCTAATCCATATTGAGCTTTTCTTAATTGTATTGTAATCTTATTTTACTGACTTTTCTATAGGTCAACCCTCTTGACTGTAGCTTAATTTTGACAATTGTCAATGCATTGTATTGTTAATGGCAAATAAATGATTCTTGATTCGCTTAGTGATCGATTTAAAAGAGAGCTATACATTTATCTTTTACGCCTATATTTAATTTAAAAATGTTGATATATTTAAGCTATATACAATAAGTTTGTTACATAACCACTTCTTAACATCACTAAACCAGAGTGTACTGCTGCTCATATTGGGATATTCCACATAATTCCGGCTTCTCGAAGCCCTTTGACAGAATCGTTTACAGCCTCCTTATGAATGCTAGCACAAGGGATATTGTTCGTTACTGAAGATTTTTTCTAGCTACATAACTAATCGAGGTCTGATCGTAAAATTTGCAGGCTCTGTCTTCAACACTTTTTTGCTAAATAAGGTGTACCTCAGGGTTCTCACTTAACCCCTTTTCTATTCAACATATTTTTTTTTTTTTACACGTTGTACCGGTACATCATACTTATCGATGATATCAAGGTTTTTTGGAGGTGAGTTGCCTTGAAGACTGTGAACGTCAACTAGATATCCTGAATTCAATTGTAGAAATATAGAATGGTGCAAGCAATATGGAATGGTCCTGAATGTTAACAAGACTTATTATCACATATACCAGATCTACCACTCCTATAGTCAATACATAAACTCCTTGGTTCCACACTGACTAGAGTGGAGAATTTAATATATCATTTAATATTATTAATGTATACAAATATTAATTATCTAGTAGTACTGAATTTATTTAAAATCCATCATACATTTGAAACCTTTTCCAGTTTGTTGTACAATGTACTTTATCAAATGTTACAGGCAATAAATATTTGTCTATTGTCTCAAAGATTTCATGACTGCTGTAAATCCAACTAACTGAAATTCCTCATTGTTGCAACAAACTTGTCATGATACTAAGGTTTATTGTCTAATACTGAATAAAACCAAGGTCTGGACAAACATATATATCAATTCATTAATGTTGTGTAGTGAAGAGAACTGAGTGTTAGGCTTGTCAGTTAGCTGAAAATCAGACCAATGCTATGTGGATCGGATTCCACTTCAGGTTAAGTGTAAGAAGGGACTTTCTAGTCCCAACTTCGCCTGGCTAAATAAAGTCGTATTTCATTTCATTCCACGTAAAGTTGTACGTAGGTCTCTTAGTTGCCCTATAAATTGGGCTATTAATAAATAGCTCTTTCTGAGCAACAGTCAATCTTAGTTAGTAACGATGACTACACTTGTTCATCTACACTTATTCGCCCATATCTTGACAAAAGGCATTTTAATAATAATGAATTATTGAACAAATAATTTGCATTTATTTATGAAACAAATTTGTTTATGTAGAAATTTAGGGAGATAGTGAAATGGATTATGAAACTAACTAAACATATTGAAATCTTTGTAAGATTATGACGGCTGTAAATATATTTTTTCCCTATGGTCCTGACATTAATTTGGTACAATTTACTTTTTCTTAGATCTTAGGCTTAAGCGGACGGTGTCATAACTAGAATCTATATTTTCAGTGACAAAGGTTCAGTGATACCACTGAGGATGCCACATCACAGCATGGGCTAAACTTCTGCTTATCTTGTAAAATAATGTAGGCCTATATAGATAGCACCTTGGCGGTTGTCAGAACATAAAGATTCTAGTTATAATTTACTTTTGTCAAATTATTTCTTTTGTTGTTGGCTTTACAAAACACTTTGCAGTTTTTTAACTATCAGTTTAGAAACAACTACATTACATCCAAATCAGATACTAATAATTATTTTAAACGTAATTAAAAGGAAAATAAACAAAACTTCAAATAATTTATAAAAATACCCTGATTTATTTGTGACTAATATACAACATTCACTAAGATAACAATAATACTGCTTACAAAATTAAAAACTAAAGTACATACAATTTATATAAAGCAAACTATTTACAATAACAATACTTTGAATTAATGTTCAGAAGGAGAGTAAAGTCTATGTTGCATTTATGATTCACCAAGCTATTAAGTACATTATCATTGGCAGGTAATACAAACTGTGAAAAGGGGAAGAATCAAATAATTTAAGAACATGTATAAAACTAGTAAATTTTTGTTGTTTCTCAAAAATCATTTCCATATCACAGACAGATTTGTAATAAAGCAAGTATACTGATTGTCTGCTTATATCATATCTATCTTAGGCATGTATTGTATATTTTAAAATTTGTTCAGATATACAGAGTGACAATTAAGTCTTAGGACAACTTCATAGCTTTTAAATGACAAGAGATATCACAACAAAATTTGGCATACCGTTACTGGTAGAGGCAGAGGCATCCCAGAAGGCGAGCCGCGCTACTACTCATTTCGCCTGCCTTTTGTGTACTAACGTGCCTGCAAACATTGAATTCCCGGAAACTGAGGGGTGGGTCTGAAGGCAGTATTTACGCCGTTGTTTCATAGAATCCTTTTTCTCATTGTACATTTATTTAGTTGGGCGGTCTCTCTCTTTCCGTATGGTCAAGTATTTGTCAGTTTATTCCTACCGTTAGTTGTTAAAGTAAACTGTGATTTTTATTGATTACTGCAATTGTATTGACTGTTGAATACATTGAGTTAATTAATGATTACTAGTATTAAGTTTCTATTGAGTGTATAATAGTGGATATATTAATGACGATTATTAGGTATTATCATGCCATAGTTATGTAGTAAATGAACTGTTCTACACAGTCAAGGTAGGAAAACAGTTTTCAGTGTATATAATTATTTTTATAATATTCAAGAAGGAAATAAATTAAATTCAGTAATAATAGATAAAGTTGTTGAAACCACTAAAGTTTCCAGGCGATCAGTAGAAAGAATTCTGAAAGAAAGTTCCTTTGTACTGAAAGAAGTTCCGATGTAAAAAATACCCCACCAGCATTTTTTATGCCTAAAAAATTTGAACAGGAAAAAGCCAGCGAGTGATCTAGATTCGTTCGATTTGGATGCCTTGAGGCATTTGAAAAATAATGATTACATAATGCATAAAGCATGTGTAGGTGTAAAAAAACTAGTGATTGAAATTGAAAATTCAAATATTGGTTTTAAGGGAAGCGCAAAGTCTACGGTGATTTATGCATAAAATGGGATTTAAATGGAAGACAACTGAAGATAACAGAAAAATACTTGTGGAACAACATGATATAAAACTCTTAAGATTAAAATATCTACGACAAATTACCCAATATAGAGCAGAAGGTAAACTGGTAATTTTTACAGATAAAACTTACATTCATAGCACAGATACGAAGCAACAGTCCTGGATAGACTCACATAATTCTAATTTAGGTCTTAAAAAACCAATATCAAAGGGATCCAGATTAATTATTCTTCATGCAGGTCGGAATAAAGGATTTATTCAAAATGGTTGATTGATGTGGAAATCTGGCTTAAAAACCGGTGACTACCATGACGAGATGAACAGCGAGAACTACATGAAATGAGTAAAGGAACATGTTATCCCCAACCTACCTCCCAGATCAGTTCTTGTATTGGATAATGCATCGTACCATAATACAGTAAGTGTCAGACAACCTACAAGCAATACTGTTAAATCAGAAATGATTAACTGGTTAAATGAACGGAACATCAACTTTGACCCTAAATTAACAAAACCAGAACTTTATGAAATTACAAGAGTTTGAAAGGGAGAAGAGAAGCAATACAAAGTTGACGATCTATTGGCAGAACAAGGCCACAGTGTTTTCCGTTTGCCCCCATATCAGCTGGAACTTAAGCAAAAAATGTGGGCTGCCGTGAAGGGAAAATTACCTGAGAAAAATACTACATTCAAAATAAATGAATGACATTATTCACCTAGTTGCTGAGGCCTTCAATGACATTTCTAAAGAACACTGGGCTAAAGTATGTTGCCACGTTATGGACCAGGAGAAAAAATACATTGAAGAAGGGCATATGTAGGATATTGGCATGGAACAGTTCATCATAAGACTTGATAAGTGACACATCTTCTGATTCAGAGGAAGACGAAGGTGTCGTCTGTAGAGTTAGTGAGATTCCCGTAGAGTAACTGTAAGCAATTTAATTTAAAGAAACATTTTTTCCTATAAACTATTTATAGCAGTGGAATATTAAATTATATAACTGTGTAAACAATTATCATGCGGCACATAGAAAAAAAACATAAAAATACTTCATAATTGTTTACTTGTCAGTGGTTTTTCGTTAATGATTTTTTTAAATTTAAAACGTAAAATAATATTTTTCTAACAATTTTACATAAATCATTTCAAATAATTGGCCATTTACGTGCTATTAGCTTTAGTAAGTAAGCAAGTCTTGAGACCTGTGGCATTTATGGTTTCAGAGATATTATTTTTTTAAATAAAAATGACTGAACTAACATAGACACGCTTAAGGAAACAAGATAGACCATACTGTTTAAGAAAAGGTTATGTTTATTTTTATGTCTTGAACAAAATCCCAATATTTGGCTACAGAATTTCCAAACTTCCAGTAGCCTATATGTATACTCTACTGTACATATACAGGAAGCGGTTAATGTTTTTAGGACAGTCTTTTGACCGAGTGAACACAAAAGGCTAGTAGTATACCGGCCAGGTTGTTTGCCTTTCAGGGCGCCTCTTGCTCTAATAGTAAGCTACTTTTCTGTATAGATGGTGATTAGATGTCACCTTTAGGGGACAGCCCGTTAGGAGTAAGAAGAAAATCTTTAATGACAACCTATGTTGAGTTGTACATCATTTATAAGGTCTAGTTAAACTGAAAACAATTCCACAAACCGGACTTAAAAAGGTTGATCCAGTCAAAAGAAATTGCTGTTTAAAATTTTAAAAATGTTTAATGCAGTACATTGTAATTTTCTGTTGTTCGTAAGTACAATGTTACAATTAACACGTTCAGTGCGGATGACACATGCCCGTAGCGCCTGACCCGCCCGTGGACCATGGTGCCGCTTCATTATATAGAGTGAGCTATGACCCACATATGGATCATACCTTTATAACGTCTCATATACATATAAAATCAACTTCTTAAGTCCGGTTTGCGGTATTGTTTTCAGTTTAACTAGACCTTTAAAATGATGTACAACTCAATATAAGTTGTCATTAAAGATTTTCTTCTTACTCCTAACGGACCGTCCCCCAAAGGTGACAAATGCTCACCATGTACACAGAATATTAGCTAATAAAGCTACTATTACTACCAGTAACGGTATCCCCATTTCGGTTCTCATTTCTCTTGTCGTTTAAAAGTTATAAAGTTGTCCTAAGATTTAATTGTCACCCTATATAATACAACAATTATTTATGGAATATTTATGCCTGTTTCAACGTGGTGGTTCATTAATAAGTAAGACAGTAGTTGAGATACTAATTAAAAGACGTCCTTAAGAGTCTGCAGCGGTTGTCGGCCATGTTGGTTTTAATTCCATAAGAAAGATGTTACTTTGAACAGGACATAGGATTACATGTATACAAACTAAAAAGTTATTTTTAAACCGATTTTTTCGATCAAGTTTCATTTAATCAAGAATGAGTTTGCACGTTGGAATAGCATTGCAAATTCCTAATTAGGTTTGTTAAAAAAATTTAAAAAATTTTAAGTTTTAAGTTTTTATTTTTACTTATATTTATTACCTAGGCATATTTATTCAAAATATCAAAAGCGAATTCACTGTGCAATATGACAACGTTTAAAATGACACCTTATACACAACTTTTTGTCAATAAATATGTGTTCGCAAATAACATTGTTCTTATGAGATTAAAACCAACATGTCCGACATCCTCTGCAGACTCTCAAGGGGTGTCATAACAGTGACAGTTTTAGAAGCACATCAAAAACTTTGACTTCATTGATTCCTTCAGAATGTATCACCACAGTTCCTATAGACATCCGGACAGAACATGTCAGCTAGTAGGCCATAGGCCTGTTGGGACCCCACTTGCACCGCAGACTTGGACGACAGCTTATTCCACACATGGACCAAGTAGGAGCTCCTGGTGATACAAGTCACTAGGGAAGGGCCTAGATCAGGTTTAAATAAATCTTGCCAGTTATACCAAAACACTGGGTACAAGATAGTGTGGTTAAATACAGTGAAGATTGGACACTGAGAGACTCTTTCCATCTGTAAGCAAGACACAATAAAATGATTTTAACATTTGTATTTAAATCACCCATTCCAGATCCTGGCTATCCGGTTTGATTAAGCACTAAAATCATTCTTTTATTGAAACGACAGAAAAATAAAAAGTTATTTTTTTAGTTACTACACTACTGTTGGCGCAGAAATTATATGCACCTGAGTTTGAAGGTTGTTTTCTAAGGAACTAGGACGCCTATGAAAAATCTAATAACACCATTGTTTTCCTCATTTAATTGTACCTTGCAAAATATGCATTTTTTAAATTTTATTACAAGATTTAATAACTTTTATCCTAGTTAGAACAAATCCTAGTTAGAATTTTAACAAGTTTTCACTGTACATCAAATTTACACCGTTATTACTAAAAAAATTTGCTAACATATGGTATTGATATTTGAACACCTTGTTAATAGGAATGTTTTCTATAATTTTTATAAATTTAAAAAGTTTTTACTTTTTGAGAAAAAAGGTCTTATTAATTCTTAAATCATTGTTTTCTTAACTTCTAGAAGTAGTAAAATTAATTACTGTAGTTGGATTTTGTTGTAATCCTTATGACATGTATAGTTACGACACATTACTTTCATATGAGTAAGTTAATACAGTTATTTTAAATCAATATAAATAATCAATATAAAAATACTGCAATAACTTACACATAGTTATGAAAGTAACGTATCGTAACTATACATGTAATAAGGATTACAACAAGACCAAGTTATTAATTTTACATCCTCTAGAAGCAAAAAAACGATGTTTCAGGGAATCGATAAGAACATTTTTTTCTTAAAAAGTAAAAATTCATGAAAATTATAGATTACATTCCTATCAACCAGGTATTAAAATATAAATGTCATAAATTAAAGGATATTTTAGTAATAATGGTGTAAACTTGATGTACAGTGAAAACTAGTTAAAATTCCGGTACTTTTTTTGTTCAAACTAAGTTAAAAATCATTAAACTGCATAAAAATAAAATTTACAAATGCATGCGGTAAAACGTAAAATTAAATGAGGAAAACAATGGTGTGATTAGATTTTTCATAGGCTTCTTAGTTCCTTTGAAAACCACCTTCAAACTCGGGTGCATATAATTTCTGCCGACAGTAGCAGTTCTTTTTATATTCTTCCAGCAAGATAATCCATAAGCAGAAATATGACGTTGCATGATACTGATAAGATCCTATTAACTAAGATTCAAAACCCAAATAAATGCCTGCTGGGTGAAGTGTATTTTTTAAAATAATTTAAGTATTACAAAAGTCATTTACGTGCTTGGCACAGGAGAAAGGGCTAAAATGTCAGGTGACTTTTACAAATACTGCTACCATTGTTTTGTACTGTACTTCTAGGCATATTGTCATATCTTATTCACTGCATTATTTAAAATAAAATAACTATTTTGTCCATAAAAAATTTCATTTTATTCAATAATTGTTACTGACCATGATCAGAACTATGCACCAACAGTGTTATTGACCCAAAGTTCATATAAAACAGGTTGCCTCATTCTCATATGGTCTATATAAGCCGAGTTGTGACGTCAGAGGGAGACCTCCAACCACAGCATGCTTGCATATAAATTTAAAGCAGCAAATTGTCTTGTTTCAGGTGTTGCTGAGTTATACTTAATTAGTAAATAATATCAATATTAAAATCAGTCATGTAGTCATATGAATTCACAATTCAAAACAAAACCATATTCAAAATTAAACGACGCAGACTGAAGTGTCATCGAGAGTACTAACATCAGATGTTTTACATTGTTGCAGTTTGTTTTGTTTACAGCAGTCCAGTTAGACAAAATACAGCTGAGGTCTCCCTATAACGTAAATGCTACCTGCGTGATACAGATTTCTACTTGTAGGAGGCAACCTCTTGTATGGGAACCTTGGTATTGACTCACCCGTCAAACCACAGATGTAGGTGGTATTGATCCACCCACTCATACACATACGGTGGTATTGACCCACCCATCCACGTACGGCAGTATTGACCCATCCGTCCACCCATATACGTAGATGGTATTGACCCACCCACCCACCAATACACATAAAGTGGCATGCATTTGTTTACCTCATGAATAAAATCAATTGTATTTATAATAAATAAAAAATTAAGAATATCATAAAAATAGACCTTCCCCTCGCCCAAAAAGACTGAACAAGGAATGGATCCCCCCTAACAATATATATGTCAAAAGAAAGGGACAGGTTATTCAGAGTTTAGAAATCTAATAAATAAAACATGGACCACATGCTGAACTATACAAACTTCAGAAATAAAACAAATAATGAAATTAAAAAGAGGAAAGATAAATACTATAAAACCTATTTTAGAAGAAGTAGTAAATACTCGTATATATGACGAATGTGGGAAGGTGTAAATGGGCTTTTAGAGAGAAATAAAGCTAAAAATAATAGATTATAAACTTTATGAAAGCACAAAATAGAATATTCTAGATGATTTTGCCAATCAGTTCATATAGAGTTGAAGAAGTAAACTTTTTTAAAGTGTCCGAAGTGATCCCATGCACCCACTGTCTTGTGGTGGATATCCCGTACTCGGAGAACTTCCTACATATTTATAAATTCATTTAATAAAACAGTGTTCAGATTGGCAAAACTCCAGATTTGGCAAACCTAAAGGATCCACAGATTGCTTGAAATTCACTGTATTGTTGGAGATATTATTTATTATCTTAAATTCGGTTGGACTTTTCCAACAAGTTAGTATTTTATAACTATATGACGTTTTGAGAGGTATAAACTCCTCTTGTTCTCAAGTGACCTAAATTAATTTACATTTATATTAAAAATAAAAGGAAATGAAGGCTTGGAGAACAGGTCCAAACTTATTACATAATACCAATTAAAAAATATACATATAACAAAAACAAAATGTTAACAAGAAATCCTGAAAATGAAGAAACAATATCACATTAACAAAACAAATTACAAAAAAAAACCAAATAATACATGAACACCAGCTTCCTTAGCACCTGCCTCCAGGCTAAGGGAGCTGGGGGACATGACTGACCATCCCTTCCACTAGACACACCACAACTTAACAGCCATTGAATTTACCCATCGGGCAATTTATTGGTAGTGAGTGGAAAGGAATAGGTCCCCTCCATGCAGCTATGAGCACCAATGAGTTTTTCTGGTGGGAACATTTTGTACTTAATATAATGAACTATTGGGTTTTGATTTTTGAAAATTTTTTTTAATAAAGGTACCCAGAGGGGTCTAACTTGAACACTACTTTGACTAGTCGGATTGTTGCTCAGTTTTATCAAGGCACCTCCAACAAATTTTTTTTGTAGTGATGTTGCTCGTTATGAATTATATTTGCCTCATCCCATTTAAATGAATGCTCATTTTCCCATGCATACTGTGCTAATTTAGTGTTGTTGGTTTTACCATTCCGATTGTTTTTCTTGTGTTCATTTATGCGTAAAGGACGTTTATTTTCACCTATGTATTCTCTTTCACAATCACACTTTATACTATAAACACACATTATTTTAGGCTTCCTGTTCATTATTTTGTTTAATTTTTACCAAATATTGTCTTAATGTGTTTTGCGTCTTAAAAGATGTCTTGATTTTATATATACACTTAGCAATCTTTTGTGATGTTTTTAATTTTTGATTTTATATTTTATGGTAATTCTCCTTAGTTTTTCTGAGATTTTAGGTATGTATCATGAAGAGATTATGTATTATGAAATGAACTCTACTTTCGTGTTTCAACTCGTATTTTATCATAACATTACGTAGATTTAAAAAGAGGTGTGTATCTTCCAAAAGTTAAATATTTATTAGTTATAACATTTACCATTAGATACCAAAATTATTATCAATATAATTAAAATCCAATTTCAGTATGAAAAATCAAGTTGAACAAGATAACTTACCGGCCTATTACCATCCCTAAATTACGTAACGCTTGAAGGGGGAGGTGGGTTTTTTACAGCGTTATGAATCGTTATGGAGGAGGATGTTCTATGCAGCGTAACGTAACTATTAAATCTCGACAATTTGTTTGAATTCATTCACAAAATGTTATCGTTGAAGTTACCCCAAAATACAAGATTTTTTAAAAAGATTTTAAAGTTAGTTCTCCCCCTTTGAAAACATTTGGAAAAAGTCTAAACAATGACTTTGTCATAAATAAAAATATGCATGAAAGTGGATGACAAAAATAGGAGGGGTGACATGATTACATAATTTTTGTAGGGGGGGTTTATTGTTGTTTTTATAAGTCTGTTTTACAGGGGAGGGAGTAGGGGTATGGAAAGGCTGATTTCAGAATTACGTAATTTAGGGATGGCCCCTAGGGATGGTCATGTGAGGAGAAGGGAAGAAGATAAAATGATAAGAAGGGTATGGATGGGGAAACCAGCAGGAAGGCGTCCGGACGACCAAGAATAAGATGGGATGACCAAGTGGAACAGGATGTGAGAAGTCTTGGTGGAGACACCGAAATGGCAGAGGATAGAGGATTGTGGAGGCAACTTGTTGGCGAGGCCAAAAATCACCTTGGATTTGAGTGGCCACAGGAGTAAGAGTAAGTAAGGGATGGCCCCTAAAAGTAAAATCATGTTTACATTCAATCTTTCTTAAATTATTATCAATCTATTCACTAAAAAGATATATATTGATGTTTAATGTACCATACTCAAGAAAAGAAAATCCAGTATTGTAGAAGTAGGGTGTTCTGAAAAACCCCCTGTAATAATTTTTTAATAATTTCTATATACAGTAGTCTCTACATCTTTCAAGCAAAAGTCCTATCAGTTTGAACATTTTGTTTCAAGTTGGAGTCACAATTATGTTCAAAGAAGTGCTGCTTTTCTCTCAAAGTAAGATTATCATGCACTTTTTCAATGTGATATTAGTAGTTAGTTATGCCCAGTACATAATTTGGAAATAAGGTACCCTCAATAACTTAAATAACTAGCAGTCCTCCCTTAATCTACTGACAACAATTTGACTGCTACCTTAATATACCAGTCTGTTCAATAAATGTTTTTGTACAATAAGAGAGCTGATATTAGCTTAACAGTTTTGTTTTTCTAAAAATTATACTACTTTGTACATTACTGAAAACTGTACATGGTATTGAATGAAATTATTAAATAATAATATTTGAACTACCAAAATACAATTTTGCTGACATGTTCCTATGACATCTCCTTCATAGTGGCTTTTATACTGAGTTTGATAAATGCTTGGCATTACAGTTTGATAAATGCTTATCTATTCTATGTAATCTTAGCCATAATTTCCATATCCAGTCCACATGATGTCAGACCAAATCAGATGTCAAACCAAATATAAAAATTGCTAAAAACTAACAATCCTTAGTTCTCCTAGCCTTAATTCTCCTATGAAATATATTGCTATGAGAGTTGAAGTACAGTATTACCGTGGCATTACAGGCCTCAAGTATGACTTTAGTAACAACATCCGGGCCATTTGCCGTCCAATGAAAACCATCAAAGTTATCGTTTATGTACTTCAGGGCTGTTGTCAACAAATTGTGGCCTAATCCCAATGGTTCGAAGGCGAGAATCGCATTGCCAATGGTAGTATCACTCTCCGATCCACAGAAATTCGTCCCTAGTTCTTCTAATGATCTGAAAATTCAAAAGAATCTGATTAAATAAATTATATTAAACTGTTTTATTGAAAATATTAGTTTATGTCTTAAGAAATAAACTCTAAAAAATATGTATACAATATATAAGTACACTTTTTCAGTTTATTTTATTCATACTGGATTTAAATATTTGATCTAAACTAGTTTTAGGTTAGGTACTAGAATTTCAAGATATCCAGGATTTCAAGGAGCAGTCAAGGATTTCAAGGAGCAGTCCTGTATTTCACAAAAATGTTCTATGATCCAGAAATAATTGGAGAAAGGAGCAAATCAACAGTCTTGGAGGAACAAGAAACTAAGCCCGTGATTTTACAGAGGAACAGATATTTATACTAAATATTGAGAAGAGGACCTTAACTTTAAAGATATTCCATTGAGTAATTATTAATATCCTTATATGAAAAAGAAGTAATTATTGAATACTTATTCTTTTCTTTTATGTAAATGTTAAGGCTCTATCTAATTAAATAGACCTGCCCACCTCCACACTACTCTTCCACACTTTTCCTTTCTCCCATTAAGAGATATTATTCTCCATATCACTTACAGTTGTGGGGTTCAAGTTAGCAAATTCCCTTCGCTCATTTGCTGACCTTGGACCAGTTATCTGCAAAAGTGCGTTTGCAGATGACATTGCACTTGTATCCTCCAACAAAAATGAATTAAATCTCCAAATGAGTATTAACGATGATTTGAACATTTTGCGGTCATGGTGCTTCAAGAATAAAATGCATTTTAATGTAAAAAAACTAAATATGTTAACTTTCACATGACCGGCTTTAGATTCGCAAACCCTATAGTTTATCATAAATTTGATTGTGAAGGTGAGTCGTGTGGCTGTAGTGCTGTTAACCTTTAAATATTTAAGGTTAACTTTAGACGCCAAAATGTCCTGGAAAAAGCATATTTGTGATTTAATAAATAAAACTAGATTTAATTTAAGAAAATTTTATTTTCTTAGAAACGTTTGTGATGTAAATTTACTGCGAACTCTGTACTATGGTCTGATTCATTCAAGGATACAATACGGCATTATTTGTTGGGGGGAACTTGTAAAACAACAATAAATACTATTAGAACAATTCAAAATAAATTTATTCGAATAATCCTGAAAGCAAATGCGAGACTCTTTTTAACCTTTATTCTATTTATTAAAAATATTACCCATCCAACATTTATCCATCTATAAAACATTTAAATTATTTTATATACAAAGTGGCAATAGAGCCTCAGCCAGAATTCATCACATATGAGAAGTAACTAGATTATTTATCAAACCCAAAGTAAACAAAATGTTCTTCAAACAATCTTTTAATTACTTAGGCCCAAATTATTTCAATAAATTACCATTATACATTAAAGAAAGCAACAACAATAAGGAATTTTGCCACAAGCTAAAGAACTGGTTATACAATATACACGACACAAGTTGTCTGAGCCAGGCCTTAACTTAGGGTAAATTGTAGAAAATATTAGTTTATGAACTGTAAAATATTAAAAATATTAATTTTAGTTTAATTATCAAGTACTGTTATTTTAGTAGTAATTTGAATTTAATGAACGCTACAGAATGCCTTTCGAATTATATACAAGACTGTAATACTTAAAAGAGACTGGACTGAGTTATTTGTTAATTTATTTTATTATTATTATTTTTGGTCATTAACCACATTACTGGAAACAGTGATTAGTATTATTCACTTAAGTTTTATGTTCATTTAATTGTCAATATTTTGTGAATAAAGATTATTATTCATCATATACTCATGTGCAGAGCTAGCAAACTCAATTTGCCTTATATCAACTCTCGGTTCCATCCCAATCAGAGTCAAAACAAATTTTGAAAGGGATCAGTTGATAACCACCAACTGTTCATTTGTCATTGGACTATCAATTAATGACACTTTCTAAGAAATAATCATGAGAATCAAAATAATTCCCTACCATTTAATAATGATTTGTATTTTTTAAATCTGCTGTTCAAGTAAATATTTAAATATTTATAATTACTTTCT
Source organism: Stictocephala bisonia (assembly GCA_035578905.1). Classification (NCBI taxonomy): domain Eukaryota; kingdom Metazoa; phylum Arthropoda; class Insecta; order Hemiptera; family Membracidae; genus Stictocephala; species Stictocephala bisonia. Next base: position 1,490,595 of record JAQJVL010000191.1, on the reverse strand, counting down.
TGTGGGGGTAATTATGTTGGGTGTGAGAATGTAGGAGGAGGAGAGGAAGAAGTCCTAAAAACAATTGGCTGTAGATGATGAATCGAGGTGTAAGAAGAATAAGTGCAGTGTTGAAAGGATGAAGGTCAGTTGTGAGGAACAGTCACAATGTGTCAATGGCATATAAATGTCTGCATTATTTATTTCATATATCCTTACCTGATGGAAACTACATCTGTGTCACAGTAAATACCCCCGTAGCGCCATAGGAGAGTAAGTCTGAGAACGTCACTGGCATGTTCAATGGGGTAGTTGCTGTTTTCCAGCCCTCTTCTTCCCACTAGCTCCGCCACTGGTGTGTCTGCAAATACTTCCATCATGTCGTACCTGAAACACAAGATAAATTAAAATATTAGGTGAAAAGTACATTAGAGTATTGTATACCATTCCCTAACTCGTTCACCATGATGTGCGCCAACGACGCTACACACAACAAATCTTTGAACAATCAAATAAGTGTAGTTTTATCAAGTTTACAGGGGTGGATTTAAAGGGGAGGCGACCACCCCCCCTTGACCAGGGTAAAGTTTTTTAATGGCTGTTAAACACATTTGCACAGTACTTTAATGTCTCTCTGAATATTGTGAAAAACTTACAATGTACAAGTAGATATTATGTGAACAGCTCATTAATTAATTACAAACAGTTTTAATACATCGTATGTATTGTAATTGAATTTGTAGCGAAAATCGCACAGGTCAGAATTGTTGGGTTTGGATGCTCAAGTGGACAACTGTGTGTGCACTGGGCGCTGGGGATGGTTTGTCATCATGTGACGACAGTTGTTTACGCCACTGAATAACACTGAACCAACAGTTACTGGTGTGAGACTTGAACATTTTGTACTTCAAGAACTACTGTCTCTTTGTTTAGATCCAAAAAACTGTGTTAGCATTGGGACAAATGGGGTGTCCTTAAATATTTCTGAATCTGTTGGAGCTGTTCAAGAGGTTCAGAAAGTTGCAGTTAATGCTGTAGTTACAATGACCAACTTAACTTAGTAATTTCCAAAACAGCGAACGTCCAATCGGTACGCAATGCGTTTGGAATTTTGGGAGGGGTAATAACGTTTTTTAATGCATGATCAAAAGGAAATTTGGTTCTCAAAAACGTTTTAAAGAGCCAACTTACTCATCTGTGTGACATTCGTTGGGTGGAACGCCATGAAGCTGTTTTGCAGTTCCAACATTTTGCAGTTTTAACATGTGCTTTGCTAAAAAATGCCACGCTAATATTAACAAATTTGTTCCAATTTAAGTGTTATAATTAATACACAATGCGTTAAATTGTAAAAAAAGAATAGCTAAACATGAATGTTCCAAATGTATGTTGTAATGTTTACAGATTAGGTAATTTTTTTAATGCATATTAAAAAGTTTTTATCTCAATGGTAAGCTCATATGGAATCTGAACATTTTGAGCTTTCATATCTATGTTACTAAGCAAAATATCGAAAAACTGCCAAGAACAAAAGTCTTTAAATTACTATTTCTAACTAAAATAATAAAATACATGGTGTTCCATAAGAAAAACTAAAGTTGACCGCCATATTGGAAAATGGCGGGCGTTTTTCAAAATTATAATATGTATTTTTAATCGTCTCTAAAAACAAGGTAAGGTTCCCCATTTAAAGTTTTTGTCAGACTTGTGGTTTCCAAGATCACAATGGTAGCACATTTAAAAAGGACACTCTGTATATGATTTTTCAATAATTTATTACAAGAAAACCAAAGCCTTAATAATCTCATATTATGAACTTTGATATAAATACTTCTTTAGTTGGGGCCGAATATGAAATAGCTTTATGTTGCCAGTATTATAAAAGGTCCATAATACAGATCATTTACAAAAATGTATGAATAAAATAACGATGGATCCTACAATCTTTTTTTATAATTTATACATTTTATTAGATTAAAATATTATTGTCTTGATATGATACTGTATTTAAAATACATATTCCTTTCTACTTACGGCTATGAATAGATACAAAACAGCTGTTTAATTAAATTAAAGGATTTTACTAAGGGTTCAAAATGGCTGACTCACAAATTTTATAATAACAATCAATATGTATGAATTTAATTTTAAGTTACAAGTTTTTATATGTATACATTCGGCTTGTCCAAATTAGGCTATGAAACAATTTATTCTAAATTTGTAGAAGCAAAATCTCTAAATAGGGTTATCATGCTGGCTTGACTTGATTGATGGTTCAAGTAGGTTAATTGATTTTGAGTGAAATAAAATCTAAAAAATGGTCAATTAATTTAGAAGACAATAAAATTTGTAGAAATATTTGAATTATTGAAGATAAGAAAGAATGATAGATATAATCTGAGTTGGAAGTAACATTTCGGATGATAGGTAGTCCAGGATGATGAATTGTACTATGTCCAGATCTCTTCAAATTTAAATAAATTTTCTTTCTTAATGTTAAATATTAATGATGTTTACATTACTACTGATACTTTTAATGTCTTTATAATTACACTTTGTTCAATTCACTGAAAATTAAATTTAATTTAAATAATTTTGGCTGCTCTAAAAATTGAGATGCTTCCACTGCCAAGTCTTGATGAAGAAGGAAGAGAAAAGGCCACTGTGATTGCAACAATCACTTTTACAGCACATATTTTTAAACTTGATGGATAGTACATATAATTTCTTGAGATGAATATATGAAAATAAAAAATGTTTTGGATCAATTTTGAGGATTGTTATAATAAATAAATGTATTATTTGGTTCAAATAAGTGATTCAGTGATTTCCAAGTTATGACTAGTTTATTAAAATATGCATGTTTTTTTTAAATAAACAATTATGATTTCTTGAAGTAAATATATTTATTTAATTAAATATATATGATGACATGATAGTGTAGGAAAGGTATTTATACGAGGTATTTATACTCTGTATAAGATTTTTTTAAATATTAAAATTAAGTAAGGGAAAAATGTATTCACTATAAAAGAGAAATTTGGACATTATTAAACACATGATATATGAAGTTGAATCGAATGAAATTAATTATACATTGCAACCCTTGGAGCACTCCACATTTTATTTCTCAAACAGAGCTTTTGCTGGCTCTGTTTGATTGGGGGGAGAAAAATGTTCCCTCCCATGCAAATAAAATTTAAACCAATCAAGCACGGCTCCAAGAATTCCGAACTGATGTGATTTATAAAAATTTGTTTGAATACATAATTAATATGTCTGCTGGTATCATGTAGGCTATTAAAAAAGGCACAATTTTGACTTAAGTTACAGAGTAACGAAAGGGGAAATAATAGCTACGAATAATGACAGTTTCATATAATCTAATTTAATTTACGAGTACATTACATTCTAAAGTTTATATTTATTTGTAAAAACACACACATATACAAGGTGTTTCTGAAATACATTGATAAACTTTGGGGATTGTTCCTATGGTTAAAATAAGGCAAATTGTTCCTGTAGACATACGTTCAAAATCTGTTTGTTAACTTGGTAGCTGCCATTTTTGCCGTTTGAATTAAAAGCGTTCTATCTCAAAAACAGTTTAGCTATGAAACTTCATTTTTAATAGTATTTTTGTTAATACTGATTTATAGCAAAACAAAAAATCAATTTGGTACTTGTACAATTATAATTTATAAAATAGCGGTGGATTAAAATTTTACATGAACGATTGTTCTACAATGTTTTATATATATATATAAAAAAGATCAAATTTATAAACGTACCATATAACACAAGCCTAAACAAAGCTATTCGAAAAACCTTTCAAAATACAAATTACAAACTAAGTTTCTCAACACGCAACAACACATTCAACATTTTAGATAAAAAATCTCAAAAAGAACATAATAATGACAACATTTACAACAAATCAGATATTTACAAAATTAATTGTACAGACTGTGATGAAGTCTACATTTGACAAACTGGAAGACCATTCAAAACACGCTTTCAAGAACGAACATACACAAGCTCTCAGAAGCTATAACACAACTACAATGAAATCCAACTTCGCAGAATACTTGCTCTCTACAGACCACACGTACACAAAAATGGAAGAAAAATGAAAGAAAAATGAAAATATTAAATTTTATGAAAAAGGGCAAGAAAATGAATGCAACAGAAGAATTACATATATATTTAGCACAACAAGAAAATCCAGTGAACATTTTGAACACACAAATCAATTATACAAACCCAATTTTTGATAAGATTCGAAACATTAAAAATTATAATTAAAAATATCACCAACTTAGCCATATTCATCAATATTTATAAAAACCACATGTTTTACAATTTTATTTAAAGAATTATTATATACTTAATTTACACTTGAAAATGACCATAAAGTTGAAACATGTTGTGTGAATCAATTTTAATAAAAATGTTAAGGGTACTCAGTTTTTAATTTTATTACATCCTAAAAATATATATATATATATAAGAGCGACGAGTTAAAAATATATTGCAAATCTAGCGACATCTCGGTTTTTTTTAATTGGATGAAAAATAAGTGAGGTATAAGTTTTTAAGTACTGTATAGCTTGACATCATGCCTGTGAGTTGGCCTTCTTCATACCCTGTTGATATCTTATTAATTGTTTAAAGATATGCGGTGCTCTTTTAATAAATTTCTGGATATTACTGAATCCGTAGATTTCCTGGGTCTTAGATTCGACGTGTAGTCCTTGTGGGATGACCACATAAACAAACTGGCGAAAACTTTTAAGGAATATATTTTTCTTCGAAATATAGATCTTTTAATTGATTTTTACCTGTTCAAACTAGTTTTTGTATAATTGAGAGTAATATAATACAGTACTGTAGTCCCTCATTAATCCAACACAATTCAGACCAGGTATGTGTTGGATTAGTGAAAAAGCCGGATTACTGGAGTTTAATTGTAAAACATGCTTAAATTACATAATAGAATGTATATTGTAATTAAAAAAGTCAATTTTTACAATACAGATGTACAATAGTTTCAAAGTAAGAAAAGTATGGTACACCAGTTGAAACGTGTTACATAACACTGTTGCATATAAATCAAAAACAAGTTAAAAAGCTAACAACAATTGAAAACATTAACCCTTTAAAACTTTGCAAAAAAGAAAAAAATAGTTAAAATAAAATGTAACTATTGATAAAAATAAAAAAAAAATAGTAATATTATTAAGAGTTGTCTTATGCTGACAGAATATTATCATAAAAATGTATTTTCATTTTTTAATGTAATGTTTTGCATTATTAATAAGATGTCTAAACAAAGAAACTCTATTATATTTACCTCACTATAAAAACCTTTTAACTATTATACACTATAAAACTAGAAGCATAATCATATTCATAAGATATGAATTGTAAACAGAATGGAATGTTGCCATCCGGTGTTTTTATCGGGCAGGAAGTGATAAGAAAGGGTCAGGATAAACAAGTGTGGGGCTCAGGACGATCTTCCTCTTTACTGCATTTGGAATTCTAATGTTATCTGTTCTTTCAAGTGCTGATAATACTGATAAGGAAAAGGCTGACTGTGGGCAGATATTTTCTGAGGAAGTTATTTTATTTATCTTACGGTCTGAAAAAGTTATTTCGTTTATCTTTTGATCAGAATTTGTCGTTTCATTGTTCTGTTTATCAGCACTTTTCACTCCTGAAACCTTCCTGATATGAAAGCTATCTCCCCTTTGGTTTTCTGGAACCAGAACTGGTTCTGGTTCTTTTATCAATACGATAGAACCGGCCGATTACTGGGGGGGCCGGACTGGCGCAGGGCCGGATTTTAGAGGGATTACTGTATATTATATTGTACTTTGGCGTTATTAAAATTTGCAGAATTTAATAAAAATATCTTGCTACCCAAAAAAGAGCTATCCGCACAAAGTTAAAATAATTCCTATAGACTTGAGAATTCTGGCTCATCCCTCTCTTTTTATGTTAGAAATAATTTACTTTGTAAATGAAAATTATCTTTTACAACCTCACAATCACTCTTTATAATACCATAAATTGGAATTTAACCCCCCCCCCCCCGGTTCAACAGCTACCTAAATTATTTGAAACGCAACCGGAGTAATATAGGCCTAAAACTTGTTTCCTTTTTACCTCAAGGACTCAGGAATATAAATTATTTTACTAAGTTCTAAACTCAACGAAAAAACATCTTTTAAAGAAATGCTTTTATAGGTTTCCATGTAATTCTGAACTCTTCTTTCCATTTTATTTTCCTCTCTAGTATCCTTTGAAATGGTTCCCATGCCGCATGAACTACAAGAACTGGCATAAGGACGGATCTTATGCTTTATGAAGAGTTTCTACAAGATGCACGTGGGAACACATGTCGTCACAGTGTTCCGAGTTGTCTCTTGGGTTTGAATTGACCTACAGTTAAGTAAGTAATGTGATCGTTTTAAACATTATCAGCCTGAATATGATTAGTTTTAGCTTCACAGAGAAAACTGTATTAATAGTAGCTTTACAATAAGATAGAACTGTCTTACGAAATAATCACGTATTTTGAATAGCGTTAAAGAGAAGTTTTATTTTTACACTTACATTTTGAATAGCGTTAAGGAGAAGTTTTATATTTACACTTACATTTTGAATAGCGTTAAGGAGAAGTTTTATATTTACACTTACATTTTGAATAGCGTTAAGGAGAAGTTTTATATTTACACTTACATTTTGAATAGCGTTAAGGAGAAGTTTTATATTTACACTTACATTCAAAGGCTGAGGAAGTGGCAGAGAAGATACAATAATTAGTTCGAATCACAATCACCTATATTTCGTATGCGCTGTCACACACGAACAACTCAGTTATGATCTGCCCGTTGTTTGTATTGCAATTAATTACGATTGTTTAATTTATATTACATTGCTCTTAAAATCTCTTTTGTAGGGCCTGGTTTTATAAAGTGTGAAAATACGAGAATTCAATAATCCACCGTAGTTCTTATGTGCTGTCGAAATTAATTATTCTACACAGTTCTGATTTACTCTTTAGTTATACTGTGTATGTAAATACATTAATTTTATTCTACTTTATATTGTTCTATATTATATTTTCTTAACTATATCATCCCTCTGAGTCCCTATACCTATGAGGAAGGTGAGCGTGGTTCGCCGCAATCGATCACCATAATATTTGTACTTGTATTTATGTTGTAATATACAATATGTACAAACATTTTGTAATATATTTGTGCATTTTGTGCTTATATTGTAATAAATTTGTGTTGTGTTCCGTTTACTTGTACTTTATGTGTACCAACACATATTACAATTATGATAGTTAAAAAACTATTTTCATATTGTAAAGAATGTATTGGTATATTGTTGTAACCCTCTATTATTATTTAATAAAACCATTATTTGAAAGTATATTTTATATTGATTTTGAAATAACCCCTTCCCGACTTTTTTTAGTATTATCACTAAATTCTTTTGAGTAATCGTGTTTTTGCTAAATAAATTTGCTGAAGAATTCAACTTTGTCTTATATAATAGCGTCTTATATGAGGGAATAGAATGTCGGAAACCCACCCTTGGTGTAATTCTCGATCTGTCTAAAGCATTCGACTGTGTTGACCATAAGATACTGCTCGACAGACTGTAATTGCATGTCATTCGTGGTGTGGCACTTGAGTGGCTTGATTTTTATATTAACCAAAGATCTCAATTCGTTCAAATCTCAGAACAACCTCCTAAATTAATAAATCTATGCTACGGGGTTCCACAGGGATCAATTCTTAGCCCAGTCCTTTTTTATATATGTCAATGACATTGGAGAATCATTACAGCAAGGAAAACTTGTCCAATATGCAGACGATACACAACACTATGCTTTAGTGCGAAATCGTCACTGCTTTTGGAACAACACGTTTTTATGGAACTGAATTAATGCGTCCAAAATTTTGTCAACATCAATCTGAAAACAAACATTTTGAAATCGAGTTTTTTTTTAATTTTGCATTACGTCCTTCTGACACCTATTGGCACCCTAGTGTGATGTTAGAAGACATCATGCTTGAGGAAGTATACACATCAAAATTCCTTGGAATACACCTTGATCGGGGGTTGACATGGAACTGTCATATTGATGCTGTATGTGCTAAATTATCATCAGGCATTTTTGTTCTGAGATCCCTAGCTAAATACTGCCCTACTCAGACACTGATGATGGCATATTATGGCTTGATATATCCCCACCTTGTCTATGGAGTTGTGCTATGGGGAGCAGGATCAAAGAATCATTGTTAAGAGTGTTTAGACTACAAAAAAGGCAATCCGCCTTGTTGCTAAAATTGGATGCAGAGATTCCTGCAAGCCCTTTTTTAAGGAACTCAACATTCTAACTTCCCTAGCCTCTACATTTTTGAAACGACACTATTTTATACGGCAAAAGCACTAGTTCGGGGGGCGAGACGTGCATGAACATAACACCAGAGGCAGGGATAACTACAGTATTGGGATGCATAGAACAGTAACTTATGAACACTTGCCTACAGAGGCAGGTGTTCGATTAATCAACAAACTGGCCAACACAATAAAATACGCCACAACGCTCAAGGCGTTCAAAACTCGTCCAAAAGGCTTTTTAGTCTCATACGCTTTTTATAGTGTAGACGAGTTTATGGCGAATAATTGGGAGACCTTATAACCGGTGACTGACACCGTTTCTGAAAGTGGGAATGATTGGCAAGAGTGAGTGTGGGATGTTTGAGTGACCTTCATTGTATGTTTGAAAGAGAATTTTGTGGGATGAGTGTGACCAAATTTTATAAATATAAAATTTATATTTATAAAATTTTATATTTATAAAATTTATTTATTTATAAGACGATCGGCGTCGTATGAATAGATAAATAAAAATAAATAAATAAAATGATGACGTTTACAATGCAATGTATTTGTATACTGCAATGAATAAATTGATTTGATTTGAGTCAAAGTTATAAAATTATTTTATATATATTAAGACAACACTTAGCAATCTCTTGTGATGTTTTTAATAATCAAGATCGATTTCTGTCTCGAAAGACCATCTTCAGTTGTACAGAATGAAATAAGTTTATAAAAATATTTAATTATAGAATAATTAATTCAACAGCTGATACTATAAAAACTGAAATAAAAATGTAGATGGATAAGTTGTAGTTCTTGTTAAACTTAATAATTGTTCATCTTCATGATAGAATCGAACATAATATTTGAGTGAAATATTACAACAAAAATGCATTTCAATACACTAAAGTCAGACACTACGACACATTTATCGTACTGAAAGTACGCAAGCGAATCATTAACACTACATTTGAAGGGACGCCTCAAAGGCATATAAAACAAAAATACATTTCAATACACTAAAGTCAGACACTACGACACATTTATCGTACTGAAAGTACTATACGCAAGCGAATCTTTAACACTACATTTGAAGGGACGCCTCAAAGGCATATAAAACAAAAATACATTTCAATACACTAAAGTCAGACACTACGACACATTTATCGTACTGAAAGTACGCAAGCGAATCATTAACACTACATTTGAAGGGACGCCTCAAAGGCATATAAAACAAAAATACATTTCAATACACTAAAGTCAGACACTACGACACATTTATCGTACTGAAAGTACGCAAGCGAATCATTAACACTACATTTGAAGGGACGCCTCAAAGGCATATAAAACAAAAATACATTTCAATACACTAAAGTCAGACACTACGACACATTTATCGTACTGAAAGTACGCAAGCGAATCATTAACACTACATTTGAAGGGACGCCTCAAAGGCATATTCAACAAATATGCATTTCAATACACTAAAGTCAGACACTACGACACAGTTATCGTACTGAAAGTACTATACGCAAGCGAATCTTTAACACTACATTTGAAGGGACGCCTCAAAGGCATATAAAACAAAAATACATTTCAATACACTAAAGTCAGACACTACGACACATTTATCGTACTGAAAGTACTATACGCAAGCGAATCTTTAACACTACATTTGAAGGGACGCCTCAAAGGCATATAAAACAAAAATACATTTCAATACACTAAAGTCAGACACTACGACACATTTATCGTACTGAAAGTACTATACGCAAGCGAATCTTTAACACTACATTTGAAGGGACGCCTCAAAGGCATATAAAACAAAAATACATTTCAATACACTAAAGTCAGACACTACGACACATTTATCGTACTGAAAGTACGCAAGCGAATCATTAACACTACATTTGAAGGGACGCCTCAAAGGCATATAAAACAAAAATACATTTCAATACACTAAAGTCAGACACTACGACACATTTATCGTACTGAAAGTACGCAAGCGAATCATTAACACTACATTTGAAGGGACGCCTCAAAGGCATATTCAACAAATATGCATTTCAATACACTAAAGTCAGACACTACGACACAGTTATCGTACTGAAAGTACTATACGCAAGCGAATCTTTAACACTACATTTGAAGGGACGCCTCAAAGGCATATAAAACAAAAATACATTTCAATACACTAAAGTCAGACACTACGACACATTTATCGTACTGAAAGTACTATACGCAAGCGAATCTTTAACACTACATTTGAAGGGACGCCTCAAAGGCATATAAAACAAAAATACATTTCAATACACTAAAGTCAGACACTACGACACATTTATCGTACTGAAAGTACTATACGCAAGCGAATCTTTAATACTACATTTGAAGGGACGCCTCAAAGGTTTTCTTACATTCTTACATATGAGACGCCGACACAACGTTGTGCGTATTTTAAGGCGAATATGAATGGTTTTATGAGTGTAGGATGAGTGTAGATGAGTGTAGTCTGGTTACTAACTGAGTTCAACTGTTCCTCAGAAAGGGCAATTTATTAATAGCCCAACAGCCAGGGCAACTAAGGGACCTACAGCTTTACGTGGAATCCGAACCACGTAGTGCTGGTCTGATTTTCAGCTAATTGACAAGCCTGATGCTCAGTTATCTCCCCCACACAACATCCGCACAATGATTACAACCCAACATGGACACCCCAGACTTCTCTAGTAGTGTCCACGCCGATAGCAACCACCAAGCGGACGCCATGTCGGTATTAAGAGGACCGAGCATCCAACCTATCGCCTACAATCTCCCAAACACTTTGTCCCCATGTAGCTGGGTTACAGCACTGCGCCACCAGTGCCGACTGGTATATTCAAAGAGGGACGGAAGATAATGAGAAAAATGTTAGGACCAAAACATACGGTATAGCATTTAAATCAAGGACGACAGAAAAACTTTCAAACATAGCAGAAGACATGAGAAAATGAAGCTACAATTCTATGGACACATTGGCAGACTACCAGAGCACAGACTAACGAAACAGATTCTCACTTTCATAGGAGGGGAGAAAACAGGATCATCATGGCTAATACAAGTTAAACGGGACATTAAGAACGCACGAATCAGAGAAACAGACATAACAGACGAGAACACATACAGGTAGATTACAAAGTGGAAGCCAGAACCTAAGAAGGAGATATGCCCAAAGGGACAGAGGAGAGATGAAATTTAGCGATAAGTTGAAGACATGGTGGGCAAACAAGAAGAACTCAAAGAAAGCGTGATTCATATATTCTTTGCGTAATCCAACAGGGCCCACACGCTAATAATAATAATAAGAAAAACCACACAAAAATAAACATTTGAAAATACTATTTAATATGAATAAGTAACAATGTAATGGATTCTTACGACTCAGCACAACTGCGTGAGGTACTTCAAAAGTGCATGCTTACGTGTTTTTAACTCAATATGGTACATGATACAGTTTAACATTGAAGGGATAAGCTGACTGTTCAAAGTCCAGTGATTGTAGTTTTCGTCGCTTCTCATGTTTGAAGCCATTGAACTGGATACAATGATATCGTACTAATAACAAGTATGATATCATTGTTAGGTAGGAATTGACCGACCGTAACGATATGTCTATAAGAGTACTGCCCGTTGGAGTGTAACTGCAACTATGAGCGCTTGGTGTCTTTATTTATATATTCTTTCACTAAACATACGTAAAACTATCAATATTAATATCTCATTTTATGTACAAATACGTATTTATGATAAAATAAGAAATCAATTCTGTAAATAATTTTATTAGGAACAATTTTATAAATATTTCTTAAAACATGATTATAAATCTGAAGAGGTGGATGAGTTATATATCAATTGGTATAAATATCTTCTAACATACTACTCGTATTTCAATATATTCCATCTGAGTGTTGTAATCACACAGAGTTGGCCGGCGACAGAGCCTCCGACTCACCGTTGGTTGGTAGGCCTATTAAGTCTGTTTAGTCAAACGAAATTTTAGTTTTTTCAATTTCAATTACTTTATATCAGCTATTAAATGCCTCCCAAGTAGTTCTTTCATTAAAATTATATTTATAGTTATAAATACATCACCTCAAAGATGCGAATTTGGGCTTTCTTGGTACTAATTAAGAATTAAAAATACAGAATTAAGAAACTATTGTCCCGATTATTCCGGAATTTCAAAAACAGACCCTCACAGGACTGGTCTTGTTCATCGGTTATTTTAAATTACGTAATTTTACTGCAAATTAGAGTTTAAAAAATGAATGTGTAAATGTTTGTTTTTATTTTATTACGACGAGAAATACCATGTCATTTTTGGTATCTTATGCTTTTTAATATCACACAATTTACAAAATTGATTAACTTTATACACTCAACTTTTGGTTGTACTTTTCCCCGCATGTTATATTACAATCCAATCGAAACGCACACCAGCGAGACACAGCACCCGCACCCGCAGGATCGCGCTTAAACGACCTCCTGCAATTATACCCCACCCATCCCAGGGGAGGGGAGGGTTTAAGTTTTAGTGTATGAGTAGATCGCGGTCAGACGTACAATCAGCACTGCAATCGGAATTCAGTTGTCCCTAAAGCAGGCCGAACTATCTTAAGTGGACCCAGAGAGTCCTCATATCAACGAGGTCAATCACAGTTTGTGTGTTCACATACGGTGTCACACCACCAAAGCCGGCAAAAATTTCCCTCTTGACTCACCAAGCGGACATATCAAGAGTCAATCACAGCTGGTATGTTACTGAAGGTTGTCACACAATCAGAGCCGACGAGACGGTCGCCTGTTACGTTTCTCACTGACTTGCCGTTGTTTTTAAGTGGACCCAGTGGGCGAACATATCAACGGTCTATAACAGCTGGTATGTTACTAAACGATGTCACACAATCATAGCCAACGAGACGGTGTCGCTTGTTGCGTTTCTCACTGACTTGCCGTTGTAATTGAGTGGACCCAGTACGGGAGAGTCTCGTGTTAATTCCCCTCTGACTTGCCGAGCGAACCAATCAACGGTCAACCACAGCTGATGTGTTACTGTACGATGACACACAATCAGAGCCGGCGTGAGTCTCGTGTTAATTTCCCTCTGACTCACCGAGCGAACATGACAACGAGGTTAATCACAACTGGTGTGTTACTGTACGATGTCATACAATCTGAGCCGGTGTTACACTTCTCACTGACTTGCCGTTGCCTGTTATGTTTTGAAAATTTTACTCAAGTACTTTTGGAGCTAAATTAAAAAAACTATTATTTTGCAAGTTTCCCAGAAGAAGTACATTGTAGCCATTTTAGAGAAAAAAGACGCCATCTTGTTTATGAGTGAAAAAAGTCAACTTTTATAAATTTTCCTGAAGGGTTTAAACAGAGAACTTTAATTTAAGTAAACATATAAATTACTTGGGGTGATGTGAGTTGGACGCCAGGTAGTACCTCAACTAGTGTCAGTGAGTGAGTCACACATCGAGCTTTGTAGTACAGTATATAGTTCTATGATGTCATGTCTCTTACTTCACCTGTTCTACTATATTTATATTAGTGCAGTTGATTGAACAGCCGCCTACCCAGTTCTACTATATGTATATTAGTGCAGTTGATTGAAAAACCGCCTACCCAATTCTACTATATGTATATTAGTGTAGTTGATTGAAAAGCCGCCTACCCAGTTCTACTATATGTATATTAGTGCAGTTGATTGAACAGCCATCTACCAAGTTCTACTATATGTATATTAGTGCAGTTGATTGAAAAGCCGCCTACCCAGTTCTACTATATGTATATTAGTAAAGTTGATTGAAAAGCCGCCTACCCAGTTCTACTATATGTATATTAGTGCAGTTGATTGAACAGCCGCCTACCCAGTTCTACTATATGTATATTAGTTCAGTTGATTGAACAGCAACCTAATTCTTTCTTCACTCTCATTATGTGCAGATTGTATTGTTCTCTTCAAAAAATTGTGTTGTTCCTAAGCAATGCCTAAATATTCTTAGGCCGATGTGTATAAACTAAAAAAAAGACTTGTACTAAAAAAAAAGTAATTTACAAATTATTTTTTTTAGATTTAGCGTATAATTTTATTAATCAGAATGCATTCAGATATAAATTGTATTCGTATTGTTTTAAAACACTCTTCAATCATATAAATATCGAAATTATACCTGTAACAAAAGCAGCAACATATTCTGCAAATTCTATTGTATCTTTGAGTGTAATTAATAGTGTGTACTCTGTGTTTAGAGAAGATTAAGGGCACTGCCGGCTGATTCAGCAGGTGAAAAAGCATTAATGAGGCCTACGATTTTTTTAGTTTCTAGCCCTCTGGGCATATTGTAGGCCTGTCGCTGTCGTACATGATTTGTATTTTATTTTTGATTAAATATTGTTCATATGTGAACTTCAAATCAAAGCAAATATCACCATCTTACTAATTAAAATGTAACAATTGTATCATTTTTTTATATACTCTAAGCCCAATGAATTTGTCACATCTTACATATTGCAATAAATCTGGACGGTTTTTGAGCACTAATGGGAAGATTTCTTTCTTAATTTTCATAAATGTTAGATACGTTTAACAGTTATCTGTTTAAATTGTTAACCATCAATACTAAGAAGAGGGTACCATACTCGTAGTAAATAATCTTCGGTTGCAGTACCACTTGACCCATTATCTTTAGTGACCTGTTCAGCAGGTAGGTTACAAGAAACAAGAACGATTTACAGAATGTATTCAGCGTTGGCATAGTATGTAACTACAAATAATACGTACTACGGCTGGAAGTGACCCAAATTGCGATAAGCTTATTTCTTTAACTATTGTGTACAGCTGTGGATGGAAAAAATTCAGTACGTAATGATATGTGACAGGTTTATGTAAAAACGTGCACTTACTGTTTAAATGAATGTTACATTAATTCTTTGAAGTGGGAAACAATGCAGTTACTTACTTGACCACGTGTACGTTGGGTCGGTTCAGGACGTGTCTGGCGAACACAGGAGCCCTCTGGAGGAACCCGGGTCCCAGGGGACAAGTGTGCAGGATGTACACTGTCCTGTCAGGGTTGGTCCTGGATGTGGACTCCACAGCACAACACTGGCGTATGTTCAAAATAAAATCGCCACCATCACTGGAACGTCCCTTGGCAGCACACGTAGACTCTACAAAAAAAATGTTGTTCAAGGACTTTTTGATATTTTTCAACTCTATGACTTGTTCAGAGCCTGATATTTCGGACTGATTGAATAATGTTCTATTTATAGTTTCTGCATTAACTGTGGATGTGTTATTATCACTGAGACGCGCACATTCCTCCCACACGGCACGCCTCTCGGTCTGCTGCTCTTGGAAATACCACGACGACTCGAACAAATCGTTTCTTCTAAAGACGACGAACCAAACTGGCACAAACATCATAGCCACGATTAATAAGCTCTTCTTTGCGTTCATGGACATTTTCATGTTGTACAACTGAACTTGGATATTACTAACTTTGACTATAACCTTGATAGGAAATAAGTTTTGATTTAAGTAATATTTCTAAAATTGTGAAAGTATAAAATTTAAGAAATCGTTAAGTTACTTAAATATTGTTTTATATTTATGCTTATCTTGTGATTTGTGAAGTGACTTGACTGTAAAAACTATCCCAGTAAGAGAGCACATTTTCCGAATCAATGTAGGAGTGAAGAAACGGTTCGATGACAGTTACACTAACCGCACTGTGACATTCACAATAAAACACATAAAAACTAAATGTATCAAGTCAAAGAGCCGAGCGGATAAGTTTTCAGCTCGAACGCACCAAACTCACTAGTGTAGTGTGGCGTGCGCGCTACCCGTGGTCGTCGAGGTAACCCCACCACCACACTCCTCTTATCACCACTTATCTGTCACCAGATCTGCGCCTAGAGATTCCGACATGTCCTCTACGAACTGGAGTTATCTCTTATAGGTATTTATTACATCAGCATTTTTGTCAATGGCTAAGACAAATTAGGAGCAACAACCTTTACTGGAGTCCAAACCACGTTGAACAGTGAAAGGAAAATGTTGTTCCAATTATTTGAAATAGCGATGTGTTTTGTGTAAGGCAGAGATGAACTCGATTCTATAGACAAAGTATTCAACTGAGTCAAGGTAACGAACGTCAAAAATGATAATGGTTTTAAATAAAATGAATTGCTTAACGTGTTCTGTTGGCTTTGATACAATTTTGTTGAAAACACTATAAAGTACGGAAAGTAATGCACTATTATTACATTAAAAATCGTCAGTTTGTTCTTCAATCTTCACCTCATTTCAGCCGATAAATATTATCTTTTTTTAATAGATAAATATCATTAATATAGTTGTCTTAATATTAATTTTGATGACATCGCAAAGAATAACTTTTAAAATATACTTATGAATAGGAAACTGCTTTATGGTCTTATTATTTCGATTTGTTTGTGAGTGTAAGTTGTGGATGGCAAACAATTTATTTCTTTTTATACATTATGGCTTCCTTTTGTATGACCAACAAACATTTATTTAAATTTTAAAAGTAAAAAATAAATTCTATATTATAAAACGTTGTTGTAATTTTTACCTATCTACTTTAAAAACAGTTTAATTTAAAACATGTTTGTAACAAATAATTCCTAAATAAATTAAAGTTGATTTGTACGTGAATAAACCCATAAAAAAAAGCCATGAGTGATTCAGCCGACTTATTACGGGTTGACGACAGACGGACGGCAACTTGCTGTTCTGACTATCCGAGTGATTATGTTCACTGTAATCTACTATCGAATATTTTATTATAGACCCCTGACTTTGCGGTGCTACTGTATTTACAAAACAACCCTAAAAAATGGCTTATCACATATTCATCATGGTCATTTACTTTATAGTAATACCAAACATTTTTTTATATTTATTCTACGTGTTATGATGTAACTTATGTGAGTAAAAAAAACACGGGTTTTCAACTTCAGGGTGGTGACTGAATTATCACTAAACAAAAAAGTATTATATTTTTTCTTATTCACGAATTGTTTTAGTAATACTATTAGGTGGAGAGTACCTATTTTTTTAATTTTCATGATTAAAAAATTGTTGCTACGTTATTAATATTTTTCATAACTTTTTTATATTTTTTTTTCATTATCAATGTTTCATGTTATTTTTGCACTTAAAAAGTATTTCTAAATCTGATTTACTTATATAGATTCTATTTCTCACTAGCAAATTAGAGATCATTGTCACTACTAATAGAGCTTAAAAAAATATTAAATGATGAAAATAATTTAAATTTTTTTGACGTGGCGAGTGCTGCATGTTATCAGGCGATGGACAGTCTGTTTCCGACAGCATTGGAGAACTGCGCTTCATTATTGCTATAATGGCAAATAATTAAATAATTCTGCTACAGAGCTTACAAGTTAAAATCATATGCGTAACCTATTATATGCATATACCGTACTGTATGTGTGTGTATATACGACTTAAATTGCATGAAGGCTTATTTTAGTTTGACGTTGCTTGCAACAAATGGTTTAGTTATTAAATTGCAGTTCTTGATCAGAACAATCACATGTCACTGTCGTTGCCATCACCATCATGAATGGAATCTAATTAGATTCGTTTAGATTAATTATTAAAACTCGATTATTATGTCCACTATATTTTCATTGTTGTGGTAAGTAGTCTTCTATTTAAGTTTGAATTATTTAAGTTTACCAAAGAATTTCAAAAATTTTGTCAATTAAATCTCATGCCATTTGACAAACTTCATTAACTTTAAATGTCCTATTGGATTTTGTGACCTAATTTTTATTATATGCCCATAACAGTTCGATCGCATTCAGTTTGCAATCAAGCGACGGATAACCAAATTAATATAATATCTTTTCCAGAATTATTTATTGTTTTGTCGAGCAATTTCTCAAGCAGCAACAACACTTTAAATTCAAATGCAAATTTGAGGAAAACGATTAAAAAAAATAAATAAATAATAATTGTAAGTTGGAACGAAACGCTCAAACAAGGACTATTTAGTTAAATACTGAAACTACAAGGATAAAGGCTGTTTGGTAATACAGGTTCAGTTATTAATGAACGAAAGTTACAAATAGGGTTATCTGTAATCAATAAGATAAGAATCAATGATACACTTTTGTACCTAAAACAACATAAAACACGTTTGACGCTCGACAAAAATGGATCCACTACAAACAGACTGTATAGCCTCCGCTGTTCACGCCCGTCGGCGAGCCGTAAAATTTTAGACTTAAAACTGTAAATAAAAATACTACGAAGGTTTATTATGGCCGTTCTTATAGTGTATTGAGTTTAGTCAGTAGTTCTCTTTATTTCAGTGAAACAATTATTTCTGTAATCGAACATATTAAGGAAATACAAGGAGCCTGGGAAAAAAATAATAACGTAGTAACGGTTAACTATTTCAACGTGAAATTTCAGTATACTACACCTAATAGCAATAGTTACAATTAATTGGTGAACAAGAAAAAAATAATCTCTAATATTTTTTTAAAATGACAATTCAATGTCACTAGTTTCGTGAAAACCGGTATTTTTTATATGTAACTCGCATACAATTTAACACGTAAAATAAAAACTAAAAACTGTTGGGTACTGTTATAAAATAGATTAAACACTGAACATGAATATGTGATTAGATATTTTTAGCGTTTGTTTGGTAAATACAGTAGCGCCGCAAAGTCAGAGGTCTATAATCAAAATTCCGATAGTAGTTGTGTTGCTTCCATTACTTCCAAAACCTAGACCCATATTCCAAAAATCAGATTTGTTTTAATTTTAAGCGTAGTTCCGAGGAATACTAAAATATAGTATAACATTAACTTTTACTGAATTTCAAAATATGTTTCATTAAAATAATAAAAGCAAAGGGAAAGAATTAATACGTTAAAAATTACGATCAATAACTGAGAAGCACCTATTTATGTTTATTACTTGAATGTAGTTTCAAAGATGATAGAAATACAACGAAAATGTTGGTAACTATAGTTAAATATTCTGTTTAAGCTTTTTAGTAAAAATATTGTAATGCTTTTAAGGTTTCATATTTATGAGTGTTGCGCAATTTAGGCCTACTCGAGATATTCTATTCTAGTTAAGAATATCCACGGTAACTAGAGTTACCCTGAGAATATCAAACCGCGAGGCCGCGCGATCTTGGCAGAAACCTACAGAACATCTGTTATCGATTGCCATATGTTCAACTATAAACAAACGAATTCCAATCATAATAGAAAGATACGAATTATACAGATGGCCAGCCGACTCGACTTTACTAACCGTTCTCACGACGTAGAGCTATTTCATTATTGCTTTCAAAGACTAATAAATATTATAAACATCCCTCAATAAATGTTATAAAGTTCCCTTTATAAATAAATAAATTCTTTATTGCATAATACAATTAACAATTGTGTTGCTAAAGTCAAAATTTAGTCTAGCCTAAAACTAAAACACCCACACACAATCGGACACACTCACACATACATTTTGCACATGAATCCTACATTCACACACTTGACACCAGAATTGCATGATAGGGTGTTTACTGATTGTCGCAGCGGCTTTGAAAGCATTCTTCAACTGAATAAAAAGCATTTTCCACCAAAAGGTTTGAACAAATTTAGGTTTTGATTTTTAATTTGTTCAACGAGCAAATTGATTATGTTTACACCCACTTGTGATGGCAGACGCTTAAAAGCTGCGCTTCTATGCCTCTGCGTTCTGTAATTATTCCTCCCTCTAGTTTCATAAGAATGAACATCCCTTCCGTGCGTCAAAGTAGAGTTGTAATACATTTTGAGAGGGATCAGCTGATAACCACCGGCTGTTCATTTGTCATTGGGCTATTAATAAATGACACTTTCTAAGGAATAGTCGGCCTTAGTTTGCAACAATGACTACACTCGTTCATCTACATTCATTCGAAATCCATATTCGCCCATATCTTGACGATCGGCGTCTTATGAATAAATAAATTAATTTAAAAAATAAACAAATAAATTAAAAAAATAAGTGCACTTTGACCTGCAGTACACGGCGACCTCCAATATATAGAGGCAGGGTAGGGTCAATAATCTAAGCTCCCTAAACGCCTCTCGACACGACTCTCTGACGTTTAATTTAAAAATAGTTCTGAATAGTTTGAATATATACATCGTTAGTTACTTAAAACTACGTTAAGAAAGGACATTGAGTTATAAGTTGTTTATATATAAAAGTGTACTTTTCTGATTGGGCTCACATCCATTGTGTATGGGACGGCTTTTTTCAACTATTTATATTCAAATATTTAATAGAGAGATTAAGAGTAGTGCAGAATCATTTTATGAGAATAATTACACACAAGAGAATACGAGACAGCTCATTTCCGATTTTCGTTCAAATGAAAATATTACCATTACAACATTTGTTTGTTTTTAAAGTCCTCAGACTTTTTTACACTAAAAGTGGTAATTTGGGTACAACGGACCTAAATTACGGTACCAGAAGCATAGTCCGGAGATTGTTTAGAACTCCTAAGATTAACAAGTCCGTATTGAAGCATTCATTTCTGTATAATGGTCCAAAATGTTTCAACAAGTTGCCTTATGAAATTAAAATGTCCGTTAACGTTAGAACGTTTTGTAGAATGTAAAAGCTTTTCTATTACTAAATGAAAATTGTAACTTATTCTACAGTTAAAAAAAAGAAGTTGTGTTCTCTGTTTATTTGTGTTTTATAGTTGTATTGTAATGGTATTATGTATTTTGGTTTTATTTTTGGTAAAGTATTGTAATAATTGAAATAAGAAATTGTAAATATTTTTATACTAGGCTGAAGTGAATTGTTTGTGTTTATTAGTATTGTAGTGAAGTGCAGCAGTTGTGAATTGCAGTGAAGGTACGGTCTTGCATAGCAGGTCCTGTTATGAGCCTTATCAGTGTTAGGTGTAGACGCCACGGAGAGCAGCCCGGCTGATAACAACATGTTACTATAATCTGGACTCTGACAAGAAACCTGTTGCATTTTGTTGCCTATACTGACCACACTACTCGTAAAAGTGGTCAGTCAATTCCGGGTTGTTTCTTATTATAACTATGTACTGGTTATGATGGAATAAATTCATTTATTCATTTATTTACTCATTCACTATCACACATTGACTGACACTGATGACAACTATAAGTCTCCATTTGTGGATACTGCAAACAAGGCGATAAACTGTTTACTAAGAGCCGTAAGGTGTATTTCCATTGACACAATCAATATACACATACTGGAGCCCGCTTTCCGGAGAGGTGCGTGCACAAGTAAGTGATGTGATGTTTGCATGTCAACAGAGCTGGCTGACAGCTCAGCTGTTCAAATGTCACGTGATTAGTTAGTTGGTGGGGAACATTGTTGTTCTCTGGAAACAAAAAACCCCATATGCATAACAATAAAATAACAAACCACGTGGAACGTTAGGCTACGGGCTATTTCCTCTTGGCAAAACTGATATTTAAGAGTTAGGAAGTTGGGCATTGAATGTGTATTTTAAATTGGCACGTTTACAAATATCAGTATTTGTGTACACTACAAAAAATATTAAAAATCAAACGCTTTTATTTGAGCTTTAGCACAGTATACGAAAATAAATAATTATTGTTGAAATAATGTGCACTGTTTAACTCTGTTATAAGTTAATTATCTAAACAGTGATACAAATATTTTCACTATTTGTTCCAAAGTAGTTAAATTTAAATTAATTAAACTTTATTTTTAAAATAACATTTTTATACGTCATTTAACAGTGATGCAATTGATAACTACAGATATCTTACTCCAATTATACACTTGTAGATTTTACTATTCAACATTGTACAATACCTACAAATTTTGCAATAAATGTATTTTTTAATGCACTGCAAAAATTAACAACTTGAAATATCTTTTCTCAAACTGATATAGAATTACAACCAACTATAAGATATTAAAATTGTACAACATTTTCAACTAATTTTTAAAAAGCTGTGGAGTCTTTTATAAAAAAAAAAGGTTTGTGGTCAATTTTGAAAGTGGGATTCCACTTTTTTCTGCTTAGTTCTTGAACTAATTGCGTACATCATGCAGCAAATAGACTACATATATCCTCTATTTTTATTCTTTTATTTGCTTTTAAAATTATCATAGGACATGTTGGTGTTCTTGACTACCTTTTTGTTTATTCGACTTGAACCTACTTAGTTAATTTTGTTGTACATAAATATGTGACATTTTGCTATGCATGTAAAGGTTTTATGGCAATAAAGAGTTTTTCTTGACCCCCTCTCAGTATTCCTCTATTCTGTGTTATCTTAGTTGTAGCTCTGCTTCTAAAATGTCCTTATTACCCTCAAGATTTGTGTACGTGTCTGGGTGGGAGGTCAGCACATTAGTACATGTATGGGTGGGTGGTGTTTATATATCTTGGATGTGAATCTTAGTTGATTGTTTTTTAGTATTTTATTTATTTATATTTTAATAAGGTTTTAACTGTTTAAAAATTAAGTTCCCTCTTGTCTTCCTGTGTTTATTAAGCCAATTTTATTTTGCCTTTAGTATGTTCAGTTTAGTCATGATTTGTTTGGTTAGTCTGTTGTCAGACATCCTCATTATATGACCAACGTATGATACTCTTCTTGTATTTTTCATCGTCGAGTATTAATGCACGACCTTATTCTGTGTGCATACAGTTTTTCATGTAAGTTTTAATGAGTTTTCTATGAGGCACTACATCGTGCTGTTGGGAGATTGTAATGCTCCTCTCTATAACTGGGACGAATGATCCTGTATTACAGAGCCAGGATAAATTGATTATTAACATTTATAGACTAGTAGTATTTTATTGTCTTTTAAGTGCAATAGTGTACATTTCTAATTCTGTATAATATTAGTTTTAAAAAAATGCAGTAAGTAGTGTACAGTTTATTATTAAAAATGTCGTCTGTTTAACAGAGTAGGATTTAAGCTGCTCTTATCCGTATAAATCTAACTGTATTAAGAACGTGAATTAAAAAAATCTTTGGTAAAGACATTATTTAAGAAAAATCTATATCTACATATTACAAAGTGTTATTAAAATACAGTAATATTAGTTTCTTAACAAATAAATAAATACAAAAATACAGTAAGCTATTAAAATTATTATTAAAAATTAAAAATCAATTGTTCAATCCCTCCGGAGTAATGACAAGAGTGCATGTTACAACTCTTCAACACTGGCAGCTGTCACTGGGCAATATCGCTTGGCCAGGATGGCGTACGGCTGGGAGGAGTTCAGTTGGACCTTACTACCGTGGCTCAACTTGTTCCAGAAGTGGATACTGTAGGCCATGGATACTAGTTGATCCACCAAACCCGGGCCCTGGATGGCGTCAAATAGATCCATCCATCTGGGGTAGTAAATAGGATACAGCACTGAGCTGTTCAGGACTGTGAAGTTCTGGCAGTCATTCACAGCTTTTTCTACCTGAAACATATTATATATGATAAAGCGGAGAACTATGCACAACTAAGAAGATCTGGCAGTCATTCACAGCTTTTTCTAACTGAAACATATTATATATGATAAAGCGGAGAACTGTGCACAACTGTGAAGATCTGGCAGTCATTCACAGCTTTTTCTAACTGAAACATATTATATATGATAAAGCGGAGAACTATGCACAACTGAGAAGATCTGGCAGTCATTCATAGCTTTTTCTACCTGAAACATATTATATATGATAAAGCGGAGAACTGTGCACAACTGAGAAGATCTGGCAGTCATTCACAGCTTTTTCTAACTGAAACATATTATATATGATAAAGCGGAGAACTGTGCACAACTGAGAAGATCTGGCAGTCATTCACAGCTTTTTCTACCTGAAACATATTATATATGATAAAGCGGAGAACTATGCACAACTAAGAAGATCTGGCAGTCATTCACAGCTTTTTCTAACTGAAACATATTATATATGATAAAGCGGAGAACTGTGCACAACTGTGAAGATCTGGCAGTTATCCTCAGCTTTTTCTAACTGAAACATATTATATATGATAAAGCGGAGAACTGTGCACAACTGTGAAGATCTGGCAGTCATTCACAGCTTTTTCTAACTGAAACATATTATATATGATAAAGCGGAGAACTATGCACAACTGAGAAGATCTGGCAGTCATTCATAGCTTTTTCTACCTGAAACATATTATATATGATAAAGCGGAGAACTGTGCACAACTGAGAAGATCTGGCAGTCATTCACAGCTTTTTCTACCTGAAACATATTATATATGATAAAGCGGAGAACTATGCACAACTAAGAAGATCTGGCAGTCATTCACAGCTTTTTCTAACTGAAACATATTATATATGATAAAGCGGAGAACTGTGCACAACTGTGAAGATCTGGCAGTCATTCACAGCTTTTTCTAACTGAAACATATTTTATATGATAAAGCGGAGAACTGTGCACAACTGTGAAGATCTGGCAGTCATTCACAGCTTTTTCTAACTGAAACATATTATATATGATAAAGCGGAGAACTATGCACAACTGAGAAGATCTGGCAGTCATTCATAGCCTTTTCTACCTGAAACATATTATATATGATAAAGCGGAGAACTGTGCACAACTGAGAAGATCTGGCAGTCATTTACTGCTTTTTCTTCCTGAAACATATTATATATGATAAAGCAAGGAACTGTGCACAACTGTGAAGATATGGCAGTCATTCACAGCTTTTTCTAACTGAAACATATTATATATGATAAAGCGGAGAACTGTGCACAACTGTGAAGATCTGGCAGTCATTCGCAGCTTTTTCTACCTGAAACATATTATATATGATAAAGCAGAGAAATGTTCACAACTGTTAAGATTTGGCAGTCACTCTCAGCTTTTTCTACCTGAAACATATTATATACATATTATCCTTCATATTCATTTTAAAATCGTTATTTTTTACATCGGCCTAATCTCTTACATAAGGATTTACAATTCTATTTTAAGGTTTAATTTATATTTTGTAAATTTTAACATTTATCTAGTTATTTTGCTGCTAAATATTAATTAATGTATAATCGAATTCTAAATAAGCTTAACATAAAACTAAAAGTAATTTGTGATTAATAATGTTTGATAGAATCGTTTCTTTCCTCATGAGAGGCTGTCCAATGTAGCGAGGGACACATCTTCGCAACAAAGGTATTGTTTAGTTTAAATTTCGTATGGCTTTTAGTGGCAAAAGATGCCCAATTAGGACATAGTTCCCCTCGACTGCTGAGACGAGCCCATGCCATTGGACCACCGAGATTCGACCCCGGGCCGGCTGTGTGACAAGCCACCACCTTACTTATCTCCGCTTCTTATTACTGTAGTTCTATAACGAACTAGCTTTATCATGCATGTATGCCTCTAAGTACAAGCTTGGCATTGTTTTTTTAACAAATTCTTGAGGATTAACAAACCAAAATGTTGATCGATCGGTAATTTAAACCACTAAGTTCGTATTCTGCGTCATCTTGTATTCTACACATCGAACCGATGGATCTACATCGAATGTTTCCTTATGGTATAAAAAAAAACAAATAATTATTTTTTTATTACTGGTAAAAAGAAATTTGGAATGAAATTCCAGAAATAGAACAAGGAAAGTTAACATTCAAAATTTTCCTGTCAATAAATTTGCTCAATGATGAATATATGCAAACAAAAACGAGTGTTCAACTAGATTTACATGTCACTATTCTCTCTTTAGAAGTAGTACATTTTTATGGAATCAGACAATTTATTGCTAATTTAGTAGGACGTTGACAATGCTTGAAGTCTAACGCCTTAGTAAGTCCTACCTTGTCCACTCCACACATGTCCAGAATTAAAGGGGTGATCAACTCCGGACCGTTGGCCGACCAAGCTGTCGGGTTGAAGTTCTTCGCCACCATCTCCAGAGCTCGCCCCATCAGTTCATGGCCCATGCCTGAAGGGGATATATTGATCACACCGTTCGCAATTGATTCAGAACTCTGCAATCCCACCCAGTCCGTGCCCAGTGGCTCCAGTGATCTACACAAAGTGCTCCAATATTAGAGTGCACAGCAGGTTTATCGAGTGGCGGTGAGCGGAGGTCCACAGAAGAGCTCTTTATCCAATATCTTGGGTTTATACCAATAAGAATAATATTAAACGTCATAAATTACCGTTATTGGCATCATACAGCTTTAACTGATATCTCAGTTTAAAGTTGTGATACAAATGCAGCCAAACGTCTTATCAAAATTGTCATCACATTCTTTTTTTTATTTCAATTTTAACGTGTTTTTACAAGATATTTAGATTCGTGTTCATAAGATATTTAAAACTAAACTAACCAATTTGCCGGCTTGGAGGTTTAGGGGCTTCTGGTCTAGGGTTCTAATCCCCAACTGAGCTGAAGTTCTATATTTATTTACAAGTTGAATAAGTTTCTCAAAAGTTCTGTGATCCATGTAAACTGGCTAGTGATATCCCCCCTTTTCTGTTAAATAAAATGTACCTCTCAAAATGTTACGATAGTTGTATGCAACAATGTTTAACATTGTTCTTACGGATACAGTCCAAGAATGCCGATTGGTACAACAGACCCTCCCTTAATTGACTGACTTAGGTGAGTTATTACATATAATATATTACCGTTATTATTGTAATAAATGTTTTGCTCGATTTAATAAGTCAGTGGCTTTGTTGCCACAGTCAAACAAGTAGCGATCTCAGTGGGCAGTGGGAGTAAGTTCTCTAAATATCGAGTCAGCGTGTGACATGTGAATTTGTTTGCCATTTCACTTTTAAATTAGATGTAGTTTTAACATGAATAAACTATTTATATTAGCAACATATTTCATCTATGATAACTGTACATTTATTTGAAAGACCATAACTAAGATTTAACCTAACATAACCTAACCAAACTTAACATAACCTAACGCGAACTTAACAAACATAACCAAATCTAACCTATCAATACCCAAACTAGCCTTATCCTAACAAGACATACCAATATATAGCGCTGTCGTGCTTAATAATGGTTCGATTGAAAAAAACCTTGTCATATTCGTAATCAGGATACAATTCTGCATAATGTGAGGACCCACATAGCTATAGCACAGAAAAAACTACTTTTCGTTTTCTTAATTTTCTTTATTTTGTCGGCTTTCCCACCGAAAAAACGATCATATTCTTGTTTCTTCGTTATGTATTCACTATGAAAAAAAAGTTCAACGAAAAACCGACAAGGCCCCTGTCTATTAAAAATATAGTTTCCACGTAAATAAATGCTTTATATAGGGCCTATGTAACAAATTTAATTTATTATAAATATAACTTTATTTCTATGTTATATACCAGATCCATTAAATTTTTCAATTTTTAGAGCTGATGAAAATTTTCAAATTTTTGAAACGCTTTTGAAGAAAGTATTTTGGAACTCATTTTTTTCAGGACATTGATTCTGGGTCCAATGAATCTTTTGACGGTTTAAAACACTTGTTTGACATTTCCTTTCCATTAAAATCAAAAAAACATTGCCAACAAAAAATACAGCAGTTAAGTTCAGCTTGATGCAGGGACTTGGGAGGAGAGAGGAAGTTTTGGAACTTTATTTAGACACGAAATATCTTGACTTTAACCATCCCCAAAGAGTTCAGTGTAGGAGATTGAGGCACCTTTATAAAAAGAATGCGCGCAAATGTAAATCAAAGGCTGCGCTCAGTAAGATTCGTCTGTCATCTAACAAAACAAAATGTATTTGGTGTATAGTCAATAGTTGTAAATCTTCCAACTCAAAAAATCTCTTAGTCCACATCAAATCAGCTTAATTAGAGAAGATGGCACGAGTGAAATAATAAGTGACCCTTATAAAGTAGCTGACAAATCGTTTTTCTCTTCAATAGGCCATCTCGTCTCTAATCAAAATCAAGTTCAAATAAGTGTTAATCTATCTAATAACTTGCAATTTGACCCTCCGCCAATGACATCTTCCACGTTCCTTTCCGAAGTGACAAAAGAAGAGGTGGAAGAGAGATCCTGGCTATGAAATCTAAACATTCCTAGGAGTCACATGAAATCTCTTCATATATGTTGAGACAGGTCAATGATCTTATATAAAAGCCACTTACATTACTCATTAATTTGTCATTTGATACAGAAAAATTTCCAGATTCCCTGAAATATTCAATAATTATACCACTACATAAAAAAGGAAACAGGGAAGACTGCAGTAATTATAGGCCAATCGCCCTTGTCTCGACATTGTTAAAAGTCTTGGAAAGAATATTCTTGTCTAGATTGTTGTCTTTTATTGGAAAAAATAACATCTTATCAAGTAGTCAGTTTGGCTTTGCTAAGACAAATCGACAGCAGACGCTGTAAACTTCTTAGTTTCATCTATTTACAAAGCGTTAGATACAGGAACACAAGTCATTGGACTCTTTTTCGACTTAAAGCAAGCCTTTGACATGGTGGATCATGACCTATTGTTGGCCAAAATATACAGGCTTTGAATAAAAGGAATTTCCCAATCTTGGATTGACACATATCTTCGGGGAAGAGTTCAGTCAGTAAAAATTCCGTTTATGAACAATAATAACTATATCAAATGGGCTGAATCTTCTTCTGTTCCCGTTCTTAAAGGGGTCCTCAAGGGTTGGTGCTTGGACCTGTTTTGTTTCTTTATATATTAATGACTTGCCATTGAAAATATCCGACGAAGAAAGTAGGGTGTGTTTATTTGCGGATGGCACGTATCTGCCATTAACTGGTAAAAATCTATCACAACTTGAAGAAATAATATTCAAGAAGTCTAGTATTCTCCTTCAATGGTTTTCCCATAACCGTTTGACAATAAATAAAGACAAAACCAAGTTTCTAGAATTCCATATCAACGACTATGATCATTATCGCCCTCCTTCTTGCTTTATTGGTGATACATTAACCAGTCCTATGGTAACGAAATGTCTTGGAATTTACATAGATAAATCTCAAGACCACATTGATTCTGTCTGTAAAAAACTAAGTTTTGGTGTATTTGTGTTAAATAAGTCTCCTCAACTCTGGACACATCTGCCCTATTAGCCGTATATTATGGTTTAATTTATTATCCTCATCTTTGTTATGGAATTGAAATTTGGGGCTATGAGAATCAAAGAACAGATCTTGTGCTTAAACTTAAAAAAGAGCTATTAGAGCCATTTTCCATCTTACTCGTAGAACATCTTGCAAACCGTTCTTTAAAAAAAATATAATTCTGTCTTTTCCTTCTATTTACATAAAAAGATCAGTACTTTTTGTTAGAAAAACATGCATACCTTTCAGACACTCCAAAACAACCACAAATACAATCTTCGCCCTAACCATAACATCAATGTTCCTTCACTTAAAACATCTTTCTATGAAAGACAGTTGGTGTGTAATGGTTCCAGGCTTTACAATTCGCTACCGGATTCTCTAAAGGTCGAGAGTAGCGTGCGGAGGTTTGAAAAACAGATTAATGAGTTGTTGGTGCAGGGCTGCCACTACAGCGTTGGGGAATTCTCAAAATAACTCACTCCGATTTCCTACCACCACATGCTAATAATAAAACTATCTGCAGTATTATTTAAGGTTATTTTTATACTAAATATTTTTAAGTAGCAAATAATATGTTTTTAACCAAATGTACTATTATAATGACGCTATTATGCGGCTTATTTGGCTGTTTGAATAAAGATTATTTTCTTTCTTTCCTTCACTACCTTTTGCCGTTTCATTGTAAAGTTACAGAGTTGATCCTTACATTAAGGCGGCAGTTTCCCTCAAAAAAAAAAAAAAAAAAAAAAAAACCAAAAACG
This sequence comes from Stictocephala bisonia, assembly GCA_035578905.1. Classification (NCBI taxonomy): domain Eukaryota; kingdom Metazoa; phylum Arthropoda; class Insecta; order Hemiptera; family Membracidae; genus Stictocephala; species Stictocephala bisonia. The sequence continues at coordinate 1,460,260 of JAQJVL010000191.1, read as the reverse complement.
GGTTTCTATTTTAATTATACGGTCCGTAATAACGATCGTATCTTAACAATTGAATTGTCATTTGATAGGTGAAGAACTCTTCTAGTGGACCATAAGTTGGGTTTTTTTTAATGAGTAGCCTACTTTTATATCTAATTTTTTGACATAAATGTGTGAAATGTTACACGTAATTTTTGACGATTTCAAATAGAAAACCATATAATATCAACTTATGGTCGACTAGAGTGTGCCTTTAATAACCATTCAGTATTCACTATAACCCATTATAATAATAAACACAAACCGTACAGTAGAAATAGAACAGCATGTTTATGCCCTCTAGCGGAAAAATTGCATGGGTATTCTTGGTCTACCTGTCGACTTCCCAGCGGTGACTTGACGGTTTGGGAAACGGCCACCTTGTTCTTGGGAGTCTTATCAGAGGGGGTTTTCTGACACCCTGTTGACTTTCTTGAAACTGTTTGGCTCTAATTGTTTCTGCGAGGTTGGATCAATTTCTCCAAATATTAAATCATTAGACTCCGACCTCTTTAGTCTGATCAGGTTTTAACGCATAACTTTAAACAAGTCGGTGAATCAAAGTGGTTGAAAATATAAGTAACTAGCTGAACCCGGCAGACGTTGTCTCGCCTTTCATTTTTCATTGACATACCAAAATTATTTATTTTTTATTTTCACGTTTCACCACATGTTTTAATTACCGAGGAAAATAGGTTAACACCAAATACAGATCACCTGATCAAGTAAAAGTAGTGTGTGCTACACTCTCAAGGTGAAATGTAGAACTACAATAAATCAAAACATATAAAGTACTGTTGTTGTGAGAACTTCAATCTGCTTATGGCATGTGAAACTACATTAAACCACACAGTCGTATGTTTTTTGTAAACAATTCAGATTCTCCATTTGAATAACATGGGATCTTTAGGAGCCCGTGGGGCGGGACCCTGTGGACGGATATGCATCAAACTTCACAGAAACCATCTCGGGAGTATACAGGACATCCTAAAGTTTATGGCGATCGGTTGGATGGTTTAGGAGCGCATAAACTTCAAACATATATATATATATATACAAACATCCTCTTTTATAAATATAGATTATGGAACTCGATTTTAAGAACCAATTTCAATTATTTCTTTGTTGGCCTTATAAACAAACAATTTTTACAAATAAAATACTTAAACTTTTATTGAGGCATTTAATTCCAGTTTGATTCTTGGAAACTTAGAGGCTTAATTTGCATTATAACAACTTATCTTATGAAATTGGTTTATTCTGAAGTTTTACCATTTCAATTAATTTTCTGTTATCGACTTATTAACATACGTTACTGAATTATGCATCCTAGCCTCAGAGCACAGAATAAGAATAGAGAGAGCATCGATACCCATTGCAAGCCGTCAGAGCGCCGACCCATGCAATATGGCCTCCGGCTCGATTCCGCGCGCTACACCACTGCTGAACGATAGGTGTTTTTTCTGTACCACGAGTTTTATGTTGCATTTGTTGTCGTATCTTTAATTTGCACTATAAGGCCATGTTTTTGTGTAACTGTTGGGTGCTTCCACAGAGGAAGAGTAGAAGGCATTACATATCATGGGTGGTATGTTATATTTAAATATGTAAAACTATATTAACAACTTCCCCAAAGTCTATGTTCATAGAAACCAAAAAGTCCTCTCTAACACCTAAACTCAAAGTGTGTGGATTTTTCAGGGACTACGGGGCCTCTTAAATATAAATTAAAATTACATTTCATGGTTAAATAATAAGTCTTTTCAAATATTAAATCGCTTATGACAAAATTAAAAGTGCAAAATCGTTATTGTTAACTTATTTTTAATACACAAGACTGTGCATATTATCTCTGTAATCCAATATTTATATTACATGTTTTATTGATTTTGTTACTGTTTTGTAGGATGGTATATAAATAAATAAATCTATTAATCCTATATAACTATGAATAATAACAGAAACACACATCAATTTAATAGTAAAAAAGTTGATACCGTATTAACACAAAGTGCTCTTAGCATCGTTGCTAAGTAATTAACTTATATATGATCTCTAGCAAAAGAAAATTATTTACATTTCTCCGAACAATAATCTGTTATTACAGTTTCGTAAAAAAGGTTAAAACCATGGTTAAAAAAATGTTTTATGTGTGTGTTATTAATTGTTTTACAATATTTAGATGAAAAGTATGATTCTTAGAATACAACTAAAACTGTTTCAGATGTAAACAGTTATTTTCAGTAAACATATAACATGTTATATTAAATGTATAATTTACATTATTTTATAAATAAAATTGGTTATTTAATAAATAGCGATTATATGCTTATTAAAAAAAAAAAATAGTTTTGTAAGCTAACTAAATCCCTTCTGTTAACTCTGCTTCAGTCTGCAGACTACAACGACCGAATATCTTGGGCTTACAATATAGATTTGTTTAATTTTCTGTTAGTGTTTACAATGATTTGTAAAAAAATTGTACAAAATTTGTACAGTTCATAGAACAAAATTCCCGTACATCGTCCGTCGTACAGCCGGCCACGGGACCGCTGCAGGTGCCGTGACTTTTCACTCTTCTTATATCTACAATTATAACTAAACCAGTTGACTTGTATTTTTTTTTAATATTTATGGAAATATCAACAATTTACCTACAATTAGTTCACAGGTCAAATGTACCTGACCAAATAATAAAAAAATTTAGGCACACTCAACATTTCGTGTACCTAATTGAACATTTTCAGGTAAACCTGACTTGTTTATACTAATATAATTAAACAGAGGCGAATAAATTTTAAGGATTGTTAGAATAATTAAAACACAACGATTATCTACCGCTCTATAAAACTTTATAATTTTCACTCACTTGCAAGTGTATCCAATTGCAGTTTTAATGAAACGCGCGCACTCAATATTTTCACTCGTCTGACGACCAAACTGAGCAAGTTGCCCAAATGCATATGGCGAAACTTGCCTCAACTGCCGTACTGTTAGTTGTATAGGGATGGCGACTCCTACCTTACACAGTTTGGGCCTAGCACATAATGAAATTAACAACATTATACAATTCAGTGCCTTCAATAACATGATACTTTTTCTCAAGTAAAAACTTATTACAGGCGCTTGCAAATAATATTCTCCTTCAGAGTTCAGATTCAATTATATTGTATAGTTTTTGTCCGAATTAAATGCACAGGTCCAGATATGTCGGGAAGGCCTAATCCTCTGTTGTACATACAATGTCATAGTGAGGAACCCGAGTGTCAGTCCGCCCGCATTCCTACAATGCCTCCCTCTAAAATAGCTTGGTTAAATACAAATGCAATAAAAATGTTTTGACAACAGAGGCGTTCCCGACATATCTGGACCTGTGCATCTAATTCTGGCAAAAACTATACAGTTTTTAAAAGTTTTTATTCTACAGGATGTATGTTCCAATTATTTTGTAATTTTATGATTGGACACTAATCTTACAAACCTTTCGCATTCCTACAATGCAGCCCCTCCGTATCTCACTACTCTACTGATAATGTTGCCAATCCGTCCTCTCCAATGAATGATTTGTCATAGTCGAACCTCCGACCATCTCTACCTGGTGGACACTGGAACTACTTGCAACTCCGTCTACTATCAGAAGATCGGTTGTCGTATGTCGGTCCGTTCCCAAACCATTGTGTGACGTGAACAACGGTGGTAGTTTACTCTCTCTTCTCAGTTTACCCACCGGCCAGCACATTTAAACCAAATAAGAGTTGGACAAAATCTACACTTATTCTACAATGAATGTAAAATTTTTAAATACATATTTAAAACAAAGTAATCGTGAAACATCTGTTAGTACAGTAAGGTTCAACTGCAAAACGCGGGAGCCATCTACTGGTGGCCAGGCGGGAAACTCGCTGTTCTTCAACTCACGGACGGACGGATAGTCGACGGAGTTACAATTACAGTAGTTCCAAAGTGGACACCAGGTAGCGGGTCGGAGGCTCGAGTGCGACAAAATTATTTAGAGAATAGTGTTAAATAATGTCCTTTTTCGTTTGACTTGCATTCCGTCCTTACCTGACAGTCACCACGTCCAGATCACAATAGGTTCCTCCAAACTTCCAAAGTAATGCCATGCGCAAGATATCACTGGAATGCTCCACTGGGTGAATACTGGACTCTAGAGGTCCGATCTCTCCTAGGCGCTGGGCAGGGCTGTCCTGTAGTATAGCTTTAGGGTCCAGGCGATCCAGTTTCACACCGGGGAGATCTGCAAGCTCCGGCAGAAAAGGTGAAGACGAGAAGTTCTCAGAGAGACAGGATAATAAGACGTAAACCTTCCTAAAATATAAATAAGGAAGATGTAAATATATTGCTGCTGTTATTCTTATCACGGGTTGTTGGTAACCATTTCCAGTTAAACAAGTAAGTAACAGAAAATAAACAAAAAATACACAAGAAACTGATAAGATCCTTGATTTTGGAAGCACTCTGCTCAATCTTTAAATCATCTCAGGAACATCGATATATACTACATTTAAATCGATGATCAGGAATAATCATTATACATGGCCTCTAAAACTCTACGAAAACACGATATAAGTCTCTTATTAATCCTACGGACACACAACTTTAGATGGACCCATTTTCCCCTTCTAAAGACACCCGCTTTCCTCTTCGAAAAACAATAAGGCTGCTAGTTTTCTTATCCATCTTCTCTGTCGGGCATGTTAGCAGCATTTATTATAAAGTACACACATATCTGATCTGATAGCGTTAGTTCTGGCTGTGGACTCGATCACACAACTCTGTCGAGCAGGTTATCAACAGTAATTGTATAGTATAGTACGTACCTACCTGTTAGGGTTAGTTCTGGCTGTGGACTCGATCATACAACTCTGTCGAGCAGGTTATCAACAGTAATTGTATAGTATAGTACGTACCTACCTGTTAGGGTTAGTTCTAGCTGTGGACGATCGCACAACTCCGTCAGGAAGATTAGCAAGAGTGTTTATAAAGTACAGATCTATGCCTACCTGTCAGTGTTAGTTCTGGCTGTGGTCGATCGCACAACTCCGTCAGGAAGATTAGCAAGAGTGTTTATAAAGTACAGATCTATGCCTACCTGTCAGTGTTAGTTCTGGCTGTGGGCTCGATGGCACAACTCCGTCGGGAAGGTTAGCAACAGTATTTATAAAGTACATATCTATCCGTCAGGGTTGGTCTGGCTGTGGACCAGATTGCACAACCGTCAGGCAGGTTAGCAACAGTGCAAAGCACATACCTACCTGTCAGGGTTGGTTCTAGCTCTGGACTCGATGGAACAACGTTGTCGGACAGGTAAGCAAAAGTGTAAAGTACGGAGCTATCTGTCGGGGTTTGTTCTGGCTGTAGACTCGATCACACAACTCTGTCGAGTAAGTGAGCAGCAGTGCTTATAAAGTACAGACCTACCTGTCAGGGTTGGTTCTGGCTGTAGACTCGATCACACAACTTTGTCGTGCAGTTAGTACCAAATCCCCGCTGTTTCTGAACACTTCTGCCAATTTATTCGTGGTACATCGTGTTTCTATGAAAAAGATATTGGAGGTAGACACTTGGATATCTTGAAAGCCTTGGAAAGTAATCTTGGTGTGATTCTTATTCTCTGAATCGTTCGGTTCTTTAATCATATTTACATCTTTATCGAAGAATTGTTCACTTGTAGTTTCCTTTTGTATTAGATACACTATCAGTGATAGACCCATGACAAAAGCTAAAACACAAAAGTTGTGTTTTTTATTGTACTTCACTAAAATTTTCATAGGAATTTTCACTCTTTTTATATTTCTCATTCCCGTAAATCCATGTTTTCTTCTTTCATTCATCTGAAAAATAAATTACAACCAACAAGTTTAAAAATGTATTATTTTTTAGCATTGAGTTGTCTGCTGAAGATAAAAGTTAATTTGGGCAAGTTACTAAATGTAATTCAATTCAATTCAATTCAATTCAATTCAAATTTTTTATTGCATGAAGACAATTACATGAATTGCATCGCAATAGTCAATATTAATAATACAAATAACCTATCCTATACATACAATCTTAAAAACGGTGCATACAAACATACAAGCTGTCTTACATTCACTCTCTCATTTATACTAGGTTAAAATTCTGAAACTAAATAAATAAATATATAACTAAATAAATAGGTTCAAACAAACATACAAACTGTCTTACATTCACGCTCTCATTTATACTGGGTTAAAATATTAAAAATAAAATAAATAAATACATAACTAAATAAATAGATAGCGGCCACTCCACCTCCCTGTGCCATGCCAATAATTATAATGACTTCTACAGCAATAATTATCAGTTTGGTGCAACGAGAGATCGACATCGATTTATACTCCATAGCTTCACTCGTAGTTCGTAAAAAAGCAGTGTTTGTACAAGGCGGCTCATGCTGAACCTATGATGTTATTGCTTCAGTTACCTGTGAGGGTTACCCAACTTAACCTCATTGCTTAACGTAATTTCCATTATAAAAAAGCATTATTCTGACGATCAATAAGTCTATCAACCAAAATTACATTAAACATTTTGGGGGGGAAAAGAGTAATCAGGGTGATAAATGTTTCCTTTATTCCAATTGTCAAGATATATAATTATAAGATTTTTATTTTATTCCCACAAAAACATGTGTCTAATTATCAATAGTTAGTATTGAAAGGCCTACTACGTAAATTTGGAAGTTAAAAGACGGAAAATCTCAACCTATTCAGACTGAATTCAGACTTGAGAGGAGGGGGAAATACCAGATCACAAAACCTAATTTATGTGAAATAAGGCAAATTAGCAAAACAATAACACTTAATATTAATAAAATTGTTTAATGAAGTACCTATTTCATCACAAGAATAGCTAGTTTGAATAAGAAATATACTACAAATTTGTTAAAAAATCTTTTTAGTAATTGGTATAAAGCTATTTATAGCTGTCCCTTCATACGGGTGCCTACTTCGCTAAAATAATGAATGAAGATAGTTCTCCAATTAAAGTAAAGACGTTTTGCACAGTATTCTTCTAATCGGCTTGATGCAGCGGCAAATTGGGCGCATCTTTTTCCAATATTTAAAATAAATAAAAGAAGATTATGCGATTATTACCAGGGTGCACATCATGAATAATGGTCATAGTAAACAAAACATAAACAAAAGTAACATATTTATTTTTTCTCACTATATGAATGAATTTGGTTTTGAAATAGCGTCCTTCAACTTCAGTGAGGCTGGACCATCGATCTATACAGGGTGTCCCAAAAGTCGACGTCCAAACTTCACAGACTTGTTATATGGATCATTTCCAACAAAAAATGTCCTTTGTGTATTTATCGTATTGTTAACAGTTACCGAGCTATTGACTTTTTAAATATTTTAAAAACTATGTGTACTGCAACAGAAAAAATCAATTTTGTGCAAGAAATAATGCACACAGAGCCTTAAAACTTTTACAGTATAATTTTAATCAGTGTATTTGCATAATTATACAGTTTTAAGGCATTTCGGAATGTTAAAAACATAAATTAATAGTGTTTAAACTTTATTTTTTAAACTTAAAACAAAGTTACTATTATATTCAAACAGTGACTGCAAATGTATTTTTACCCTAAGCTAATGCCCAAATATCTTAAAAACTTCCCTAATTAATGCAAAATTCAAAAATACCAACATATTAACAAATTCGTTAACTTCTTTAGACAATTGGTGAATTTTTCTAAATAAGTACACGTTTTTGCGGGCTGGCCACTTGTCCACGCTTGCGTTGCAGCACTTCTTCGCGGAAGTTTTATGCATGGACAAAGCTAAAAAGTCATTTCAATAATGTAACTGCTATTTAAACACACATTTTGTGCTGACGTTATAATTTTATTAAGTAAATAATTTTATAAATATTTAGTGTAATACAGTAACATTAAAGTTGGCGAATTTTTAAGTGAAATTAATTGTTACAAGCAAACAAAGCAATAAGGATAATGGCCCACCTGTACAGTGGTAAGGAAATAGATTAAATAAATTACAGTACCATTTTTTGAAATATACTTATTACCTATTACCTATCAGGGAAGGTTCTTCTTCTTCTATTCTTCTATTCTTCCCTGATACAAAGCTGACAACGACAATTTCTCTGTAGAGAATGAAAGGATTGTTTATTATTCTTAATTGTGTTGGTAACTGTTATTCGTTGTCTTAGTTCTTCTTGTGTATGGAAATCAGAAGAAATCACCAATTCCCTGTAGTATCTCCACAAAAATAAATCCTTGGAGTTTAGATGAGATGATCTGGGCGGCCATTCTATGGTTCCTCGTTTTCCAATCCAACAATTTTGGAATTCAGCATTTAGATAGAGCCCAACTTCATGAGAATAATGGGCTGGAGTGCCATCACATTGAAACCAAATATTTTCACGTATGACAAATGTAACATCCTCAAGGATTTCTCTAAGGTTTTTTTACAGAAAGTTAAAATAATTTGCTCCGTTCAGTCTACCTGGAAACTCAAATGGCCAAACTAATTTGCCTTTAACGATACCAGCCCACATGTTTATTCCAAACTAGAGCTGAAAGTTATCATTTCTTATTACTTTAGGGTTTTCATATGACAAATAATGTGTGTTGTGATCATTGTACATTTTTGTTCTTTTGACAAAATTTTCGTCAGTGCACAAATTGTTATTGAAAACCCCAGGATGAATTTAATTTCTTCTAAGCATCTCTCTACAAAAGCGTGCTCTTCTAGCATAATCTGTGGGTAGAAGAGATTGAACTCGCTACAAATGATAAGGATATAACTGGTAACTTTTAAGGCTCTGGTGAACTGATGAACTTGGTATGGCAGTCTGTTTGGATAAACGGTGGACACTTGTAGTTGGATCTTCTTCTATCATATTTACAATTATTTAATCATATTTATTGTTAATACGGGTTCGGCCTAACCTCTCAAAATGTCCGGGAATCTTACCCTCCTGATAAGATCCATGCAGATGCAGAAATACTATATGATCAGGAAATCGTTCTCTGTTAAGATACCTAACTTTATATTCCCTTACAACAGCATGGGCATTTCCGTTACAAAGACCATACAACAAAAATGCACGTCTTTGAAAAATATTCCTCATAGGGGAAAACCCTAACAGTGTAACACATGTCATAATACAAACTGAAACACTTAAAAAACAAACGTGAAATAAAAAAAAATAGATTATTTCAGCAAACAACACACAAAAGACTGTTAATGAAAATGTTCAACGTTGCACTGATATCAAATATTCAATGTTTATTAATAACCATCTGGTCAACAATAAAACATATAATCCAACAACAACAGCTGATTTGTTTTGTGTGTTATTAATAGCTGATTTTATTTGTAGGGCCCTGATATTAGTGGGATTATTTGTAATGTACTGCAGGAGACTAAACAAGTTTAATAAATCAATGTAAAGGGTTTAACAATTATTTATTTAATAAAATTATAAACGTCAGCACAAAATGTGTGTTTAAATAGCAGTTACATTATTGCTCTAGCCTTTTTGAAATGACTTCTTAGCTTTGTCTATGCGTAAAACTTTCGCGAAGAAGTGCCGCAACGCGAGGGTGGACAAGTGGCCAGCCCGCAAAAACGTGTACTTATTTAGAAAAATTCACCAATTCTCTAAAGAAGTTAACGAATTTGTTAATGTGTTAGTATTTTTGAATTTTGCATTAATTCGGGAAGTTTTTAAGATATTTGGGCATTAGCTTAGGGTAAAAATACATTTGCAGTCACCGTTTTAATCTAGTAGTAACTTTATTTTAAGTTAAAAAAATAAAGTTTAAACACTATTAATTTTTGTTTTTGACATCCCGAAATGCCTTAAAACTGTATAATTATGCTAATACACTGTTTAAAATTATATTGTAAAAGTTTTAAGGCTCTGTGTGCATTATTTCTTGCATAAAAATGATTTTCTTCTGTTGCAGTACACATATTTTTAAAAATATTTAAAAGGTCAATAGCTCGGTAAGTATTAACAATACGATACATACACAAAGGACATTTTTTGTTGGAAATGATCTATATAACAAGCCTGTGAAGTTTGGACGTCGACTTTTGGGACACCCTGTAAGAGAACTGGATCGCCAACTCCCGCCGCAAAGCTTGCCACAGAAACGGCACGGCGCGGCGCTACTCCACCCACTGGCGGGATGCAGTACTCGCCGCCTCATATAAACGCATGTTATTATTGTGATGTTTTAGGCTGCGATGGTGTGTTTCTGTGCCGCCTACAGTTGTAACAATCGTTCTGAGAAAAACTGTGGAATTTCCTTTCATCGGTAAGTAAGATCCTTTTTATCTATATAAATAGTAAAATAGCAAATTAGACTGTAATTACACATGTTGTTACTGTTTCCTAGCAAACTAAATATACCATCCATCACATTTAATATGGATTGCCAAACTTTAATATTTGAAAATAAAATTTTATTTATCTTTTGCTGATATTATAACTGCTTCAGTAAAATAATAAATACCACACATATTGTAAACTGATTTCACCTGTAAAATATAGCCTACATTGTTTGTATGTGATATAATGATCGTATTATTTTTAAATGATCAATTTCACCTGTTGCAAGTACGGACAAAGAGCTATTTCGTAATATTTGGTTAACACATTTAATATATTACTACCTAGCTGAATAGGAATAATGACTATGACAGTGAAAATGAAAAATACCTTTCTTTAGGCAGAAGTTAGGTTTATTGAGTCCCTCTCTAACACTTAAACACAATGTTAAAATGACCAATACGAAATATATGTACTCTAAGCCAACGAATATGCCTATATAGGGTTTATAAATAAATAAACACAGAACGTGTGTTCCAGATTTCCAAAAGATGCAAACCTGCGTAAGCAATGGACGATTGCTACCAAAAGGAAAGATTTTGTTCCAACTGAACATTCAAGACTGTGTAGCAAGCACTTTAGTCAAGAATCTTTTTGAATTTGGAAGCATTAGACCTATACTGAAAACAAATTCAGTACCTACAATTTTCAATTTGTATTATATAGATCGATGGGCTGGACATGCTGATGGGGTCGGTGTTATGAAAAGAACCGCTGACTGCAGTTCGTCTTGGTAAGGATGTAGCAAACATCGATCAGTTCTTAGCTTCTGTAACCACTTGTTTTACAAGTAGAAGAAACCAGTATAACAGGGGTAGATGTCACTCTAAAAAGCCACATGGATTTGCTACCTATCAAAAACACTATGATGATGCATCAGTTCGTCTCAAGATGAACAGAAAAATCTGAACTGTATATTTCTGTTTTGTATCTGCTGCAAAAACAAGGAAACATGTGCTAATTAATCTACATATGACCACAACTTAGTCAATGATGAGACCAACTCACTAACGCCTTCCTCAGGACGTATCCTTTTAATCTATATATTGAAAAATATTTACATTCTTGAATATTTTTGTATTGTATATATGAACTTATTTTTGAAGCTGTATATTTTCACATTGGTGAATAGTATTTGTATTAAAATTTAATATACTATTTTATAATATTACATAATTTTGAATTTAACTCTTCTTCAGCTAAAAAAACTATGTCCGCTTGTTGCTGTAATCTATACTATATTTTGAACCATTACCCATCTGAAATACCAATAGAGTCATACAATACAAGCCTAAAGTAATAAATCAATTTCCTTAACTTAAGATTTAGCACCCACAGTGGCCAAGTCCCTTGTCCGTCTACCGCGAAGTTGTCTTCAACTGTATTAGGCCTACTTCCAATTATCACCCACAGTGGCCAAGTCCCTTGTCCGTCTACCGCGAGGTTGTCTTCAACTGTATTAGGCCTACTTCCATTTAGCACCCACAGTGGCCAAGTCCCTTGTCCGTCTACCGCGAGGTTGTCTTCAACTGTATTAGGCCTACTTCCATTTAGCACCCACAGTGGCCAAGTCCCTTGTCCGTCTACCGCGAGGTTGTCTTCAACTGTATTAGGCCTACTTCCATTTATCACCCACAGTGGCCAAGTCCCTTGTCCGTCTACTGCGAGGTTGTCTTCAACTGTATTAGGCCTACTTCCATTTAGCACCCACAGTGGCCAAGTCCCTTGACCGTCTACCGCGAGGTTGTCTTCAACTGTATTAGGCCTACTTCCATTTATCACCCACAGTGGCCAAGTCCCTTGTCCGTCTACCACGAGGTTGTCTTCAACTGTATTAGGCCTACTTCCATTTAGCACCCACAGTGGCCAAGTCCCTTGTCCGTCTACCGCGAGGTTGTCTTCACCTGTATTAGGCCTACTTCCATTTAGCACCCACAGTGGCCAAGTCCCTTGTCCGTCTACCGTGAGATTGTCTTCAACTGTATTAGGCCTACTTCCATTTAGCACCCACAGTGGCCAAGTCCCTTGTCCATCTACCGTGAGGTTGTCTTCAACTGTATTAGGCCTACTTCCATTTAGCACCCACAGTGGCCAAGTCCCTTGTCCGTCTACCGTGAGGTTGTCTTCAACTGTATTTAGCACCCACAGTGGCCAAGTCCCTTGTCCGTCTACCGTGAGGTTGTCTTCAACTGTATTAGGCCTACTTCCATTTATCACCCACAGTGGCCAAGTCCCTTGTCCGTCTACCGTGAGGTTGTCTTCAACTGTATTAGGCCTACTTCCATTTAGCACCCACAGTGGCCAAGTCCCTTGTCCGTCTACCGTGAGGTTGTCTTCAACTGTATTAGGCCTACTTCCATTTAGCACCCACAGTGGCCAAGTCCCTTGTCCGTCTACCGCGAGGTTGTCTTCAACTGTATTAGGCCTACTTCCATTTAGCACCCACAGTGGCCAAGTGCCTTGTCCGTCTACCGCGAGGTTGTCTTCAACTGTATTAGGCCTACTTCCATTTATCACCCACAGTGGCCAAGTCCCTTGTCCGTCTACTGCGAGGTTGTCTTCAACTGTATTAGGCCTACTTCCATTTAGCACCCACAGTGGCCAAGTCCCTTGTCCGTCTACCGCGAGGTTGTCTTCAACTGTATTAGGCTTACTTCCATTTATCACCCACAGTGGCAAGTCCCTTGTCCGTCTACCACGAGGTTGTCTTCAACTGTATTAGGCCTACTTCCATTTAGCACCCACAGTGGCCAAGTCCCTTGTCCGTCTACCGCGAGGTTGTCTTCAACTGTATTAGGCCTACTTCCATTTAGCACCCACAGTGGCCAAGTCCCTTGTCCGTCTACCGCGAGGTTGTTTTCAACTGTATTAGGCCTACTTCCATTTAGCACCCACAGTGGCCAAGTCCCTTGTCCGTCTACCGCGAGGTTGTCTTCAACTGTATTAGGCCTACTTCCATTTAGCACCCACAGTGGCCAAGTCCCTTGTCCGTCTACCGCGAGGTTGTCTTCAACTGTATTAGGCCTACTTCCATTTAGCACCCACAGTGGCCAAGTCCCTTGTCCGTCTACCGCGAGGTTATCTTCAACTGTATTTAGCACCCACAGTGGCCAAGTCCCTTGTCCGTCTACCGCGATGTTGTCTTCAACTGTATTTAGCACCCACAGTGGCCAAGTCCCTTGTCCGTCTACCGCGAGGTTGTCTTCAACTGTATTAGGCCTACTTCCATTTAGCACCCACAGTGGCCAAGTCCCTTGTCCGTCTACCGCGAGGTTGTCTTCATCTGTATTAGGCCTACTTCCATTTAGCACCCACAGTGGCCAAGTCCCTTGTCCGTCTACCACGAGGTTATCTTCAACTGTATTTAGCACCCACAGTGGCCAAGTCCCTTGTCCGTCTACCGCGATGTTGTCTTCAACTGTATTTAGCACCCACAGTGGCCAAGTCCCTTGTCCGTCTACCGCGAGGTTGTCTTCAACTGTATTTAGCACCCACAGTGGCCAAGTCCCTTGTCCGTCTACCACGAGGTTGTCTTCAACTGTATTTAGCACCCGAGTGGCCAAGTCCCTTGTCCGTCTACCGCGAGGTTGTCTTCAACTGTATTTAGCACCCACAGTGGCCAAGTCCCTTGTCCGTCTACCGCGAGGTTGTCTTCAACTGTATTTAGCACCCACAGTGGCCAAGTCCCTTGTCCGTCTACCGCGAGGTTGTCTTCAACTGTATTAGGCCTACTTCCATTTAGCACACACAGTGGCCAAGTCCCTTGTCCGTCTACCGCGAGGTTGTCTTCAACTGTATTTAGCACCCACAGTGGCCAAGTCCCTTGTCCGTCTACCGCGAGGTTATCTTCAACAGTATTTAGCACCCACAGTGGCCACGTCCCTTGTCCGTCTACCGCGAGGTTATCTTCAACTGTATTTAGCACCTACAGTGGCCAAGTCCCTTGTCCGTCTACCGCGAGGTTGTCTTCAACTGTATTAGGCCTACTTCCATTTAGCACACACAGTGGCCAAGTCCCTTGTCCGTCTACCGCGAGGTTGTCTACAACTGTATTTAGCACCCACAGTGGCCAAGTCCCTTGTCCGTCTACCGCGAGGTTGTCTTCAACTGTATTTAGCACCCACAGTGGCCAAGTCCCTTGTCCGTCTACCGCGAGGTTGTCTTCAACTGTATTTAGCACCCACAGTGGCCAAGTCCCTTGTCCGTCTACCGCGAGGTTGTCTTCAACTGTATTTAGCACCCACAGTGGCCGTCTACCGCGAGGTTGTCTTCAACTGTATTAGGCCTGCTTCCATTTCCACCAGACGTAAGGTAAATAAATATTAACTATAGTATATGTATTATTAATGAATATTAGCTAAAGGCATACTATTTAACATTAATCTTTATATTAACAACAACATTCCAATATTAAGCAACAGGATAACAATATCAGCAACCAAAATATAGTGTAGTACATTTAGTTAGCCTATTTCTATTAAGTTTACTGTTACAGTTAAATTTTGTTTGTTATATCTATCAATTATTTCATAGTTTGATATTGTTGTTTTTTATATGTTTTACATTGTTACTAGCAAATTGTACTACATTTATAAATCATGTGCACCTGATGTTTCACATATTAACAATTTATAAAAAGAATAAATTTTTAAAATGGATCACAAATGAGGAATATGCCAATTATGTTTTGGTTATTTAATTGAAAAAAAACCTCGTTTTGGCTACAAGTACTGTACCTAATATAGATGTTTTAAGTTCAAAATGTTTGAACATTATCCTAATAAAGGCAAAAGAGATTTGCAGTGCACCATAGTAAATGTTACTCCTGCAGAAGATTGGATGATCGTTTATCATATTTAAAGTTAATTTTGTTCTGTTCACTTAGTTTCATACAGATTACAAATGTTTCCAAAAGACTATTTGTACAGAAACTTCAGTCAAACAGAGAAAACAATGAGTTCAAAAAGAAAGTAGATAAACTAAAAATTAATGAGATAAGCACAGATTTATTGACAACGGTTATGAATCACCAATTTAGTAAATCACTATATTTACGAATAGAACAGCCACATGTTTGGATCATGTGTATGTTAAATTAATAAACATATGGTTTTAATAGGATTTAATCAGCTGTAACTCAGGTAAACATTACAGGTTTTTGTCTGAGACAAGAAACAACAGATGGAATGCAGTAGGTCGAAGTCTTATATATTATCATTGATTTTACTATATATAGTAAAATCAATGATATTATTGACTATCAACAAGATAGTCGATTGTTATTTCTCGACCATCTTGGATCAGACCAATGCTAAACGGATAAGCAAATTTTTTGCTAGTTTTGCGAATTCACAAGTCATTTTAGAGTTGTTGTAATGGAGAATGTTTTGCATAGTGGATTTTAATATTTTATGTGATAAACGAACCTAAAATTGTTCTGATTTGACAAATTCATTTGTCGAAATGAAAATACCAATAAATTGGAAAGCAATCAACATTAAGCATCATAAAGCAATCAACATTAACAGTTTATTTAAGAAATTGTCAAGATCTAACTCGTTAACACTGGTTAATATAACTACGATTTTTCTTGATTAAAAAAAAAAAAAAATAACGTTGGTTATGGAGAATTCAGGCCAGAAGACACCAGCATTTTTTATCAGCTCATCTTACAATTTACCTTAGAAATATTTTGGATATCATTCATTTATAAGAGAACGTTTAAAAATAATGTTCTCTCGTCCTATAGAAATAATGCTATAGGAAAAATGCATAAAAACTGTAATTTTAAAAGTTTACATGGTGGACTCAGGTTTAAATAAATAATGCAGAATAAATACAAGTCCGTGTTTTAGAACAATAATTTTGACGCTACAGTATTTACAAGTGTACACCACAGAACATGTGGTGTAGACAGTCAACTGACATTTAACATTTATAAATCAAATTCGTAGCAATCTCATCCAGCAGCAAAGGTACAACATGTGCAGTAGGCCCTATTAGACTTTTGTTTTAGAAGTAAAATGGGAAGAACTGAACAGTCTGATCAAACAAGTAAAAACAATCTTGTATCTACAAAATAACTATTAATAAAGGAATTAGAATCGTAACAGAGCAAATTATTTTTAGTTAACAATAATGCTAACAGTTTGAAACTCATTAAATTAACTTTAATAGGCCTTCGTGAGTAATATGTATCCGAAGTAGGCCCAACAACTAGGTCTACTTATGATAACTATTTACTTAACACTAAATGTATTAAACGTAAGCTTTTTTTAAGTTCTCGGTTATGTGTCAGCAACTTTAGACAGTTTTCTAAAGGGTAAAGACAATAGAAAAACGATACAAACTTATAATCTTCATTCTGGGGGAGGGTCAAGGCGATAATATCTTGCAAAATTTGTTTGAAAATGTCTTACCTGGCTAGGCTAGGTTACGTTTGCATAGGTTAGAAGTTATGTTAGACTATGTTTCGTTCCTTTACATTTGGTTAGGTAGGTTAGACTACTTTACAAATGTTAAGTTACGTAGGTTAGACTAAGCATCGTTACATTAAATTAGGTTATGTAGGTTAGACCACGTTTTATTACGTTACGTTCTGTTAGGTTAGGTTATGTTAGGTTAGTTGGACAGAAATACGTTACATTTAAGGTTATGCTACTAAGTAAGTTAGACTCAATAATGCTAGTAAAGGGGGTTTACTAGCGTCGTTTAGCCTACGTTTCGTTTGGTTAGGTTATTTTAGACTGTGATACGTACACGTTAAGTTGGATTAGGTTGTGTTAGGTAGGTTATAATTATTTGATTTTTATTTACCTTGTTGATTGTTCTGAATGTGCGGCAAGCCTCTGGACCTGGACGTCGTCTTCGGTTTTCGTCAAACACTTCTAACCGACCATCCTGAGGAGGACACGATAGCAGACGACTTTAATTAATCAGTTGAGCTCACCGAACACCTGAAAACGGAAATGCTCTGAACAGGAATTCTCTGCCTGCGCTTTGCACTTCCGGTTCTTATTGGACAGCACACTTTTGAATTGATAATGTTAATTTACCCTTCTCCTCTCCTAGCTAACTTTTAAACAAAATACCAACAAATAACAAAATTCACACGTTAAAAAAACAAATGTTATTAATATGTTTATTTCATCTTATTATCCTACCGTGTGGGCAAAGAAGGAAGTAATTTTAAAAATAGACTTTTTATCGATGAGTAAATCAGAATACTATTAAATTAAAGTGCTGGGAGCGTACTTTATCATTAAAGAATCTACTAGAAAGTAGTATATTGATTACTAAAGAGACTAGAGAAAGTTATTTCTCTTCTAGAGTAATAAACACATTGATTGCATTATTATAAAATCAATGGTAAAACCCATAAATCCCGTACATTTTTTAGACCATTAATTTAAATATTATTGGTCCAATATTTAAAATATTGAACATGTTTTAACACTGAAATCGCACACTCAAATGGGAAATCAAATTAAAGGCATTCTTCTCTTGAATCGGTCATTCAATTTCTTTTTGGTAAGTCAAAATGTGTGATTCCCACTATCGCCTCCTTAAAGCAGAAATAAGGTTCCAAAAGGTAAGATATATGAAATGAAAGGCATTCTCCTCAATCATAATATACCAGATTGTGGACAGACTGATGCCACAGTGTGGACGAGCTCATGGGTTGCTAGTCAGTCGTTAATCAATAGACTACTTAAATACGTACAGAATCGAATATAGAATGAGCGTTGTTAACATGAGCGCAAACTTAATGTTAAGCAACACAAATGTTTTAGGAACCATACTTGCAATATTTTTTCCATATTTTATTTTATTTTTTATTTATTCATAAGACGCCGATCGTCAAGATATGGGCGAATATGGATTTCGAATGAGTGTAGATGAGTGAATGTAGTCATTGTTACAAACTAAGGCCGACTATTCCTTAGAAAGTGTCATTAATTCCCAATGACAAATGAACAGCCGGTGGTTATCAGCTGATCCTTCTCAAAAAGTATTGATTTTGATTGGGATCGAACTGAGAAACTTTAGAACATGAAGCTGGGATTTAACCAACTACGCTACCGTCCATAAATTAATAACTATATCTTCATCTCCTATACAAATGAAATTTGATGTATTGTAATATCCTGTCTGATTTTGGCAAAATAAAAGGCATGTACAAGCCCCTCTCCCACACCCAAATAGAACTATCAAGCGGGGAATTAAATCTGAATATGTTTTTACGTTAGGGAAATTTCAAAATATTTATTGCAAAATGACACTAGTTTGGTCATATTGGACATTTGGAATACGCTGTATACTTCGTTTTAGTATGAAATTGCTACTAAATGGTACGATATTGGAAAAAATAAGTTTTTCATAATTAACGAGACATCAAGAATAAAATAGTTCCGAACCGTTGGATTACGATAATAAAGGAAATAAAAAATTGGATCTTAAAACATTTAAAAATAATAACGTTTCTTGCCTCTTGTTAAAACATGTTAATATTACATATCTCAGCCCGCCATGATGGATTGTGGAATAAATACTACCACTATATCGAAAAAGGTAGGATCAACTCAACATAAAGCTTTATTATAGTATTGAAAATGATACGTTGTGTAAGTTTGTTTTTTATTGGTAGTACATTTTAATACTCTATCCGTAATAAATATGGACTTTATATTCAGATATTTATTTGTCACATAATAGTATTACATAGTGCAGTAATTGCTGCTGTAACATATGACACGTCTTATGAACTAGGATTTAGTCTAGTCTTAAAATTAGATTTTCTGACACTTATATTTATGAATTTACAATGAATAATAAACATATATATATATATATATATATATATATCGGCACAATGCTTAATCAGTATTATCATTAAGAAACTCGTTGACTGAATAGTAGGCCTGATGGATTAGGTGATCTTTCAGAAGATTCTTAGATTTTTTAAAGTTGGTTTCTTCCCGAATAAATCGTGGCAGGTGATTAAACATCCTCAAGCCAGAGTGGTGAGGAGCGCGCTCATAAAGCGTTGTACGATGAATTGGGTAACGTAGAAGAGACGAATCTCTCAAAGAGTACCCATAGCGACGCCGATCTCTCTCAACTACTTGTTTGAGTTTACACTGCAATATTGTTTCGTAAATGTAAAGGCTCGGGAGGGTTAGTATTTTCAACTCTTTAAAAAGAAACTTGCACGATTCTTTGAAACCAATGTTTCCTATAATTCTGACGCATGACTTTTGAATTTTAAAAATCTTTGAAGAAAATGTTGAATTTTCCCAAAAGATCACCCCATATCTCAGATACGGATACACAAAGGCGTAATAAACTGACAAAACAACATGGTTGTCTGTTGCTTTGGAGATGACCCTCAAATTCTATTTAATATAGTAATAGAAGTGAAGCTGGCACTTATCTGGTTTGGCATTCAAGAGTGCATAATAATGTTCTGTTATAATACGGTATACTATATTCGCTACGGGGTGGTTCTCTACACTTGCATAAACCTTCTCTCCGTGGTTCTATTTAAAGTAGAAATGATGGCTCTGAACATTTTCAATGAAAACCAAATTAGCCAAGCTTTTGAGCCATGTTTATGTTTTTGTAAAGTATCACCTATTTTAAATAAAATGTTTAATTAATGAATACCAATCTTTCTCTTATGGAAAAAAGGAATCTTTGCGAGGCTGTCTCTACCCCTTTAGGAGTGGAATTTAAGAAATCCTTTCTTAGCGGGTCTCTATGACACAAAAGCTAAATTCCCTCCGAATTTCATAAATATTTGTTGGTGGTTCCCGATATTTCGTGATGAGTGAGTATATAGTTTTGGGATTATGTATGTTATGATTATGTTATGAACTTATCGATATCTAAAATTAATCATAACACATTCAAGAGGGTTGGTTTAAATGTTTATCGTAATTTTGTGTTTTACTCATAATGTTTTTTATGAAACTTTAGCAAATTGATATTTATTAAAATCACCCAAACCTTATATAGTTTTTAAGATTGTATAGTGCTATTTTATGGATTTTTTTCAAATTCCTTTATAACTAACAGAAACCTTTCTTTACATCATATCAGAAGAGTTCAAAACTATTCCTTTAGTGAGACACTGCCACAAATCCTCTTATCACGATCAGATAAGTAAACTTAGGAGTCTGCAGAGGCTGTCGGCCATGTTGGTTTTAATCCCATGAGAACAATATTATTTGTGAATCCATATTTTTTTAGTTATTTATTGAACAAAAGATGTCTATGAGGTGTTATTTTAAACTTTATCATATTGCGCATTGGCTTTGCTTTTGATATTTTGAATATATAAACTTAGTTTTAAAAAATAGGTGAAATATCAAACTAAATATTTTATAGGCTGCGTATTTTATTGCCATAAAACTAATTAGGAATATGGAAAGAAATTTCAACGTGAAATTTCATTTTTAAACGTGAAAAATCCGTTTAAAAGTAAATGTTTTGTTTGGATACCGTGATCTTATGTCCGATTCGAAAATAACATTATTCTTATAGGATTAAAACCAACATGGCCTGTCGGTAATAAAAGTGCACTAAACAGACTGGCCATGTACTTTATTACAATTGTGTTAACTTTACTGACACCCACTTTTTACTGTAAGTCAAATATGTATATTCCTGATTGTCTCGACAACAGCGTTGCTCTACTAAAGCTTAGATATCAATTTTAAACTGCTAGTTATTACTATTTGTGATTGGTTACCGTATCTTATCTAAGACACATATGGAATATTTATGGCTGACTCGGCCATAAAGTATGCTTGCTGACCAAATCAATCGTTGTGTTAGATAAGACGTTATTGGTATTTTTGCAGCACATTGGAACGACTGACTCTGAGCCCGTCAAACATGTGGTGGAGGATTGTAGTGAGTTATTTCAACATCCTAGAACTATTTATCATTGTTAATGGTAGTTGTTATTGTTACTGTCATACGGTAACAGGTTGAATTCCTTCATAGAATCGGTCACATTTCCAGAAGATGAAAATTATCTTTCTTTTATGCGTACTGCCACATGTGCATGCTAGCGTGCTACTAGATGCATAGTATTTTATAAAATACCTATAAATAAATACGCACAAAAATTCTGGTACTACCAGAAATAGTGCTAAAACCAACTATTTGGGGCTTAAGTATTGTCTCCACAATACTGGCGATAGGTTATATTCCCGGTCATTTTACAATTATACCGAATTAGCACCCACTTAATGATTGCCATTGGCGTAACAATCGCTAGATAAATCTTAGGTATCCAGATTCGATGGTTACTGGGATTCTGGCGTTGTGTAGGGGAAAGCGTTGAGTATCAGAATTATTGTCAGTTTGCCAAAAATCAGACCATTACTAACTGTTCAGATTCCACGTTAAACTATAGCTACTTTGAGCGGAGTAACAGTAAAAGAAAAAGGAACGGAGTAACGGTTGATTATTTCATCATGATTTTTCAGTATACAACAACTAATAGCACTAGTTACAACTGATGAACAGGAAAAAAATCTGATACTTTTTAATGGCAATTCAAAGTTATAAGTTTCATAAAGTGTCGTGAAAACCCGTGTTTCTTAGTTGTTACTCACATACGTTTTAACACGTAGAATTAAACACTGTTATAAAGTAGATTTAACACTGAACATGAATATGTGATTAGATATTTTTTAGAGTTTGTTTTGAAAATACAGTAGTGCCGCAAAGTGAGGGTCTATAATAATAATCCCTATTAGTACTATCGGATTTTGAATGTTAATAGTTCATTTCAATAAATCATGAATGTTACAAATGTTCTGGTACAAACTCTTCGTACAAATTCAAGTAGTGATCATAACTAAAATATAGCTTATCATATTTCTAAACTAACAGTCAATAGACGTATCTAGCGATGTACTCAGCAACAATACCACAGAGGGTGTTTAAACTGATATTGTTCACTAAGGTCTTTTATACTGAAACAACGTTGTTTGTCCAGGCTATGATGGCAACTGCCTCGTTCCTGGGCTCCTTCCTGGGTGCGATGACAGAACTGTATATGGCCTACAAGAGTGTGCAGGAGGTAAACAAGAGACTGAAGGCGGCGCAAGGAGCCAAGCGACCGCCCGCCTCCGGGGGCGGCAGTGTCCCCACCGCACCCCCTGAGGAGACTTCTAGCAAGACGGCCAAGTAACCCTTCTATTCTGTCGGCGATCTAGTCGTCCATGCTTTGTATAATATATAAAAAATAAATGTACTGTCTAAGTTGTATCCTAGGTCAGTTATATCTATTGTCATATATAAAGTCATACAGCTCTTACCTATAGTATGTCAGTTGTTTGATTGACAAAATATACCGTAGAATGATGAAAACGATATTTTTAAATTACGTTTCCTTATTTATTTTTCAGGGGAAGTACTGAAAATATAAAATTAGTTACAAGGGAAGTAACTATTTATTAGTTTTTTTTTTTTTTTTTTTTTTTGTCAACTTCCAGAATTACATCATGTGAGTCTTGAGTTTATTTCATTTCTATATAGACCGTATAATTGATAGTAAGTTATGGAATGAAGGCCGCTTGCTAAACCTTTTCTCGTTCCATTATGGAACAAACGAGGTGTACCCCAATCTGATGGTAGAACGACTCGACCACCTCCTCCTCTACGAAGACAACTTGAATTTACCACTAGTCCCGCGGTGTCCGTAAACACATGTGTACATCGGATTAATAGAGGGCTACTTATAGAATTGTTCAATTAAAACCTTTTTCAGCTAAAACCACTTTTTAAAATGTTTGTATGAGCATAATGAATGTTGGACCATTTATTGAATGTATAAATACAATAATTATTAGGCTTCTTTGTTGATTATGATACAGACAAAGTTATTAATAGTAATTTTGTGGAGTGAGGTGAATGAGGGAAGAAGCCCTTTGTGTGGACTTCGTGAGGTCCCGACCTTTGAGTCAGACCTTTGACTCCATAGTCCATAACGACCATAATCGCCGACAAATTCAACTCAATATGTTTTAGAAATTAAAATGGATAACCTGTAAAATGTTGTAACTTTAAATAAAGTTATTTAGAATGGAAAAACTGAAACGGAAAAACATTTCTGGACTGTAGATGAGAAGAAGATTTTCTGGAATATTACTCCTTTATAAGGAATTGCTATTCAGATTCCCTGTTCCAAGACTTGTCACGTCAGTTGCACAAAACCAAAATTAATTCATGATCGTCACTGGATATGAAGAGATTACTCATCTCACAGTCCAAATGGTGGGGGGGGGACTGTTATCAGATGTCACAGAGATTACGGAGACAGCGAGACCTCAACAATCAAGTAAGTCCAACAGCATTCCATTCACACATTGTCATTGAACCTATCATAAGCCTTCGAAAAACTGACACGCTCCGTTTTATTTATTATTTTAGTTAACTCTAGATAAACTGTTTAAAGCATAATTTGCACGTTCCAAAATCAATTATAGTGTAAATTTAGTCATCGGTGACCAATTTTACTGTTAGTCATACGCGATTGTTTTACCGTTTCAATCATGTCTTAGTTTTACCTTTAATCATTTGTGTTAGTTTTACCTTTAATCATGTGTGTTAGTTTTACCTTTAATCATGTGTGTTAGTTTTACCGTTAATCATTTGTTAGTTTTACCATTAATCATGTGTGTTAGTTTTACCGTTAATCATGTGTGTTAGTTTTACCTTTAATTATTTGTGTTAGTTTTACCTTTAATCATGGGTGTTAGTTTTACCTTTAATTATTTGTGTTAGTTTTACCATTAATCATGTGTGTTAGTTTTACGTGTAATCATGTGTGTTTGTTTTACCGTAAATCATGTGTGTTAGTTTTACCTTTAATTATTTGTGTTAGTTTTACCTTTAATCATGTGTTTTAGTTTACCTTTAATCGTTTGTGTTCGTTTTTACTGTTAATCGTGTAGGCTATATTCAATTTATCGTAATTCATGTGTATTCATTTAAACAAACGAAAATAAAGTTAAGAATGTTATTTCTATTACAATGGCATTCGTATGTTGTGTTTAGATAGTTTTTAGGCCTAACTAGGCTAAATGTTATATTTCAGTAATTCCGAATTTGAACAATCAAACATATGAATGCATAGTTGCCGTAACATCTGATACTATAATGAAAAATAAAAGACGTCGTCAAAACAAAGCATTGTTCATGAGAATACTTTGGATGGTCGTAGAGGTAAACACTACAGCCTACTCACACTGCGTAGTCTTACGAAATGTCAACAACATAAGCGTTACCGACAGACAAACAGACTTTGAGATAAGTCTGGTTCAGAATTCTCTCAATTATGAAACGTGAATATAAGCAACATTTAGGCCTACACTATTCTAAACAATGTACAGACAAAACCTGTTTTTTGTGTAATTTTTGTATAAGCGTAGTTTGTATTTGGTTTTGACTACATATTTCAGTTTTACTACAACCAATTAAGGCATTGGCACCAAACGTGGCGAGCCGGTGGCCCAGTGGTCTAAGGCGTCAGGACTTTGAGCTTGGGTTAGAGATAGCGCTGGTTCGAATCCGGCCTAGACTGGAAGATTTATCAGTAGTATTCACCTTCTACTGTACTGGTTCGCCCCCTTACTCTGTCTGATTAAGTTCCTCGCACAGATCAATAGTCTATGAGGAATGGGCAGAGTAAGGTAAAAGAGGAGGTTGGCCTCTCCTTAAAAAAAAAAAAAAAAAAAAAAAAAAAAAAACGTAGGCGTAGGCCTGAAATGATTGGACTCAGAACAATCTAAACACTGCTGTTTTTTATTTTTTACAAGTAAATCGCTAGTTAATTTAAATGAGATTACTTTTTATTTAAGATTTTTATTTGTTTTATATTTATAATTTTATATTTAATTTTATTATTTAAATTGTCAACAGGGTCCTAGATACTAACTGTTCCTTTAATTTTCACTTATTAATGTGACACTACATACACATGTGAATTTTCACTGCTAAGGCAATTATCACACCGGCTGAAGGCCGAAGACTCACACTGCCACTGACACCGACTGACTTGTCAGCTGAAGGTGTCCTTATATAAATTGCCACTGTAATTCTACAAGTTTCCAAATGTGTAATCCAGATATGTCTCGACCACCATTCTTTAAAACTAGCTAATATTCTTTACAATTAGTGAAAATGGAAAATAAATAAATAAAATTGAGGTTGAATTCCCAAAAAAATTACCTTTACTATTTCAAAATGTTGCCATAAAATCCAATTTGACGCACCTACACACGTAAGTAATGAAGTACAATCTGACCTTCATATTAACTACATCTTCATGAGACTCTAATTTGGTAAAAGTAAATGGCTGTAAACGGCATTGGCTTGCCACATAGATGTTTCTATTCCCGTTTGACCATGTAATTTTACCAATTGTAAAGAACCTCGAACAAATTTCCTACCGGAGAATAGTCCACTACCGGAGAATTGTGTTCCAAAGTGTTTAGTGTCTAATTCAATTTTTGAATTAATTCCTAAGATAAATAAAAAGTGATATATTTAACAAGGAAATATACTAGGTTTGATTTTATGCACAAGAAGATCGCAAGTTAATGCAATAAGTCAGTGTGATAGGAAGACTGGAGACTTTATGGGTGAAGTGCGGTTTTAATCTCACGTGCAACATTAATTAAGTGAACAAACACTCTGCTGATAGAAGTTGGTCTACTTACAGTGGATGGTCCAGCGTGAACTCACACACTGTCACGGTCGTTGTGCGAACTCATTTCCTGACATTGAGTGTAACAATAATTACACTCACGGCTGGTTGAAAATTATGTTCCAAGGTAAAAAAGATATTATATCTCTGAGTTTATTTCTTTGACAGGGTTCTTTGAATTTATGTCTGAGAGATATGATAACTTTTATATCACCATAGAGGGATGTTAAACTAATTGGCGATGACGCCTGTAAAACCACTTCCTCCTAAAACAGCAGTTCGGTTATCGACTGTGTCAGTGGTTCTCAAAGTAGTCAAACACCCCTGAGTCGGTCTGATCCTGATGATGCTGACAAAATTGTATGCCAAATACATCAAATCTTAGAAATTAATTATATAATTTATTATTTTAAATGAACATAATCCAAAAAAAATAAAACTGAATAAACCTTTTTGGTAAAAAACATGTTTTACAAGTATTGTATTGATCCTATATTATTACCATCTATTAGTACTTGAAATGTTGACAAACTAATATTGAATCGATCTTCTATGAAGGAGAGACCATTGGCGGTACATGCTAAATGTATTTTTGTATTTTTATAACGAGAATCGGCAAGTACACAGGCAGATGTAACGAAAGTAAATGGCAGTTCAAGTGGGCTCTGATCTCTCCTCGACCGTAGTAGAGAGGAAATCATAAGTACAGCTGTAGAATGAGGTGTAAAGGAACTAAGTAATGGTTGTACATTAGATTGTTATAGAGTTCACATTTAATTGGATACTATCCCTGAGAAAGAGATCAAACAAGAGACATAAACCTTGTTTACCTTAGAACCTAATTGGCCATCAACACTGACAAAGAGATAAATTCAGAGATATAATATCTTGTTTACCTTGGAACCTAATTGGCCATCAACCATGACAAAGAAATAAACTCAGAGACATAATATCTTGTTTACCTTGGAACCTACTTGGCCATCAACACTGACAAAGAGATAAATTCAGAGATATAATATCTTGTTTACCTTAGAACCTGATTGGCCATCAACACTGACAAAGAAATAAACTCAGAGATATAATATCTTGTTTACCTTAGAACCTAATTGGCCATCAACACTGACAAAGAAATAAACTCAGAGATACAATATCTTGTTTACCTTGAAACCTAACTAGCCATCAATCCAGACAAATAGATCAAAGAGATTGATTAAGCAAGGGATAAATTATGTTGTTTAACTTGAATCCCAACTGTTCACCAACTCTTACAAAGACATTAAACAAAAAATAAAATATGTTGTTTACCTAACCTACGCAACATAAAATGAGGCATATCTCCAAGAGGTACATGTTTATTCTCTAGCTAGGTCAGATACTAAGGGTGACGGATACATGTTTGTTCTCTAGCTAGGTCAGATACTAAGGGTGACGGATACAGGTTTGCTATTTACATAATTATTGATAAATTTAGCAACTACCATCTCCTAAGCCTTAAACATGTTAACATATATAAGACTGAAAATCAATGCAATACCTTTGTCTTATGTATATATCAACTATTGCAGGAGGATAGAATGACGATAACACCATGGAGATAGAAGAGGCCACAGCCACTGCCACTCCTAGATCCCGGTTCAGGCCTAACAGGATCTGTATCATCACAGTTGTAGTCTTCAGTCTAGGGTTGATCTTCTGCCACCACCTGCTTGGAAGAGTTGATCCCAGTCCATCCGTCTCTCTCAGTCGCGGGGGCCGAGTGGACGTGCTGCTGGACGAGCGCAACCCGTATAATGTAACTATTACATCTGACATGGACGTCATCCAATCGTTGGCTGACGGAGGTACAAGGGTGGAGATTTCCCTTCGAGGACTTCTGGAGAACAGGACTTCTGGGCCCGTGAGGATCACAAGGTCTGATGGTGAAAGGTATGATGTTCACCTGTCATACGACCGCAACCAACAGCACCAATCACCTCGCCTTACTCCACTGAGCGACATCAAGCCTAGCATACTGAATGTCTTCTTTATCGAGACCCGCTGCGGTACCTCAAAACAACTCAACAAGTATTCAGCCGACTCTGGGGTAAGACATTTCTGAGTAATGTTTATTGACACATTTTATTTAGTAGGTACATTTTAAAAATTCCTTTCAGGCTGTATATTATTCTAAATACAGTACGAGTTAATATTAGTACATAAACAAGTTATTGTACTAATGCTGTTATGCCTATTTTGTACAATTTACAATTTGGCAAGAGCCAATCAGTGAAGAAAGAATTGTAATTGTTCTTACAATATAGATCGTATTTTCCCACTCTGCAGGTGGGGAAATACCATCTATATTTAGTTCCAATAAAAACTCTGAAATAATCAGTACTAAAACCTTTTCTTTTAACTAAGTATACTAAAGTATTATTTATTTCCAAATCTATGTTCCAGCAATCGATATATTTGTTAAAAATCGTGCATACACTTTTTCCTGTCAATTGAACCATCTTTATTTGCTTTACATATTGATTTTTAACTATCAACTACAAAAATTTTTGTAAACCATCAATTGGCCCTTTTTTTAAAACGCTTTCCTTGCCATAACTGAGCGAACTGCCGTAAAATTAATTTGTATATTTAAAATATTTACCCAGTCTACTGTACAGGTGATCTTGAATGCTCGACAGATCTGCTCTGTTGAGTCAACAGCCCGACTCAACCCTTCACGACCTATCTACCTCCTACACACCTGCCCTCTGGACGATGACTTCTTCAAAAAGTCTCCTAAGTTCATTCAGGAGGTTCTACTGTCCTGCCCTAACGTCCACGTGGTGTACCTGGACATGGCTGAGTTCTTCGTAAGAACCAATGTGGAGCAGTTGTACTTCGGTGGCAGGTTTGAGGAGAGCGTCCATCCAGTGGAGCATGTCAGTGACGTGGTCCGACTCCTCACCTTGTGGCGGTACGGGGGCACCTACATGGACATCGATGTCGTCACCATGAGGTGAGAAACACAAATGCCCAATCGTTACTGATGATTAAAATCGAAATACAAAAAAAGAGTACAGAGATTTTTGTATACAGTATTAGAGTACATTATTTAAATAAGAAAGGAGAATTATAAATCCGACTAAAAATCATATTTTAACTATTGTTAAAAAATGTAATCAAGTCCGTTTACTTGTGGGTGAAAGTATAAATCAGCCCCTGAGAGTACGCATGCAACATCCTACAAGCTCGATAAATCAATGGCATTTGGTTAGTACAACAAATGTAATCAAGTCCGTTTACTTGTGGTTGAAAGTATAAATCAGCCCCTGAGAGTACGCATACAACATCCTACAAGCTTGATAAATCAATGGCATTTGGTTAGTACAACAAATGTAATCAAGTTCGTTTACTTGTGGGTGAAAGTATAAATCAGCCCCTGAAAGTACGCATGCAACATCCTACAAGCTCGATAGATCAATGGCATTTGGTTAGCACAACAAATCTTTCTTACTCAAAGTTAAAAAATAAAAACTGATTTTCTGATTTACGGTCAAGTGATTACATTTTCAATGATATTTAAGCTTTTTTCAAAGACAAAAACCATTATATTCCAAACTTTACGGTTTAATAGCCACATAGTAGCCTACTATTTAAAGGTTTAGAACAAAATTTAAGGTTGAAACATTTTTTATATATATTTCTAATTTACATAGTTCTACATAGTTTTCTAAGGTACATAGTTTTTTTAACTTGTCTAGGAACCTCTAAAGTAGTTTTTTTACCGAAAATGTTTTGTGTCTGACTTTATGCATTTTGTAGCCTTTAAATTATTGTTAGATATATTCTTTGATCAACCCTGACAGATTAAAATAACCGATTTTGTTATATTTTTGCATTTAAGACCTATTTCTGTAAACAATTAAATTAAAAGGAAATAAATAATTTTTATTCTTAAAACCAGTAGCAAAGATTTTAAAATTATTTTAGTATTGGTTTGTTCCATATTTTTATATGACAGATCACCGAAATTATTGCTATATTATTTTTACGAATGTCATGAATGTTGGCTTTGTTGTTAGGCCACTGGACGGCTTGGGGTCCAACTACGCGGGGTGGCAGGACGACCGGACCATCGCCACCGGAGTCCTCAACTTCGCACCCTCAGGGTTCGGTCATCAAGTCCTCTCAGAATGTCTGGACGACTTGCGGATCAACTTCGAACCCACCAGCTGGTCTTCTAACGGACCCATTCTAGTCACCAACGCCCTCATGCGGCTATGTGGCGTGGGAACCGTATGTAACGGATCACAATATCGTATTATTGATTTATATGTTTTAATGTAATATCATTTCCTGTTTCTACAAAAACTCCTCTGTTGTGAAAACAACAATTAAAGTTGTTTTTTATGGGGTACGTTTCTATGGTGATTATTTGATTAGCTAGTCTATTACTTAGATGAAAGCAGGTTGCTTCTATCATCTCTGGATTCGGATTTAGAACTATGTTCTAAAATAATTATTGAGGGTGGCTAGATCATTTGTAGTGTACTTTGAGTTACAATAGCAATATTATCTGTATATGTGTATTTTCAGGACTGTGGGGCAGGAATGTCGACCGTGTATATTTTAAATAAAAGAGGTGCAAGAACACATCCTTGAATGGTTACGAAACCTGGTTTAGCTCTGAGACGGGATAACAATATTGAAAACTAAGACACAAATACTTAGTAATGTAGATTTTACTTTATTTAAACACTACTACTTATTGGTCAAATTTTTTCATTTTATATATTTTTGGTAGTTAGCCATACGATATATGAGGATTACGGAAGCGTTTTATGCTTCATATTAATTAATTTACAAACAAGCAAAATATTTGTTACAACAATAAAAACAATTTGTTTCAAGAAAATAAAGAAAAACTAGTTATTTTTTACGATTAATTTTGTCGATTATTTGAAGTTGGTTTTTCATCGATTCAATCATAAATCAATTTGATTATTTTTAGTCCGTTATAGTTTTAGCCAATTCATTTTTTTCAACCTCAGTTTTGATATATCATGACGTATGCACTCATACAGTTGAACTCAAGGTCTTTGGCACATAGGCATATATATCTGTTTCAACATGTTGAAACAGAGTTATGAAGGAAATAACAACAGGTGTTTTAATATTATGAGAGTACCTCACTACCAAAATAAATGTAAGTAATTATTTTCAACTTTTATTTCTTAAAATTCTCAAGAACTGTGCATTTAGCCTACATAACGTGATGTTGGTGTCAAATTGCTTCTCTAGGTCTCCCCGGCTTTTGTCTAAACCTATGCATTCTTAGGCTTCTCAATCTTTATATCGCTTCAATATAGAAGGGTTTTGTTTTATTTTTTATAGAAACGCAACAAAAAGTGCAGCGAATTTACTGCATATCCGACTGCGGTCTTCTACCCTCTATACTACACCGAGTGGCGGGAGTTCTTTGACCACAGCCCCAGTGTGGCCAAACGCACGCTCAACAGACTGAACGACACGTTCGTCGTCCACATATGGAACAAGATGAGCAGCGGGGAAGTCGTGGACGTCGGCTCCGTCCAGGCCTACGGCCAGTTGGCCGACCGCTACTGCCCCAAGTCCTACTGGAACTGTGGACCCACGTTCTAGCCCTGGCTGTAATACACATAACAACCCAAAATACATGCACACCAACATGCTAAAAATATTATTGTATTTTTTAAATTTATCGATAAAATAACTTTATATTGAATTAACAATACAGTATTTTGTTCAAAAAACCAATTTCTATTTTTCTTCAACTTTGATTGGGATGGCTAATTTAGTATTTTGTCCACAGGAAGGATAATAAATATAAAATAAACTAATAAGTAATTAAAGGTATTAAGATAAATATTTATTTTTTCTAGTTTTAATAGCAGCAATTCAACAGTTAAGGGAGTATTACACGCGCGGACTTGCTCACGAGCATGTCCTGGCGTGTACAAGGGTTTTTTTGACGTGGACTTGCTGGTGTGGACATGCTGGTGAATGGTGGTGGGCGAGCCGGTGGCCGAGTGGTCTAAGGCGTCAGGACTTTGCGCTTGGGTTAGAGATACCGCTGGTTCGAATCCGGCCTAGACTGAAAGATTTATCAGTAATATTCACCTTCTACTGTACTGGTTCACCCCCTTACTCTGTCTGAATAAGTTCCTCGCACAGATCAATAGTCTATGAGGAATGAACAGGGTAAGGTTAAGGAGGAGATCGGCCTCTCCTTAAAAAAGAAAAAAAAAAATATATATATATATATATATGTATATACACCATCGGTTTGATATTTGGAACCTGCCCACGAGCATAATCTTCTTTAGGGAGGAAATTGCCACGCCATATGACTTGCAACGATCGTATCGTAACACTGAAGTGTCATTTGATAGATGGACCAATTGTAGTGGACCAAAGTTGGTTTTTGTAAAATCTCAAATATTTTTGTTCTTTTTTCACAGTTAAATATGTGAAACTTTAAATGTAATTCTTGTCGATTTTAAATTAAAAAGCTCATAATATCAAATTATGGTCACTAGAATTAGCCTTTAATAATCATAAAGCATTCACTATAGCTGATTATAATAAACACGAACCGTACAGTTGAAGTAGAAAAGCAATTTTTGCCCACAAAAGGTAAAATTGCATAATTATGTATCATACCATGGGTATGGTGGTCGACTGTCGGCGGTGGCTTGGCAGTTGGGAAACGGTCGCCTTTTAACGAGTGAGAATGCAATGACGCCGAAACCTTTCTTTGTTGACTGGTTTTAATGATTTATTTATTATCAGGTCTTTAAATAAACGATAAATGTCAACTGCCTAACATGTCAAAACCAACAATCCGACAAGCAAGCCACTCATTTCAATACCACAACTATACAATCGAACACTTTAACTAAAACTTAAAAGTTTATAGAATTAATTAATCATAAAGAAATGATATCATGAACGGTCTCTTGGAGAGTAAATTGAAGATGTTGACCATTTCAACTTCCATATAAATGAACGCTACACAAAATCACTTTACATACAGTGTGCTTCTTTCGTTTGTGTTGATAGGCTAGTTAATTGGTATCAAGTACTACTGTATGTTAAAGAGTAGGTGGTGAAATACTCTAAAACAGTTATTATTGTTACTTGTACATTTTTTTATATGTTAATTGAATTTTCAGTTTGTTCTCATTAATCATACTTCGTAGTCTTGTCAAGTCATCGATAGTTATTTCATTACAAATATATTAACTATCAGTTAGTTGTTATTTAGAGTCAGCACCAATATTTCTCTAGTATTTATTGGTCGTGTAGGAGATTACATCATACTTGATAACGCTATTATCTTTATCTGGGCAAGCAGTTTGGTAATCAGAGGGCAGTCAACCTATCCATGGCACCGAACATGTGGAGGAACGTTGTAAGTGTATAAAATAATTAAACAATTCAATGATTTAAAATGTAATAATAAGATCATAGAGCTATAATACATTATAAAGGAGTGAGTATAAACAGGAATCACAGCGGGAAAGTTCATTCTGTTTCGTCACAGCTGTTGCATTGCCAAGTCTATCACTGTCTACAATGTACTGTTGCCAAGCCAATCACTGTCTACAATGTACCATTGCCAAGTCTATCACTGTCTACAATGTACCATTGCCAAGCCAATCACTGTCTACAATGTACCATTGCCAAGCCAATCACTGTCTACAATGTACCATTGCCAAGTCTATCACTGTCTACAATGTACTGTTGCCAAGCCAATCACTGTCTACAATGTACCATTGCCAAGCCAATCACTGTCTACAATGTACCATTGCCAAGCCAATCACTGTCTACAATGTCTATCACTGTCTACAATGTACCATTGCCAAGTCTATCACTGTCTACAATGTACCATTTGAAGTCTATCACTGTCTACAATGTACTATTGCCAAGTCTTTCACTGTCTACAATGTACTATTTCCAAGTCTATCACTGTCTACAATGTACCATTGCCAAGTCTATCATTGTTTACAATGTACCATTGCCAAGTCTATCATTGTCTACAATGTACCATTGCCAAGTCTATCACTGTCTACAATGTACCATTGCCAAGTCTATTACTGTCTACAATGTACCATTGCCAAGCCTATCACTGTCTATAATGTACCATTGCCAAGTCTATTACTGTCTACAATGTACCATTGTCAAGTCTATCACTGTCTACAATGTACTATTGCCAAGTCTATCACTGTCTACAATGTACCATTGCCAAGTCTATCACTGTCTACAATGTACCATTGCCAAATATATCACTGTCTACAATGTACCATTGCCAAGTCTATCATTGTCTACAATGAACCAGTATGATTCATTGGGCATTTTAAATTTCCGATTTAAAGATAGTATAAAATACTTATTACGTTTTGTTAAGTTTACTAAATTTGCTATTGATTTTTTGCAATCCATTTAAAATATGGACTTTGACAACTTGAAAAGGGTCATTGTTGTCGCCGTCTCATTTCATTTGCAAATAAATTGAAATTCTTCAATTGGCACTGGTTTATTTTTTATTGTTGATTAGTTAGAGATTGTCAAGAGTTCCAGTGTTTACGAAGTGCGTGTGTTTTTACAAGCCATGTCTCATGTCCTCACCTACATTCCAATAAAACTAAATATCTGTGGTGAGTACCACCAGTTCAAGGGTCAAAAACCACAGCTACCAAATTTATGAACTAAGAATAAATAATTGAAATGCTTTGTCTTAAGGGTACTAAGAAATAGTTAGGAAAAAAATGAAATATTAACAAGATAATTTTAAATCTATATGATAAATCCAAAAAAGACATAGAATAGAAGAGATTGAATACATTGTCTATCATTTAATTTCGAAATATTGCAGTTTTTACTGATAAAAAAGTAACTTAATTTAGAAGTGTTGGTTTGTAAACAATGTTTTAAGATCTTTTAATAATTTAATATTTAACCAATATCAAATATATTAATTATTTTTAATCAACGGGTTCAGTAATTCCAAATGTAACTCTTTATAAAAATAAGCAATCGACCTAGACTACTCAAAACAGCTTTAATTTTGAAAATTAATTTCTACTTTGGTTAAGATTGACTGTTAACGTTTTGTTTTAGATAGTTGGCCTTCTGGTCGTGGCAGCAGCCTCCTTCATCGGCATCATATTCTGCCACAAGGCCATAGAGTACTACTATTACAGAATGTCGGACCCACAGAGTAACCGCAAGAAGTCGTAGTATGACGTCATTTACCCTCAGATCGACGCACTCTAACCAACATAGCATAGCAAAAATGTATAATTAAATATTTAATCTTTTAAGTACATTTTTAAGTCGTGTTCATTAACCCTCAGAATCGTGTTACATTCATTATTAATGCATCCTATTCAAGCAAAGTGGTGAGTTTCTTCTGCCATTTTTTTATAATATTCTCGATGATACTCCAATCCAAGCAAGTTTAAACTTTGAAAACAACACAATTTTAAAACTACCAGTACTGTCCTTGGTCGATTTATAATTTTCTTTAAACAATTAAAACAAATGTTTTTACATATATAATACTCATAACGTCTTGTTAATGTTAAAGCATATGGCATTTAAATTCTTGAAGATATTACAAAACAACAAAAAAGTTAATAGTAAAAATATTTATTACAAAATGTCAATTATACCAAATATATAACAAAATCGTATTACTAAAATAAAACATTAAAATCATGTAAAATAGTTTCTTTCATAATTATAGTATAATTCTATTAAGAGCAAATACACAAACGTTAGAATTCATTTTAGTTTCTGTTTAGGATATGATTTTATTGAAATCTTAAACAGCATTCTATTTTAGGGTTTTTCTTTGTCGTTTACACTAAGGTGAGTTAGTGAAGTTTGTATAGTCGTATCGTTTTTTTTTTTTTTTTTTTTTTTTTTTTTATTTTTATTGCGTTATTGGGTGTTTGTTTTAATATTTACAAATTTCATATTAAATAAAAGCAGTTTCCATTGTAATCAAATGTTTTAATCCATTCAACCACCTGAGAATGAAACAATTGACAGTGAATACACTACAGAGACTAGTCTAGGTTTGTATTATCAATTTCTAGTGGTACTTAAACTTATTAAAAATAGATAATAACTAGCAATTGCAGAAAAATAGATGTTCAAAAGCTAACGAGGTTTCCAGTTTGTTTGGAGAAGAAAAAAGAAACAGTGGTCCCAGACATGTTACACACACTGAATGTGTTTCACATGCCGCGAAACAGTGGTCACAGACATGTTACACACACTGAATGTGTTTCACATGCCGCGAAATAAAATCTAAATATTGTTTGTATGAAATACAAAAGACTTCTTCGTCTTTGACGTTCGTGGTGAGTTCATATCGTGAGTGTAGTGGTGCGAGGAACCCATCCCCTAGCCTCACTGGCTGATATCCAGTTGCACCGGCGGTCAAAGGAATTTCCACGGGTCAAAACATTCCTCCGTCCGAAAAGTGTCCAGATGCACCGGTGGTCAAAATCTACCCACCTCACTTATCCCCGCTGCAAATTCCTTCGACCGCCGGAGCCGGTGCAATTGGAAGGCCCCTTCCTTCCCCACCCCACTACATTTCTTCAAACATAGTAGTGGGGTGGGGTACATTTCTTCAAACATAGTAGTACATAGTTTATAAGTGTTTAACAATTTGTCTAACCTAACAATGTCTAACCTAACCTAACCTAACCTAACCTAACCTAACCTAACCTAACCTAACCTAACCTAACCTAGGGGTGTGGAATTTGGCACGGTCAGCTTGGGGTTACTGTACTAGGAATCCGGCCTGGTTGGACTTTCCCGGCTCATGTCATAAACAAGGGCCTCTGGTGCAATTGGAACACCCCCCAAAAGGGGCTCCGGTGCATCTGGACACATCAGTTTGGGGCCGATCCCTGACCCCGGTGCAATTGGAAATCTCCCGCCTCACTGGAGTTGGAAGCTGGTTGGATACGTTGCCGATCAATTTTTCTCATGCAATTTTTCTAAACAAAAATTTCTAACAATATTTTTTTCCAATGGTAGAGTTTTCTAATACTTGTTGCCTAATTCAATATTACTAATGATATTCTTCTAATGATAAAATTATTAGAAAAATATCATCAGTATGTAGTAAAAACAAAAGTAAGAAAAAGATTCGTTTCTATAGTAACCTAGGCTGAATTCAATCATATCAAAATTAAAAAGTTAGGTTAGGTTTGGATCATTTTATCGTGTAATAATAAAAATACAATGAGAAACAATTAGGAATTTCGACTATTTAATTGGGTTAGCAATATTGAAATTAGAAACTCAATCTTAGAAATATTTTTATTAGGTAAATTGCTTTTAGAAAAGTTATTTATTAGAAAAATTGCATTAGAAAAAATGATAGGGAATCGGTTGGATAAGTTGAATATTTTGGCTAGTTAATAACCTACTCTTTGTTTTGTGAAAAATTTTCATATTTTGTATTTCATTTTGTGTTTTATATTTTGTATAATTGTGTTATTATAGCTAAAGATTATTTTGTGTAATAGCTTTAATGAACGCTTGTCTTTCGTAACGGTCAACCGTAGTTTTTAGGCATGTAATTTTTTAGTCTTTTCTTGAATTAGTATGGGTTAGATAACAAAAATATAGTTTCAAACTAGGCTAACGAAGACGACCGGAGTTTGTTATACCTGTCGAAACGTTGTGTTTGTTCCCTAAACACTTGAAGCATTGGATATCAAGTGCCTTCAATAACTTATACCAAACATTATATACCATTCTATAACTTATAGTGGTTACAGAATAGTGTAGTCATTTTCTTGTAACAGTTTGATCTGTCATGTAACTACCATTTTTGTGGTTAATTTGAATAACCATGGAACATGTAGATGATATCTCTGGAATAGGCTACTGCTGCCCTGTGGTTTAGTTCCAACCCACGTCTGGTGGTATTTTTATCGATGTTGAATTACTTAATATCGATCATGGAGTGTGGGAAGATGCAACTACTGGAAATACTAGTGGGGAATGGCAAATGATCGATCAGTCATGTGATTGCTGAGGCGAAGTTTTATACGGTGCTGAACTTGTCTTCATTTGCCATCATTACGTGAAAAGTAACAATCACGACGTTTCGATTTGGTAAAACCCAAACCTTTTTCAAGTGCTAAAAACTAAATTACATCTACACAAACATGTTATAACATGTTTTTTTTTTTTTTTTTTTTTTTTTATATATATTTAGTAGAAGTTCATTTTGTTGTACTCCATTCTAGGATCTAGGTTAAAATGTAGATAATTATTAAAGTAGATAAGTTTATCAGTTTAAGAACGTAGTTTTATAACATGTTTGAGTAGATGTAATTTAGTTTTTAGCACTTGAAAAAGGTTTGGGTTTTACCAAATCGAAACGTCGTGATTGTTACTTTTCACGTAATGATGGCAAATGTCCAACTACCTTTGTCTCCCTCATCTGATACTCCATCATTAACAAATTTCAAAAACAAAGTTGTCTTCATTCATGGTAATTTTTATCACAACTTCTGGCCAGGTTCCAGGCCAGCATGAACCAATATTTTTCATAAGACCAATGTTAAATTTTCTTAAATTACGAAAAACCATAACTCTACAGTATTTTCATCAGCTGATTTAAACTCTGACAAAATCTTGAATAAATGCTTAATGATTTTTGTTTTTCGGCTTATAAAATATTCTAGTGTACTGTTATCCCTTAGTAATGTTTGTATACTACGTTTAAAATGCTGAAGACGAAAAAAACATAAAAAACAAAAAGTAATCAATATCACTATTACAATACCTACTAAACGACATAAGAAACATCATTTTATTGGAAGATGAGTAAAATTTCAGTCGTTTATTAATATTGGTCTTCTGAAGAATATATTCGTGCTGGCTGGAATTCACCAGAATTTCTCATTTCTCCAGCCCCCCCCCCCATAAATTTTATATGATAAATTCATTGATTTTTTTGTACGTTGTATAATCAAAGGTAAATTGTTGGCAGAAGTTTAGGCAAACAGGTCTTGAAGTTTGAATTTTATTAGTGCCTGGGAACCAGCTGATACAATTATTGGTGATACACATCAGCGTTGCGGTCTGCGTCACAGACGATGTAGGAGTTACAGAAATGGCCTTAGGCGTTGATAATGTGTGTTATTATTGGATAAAAATTTTATTTAAAAAGTACTTTTGTTTCGTTATTTTTGTGTACATTAATGGCAAATTATTCATAAAATTAAATTTTCAAATATTTTTTAAAATAACTGACCACTTATATAGTTTTTCGGCGTTTATCGTATAATATTTTTAGGGATTCATTAAATTACTGTATTATTGTTTATTTAATTTAGCATTTGTTGCTATACTTCAGCATGCTATTATGTTCACACACATAATTGAATGTAAATTTTAAATTAATGTTCAAACGTATTAACATTAATCAATGCCATACGTATGGTCATGCTGTACATAGTTACAGGAAGTGTACTTGATAACCGCACGGCCATTTCACTCTTACAACAGCTTAGTAATATTATATTTTATAACATTATTCTGCTAAAAGATTATATTAGCTGAGGTTTCTTCAAATTATTATTTAGTGCAACAAGTTACTAACATAAGTCAAAGAGTTATATTTGCTAGATTCTTAATTAATGAATTTTAAAAAATGTTAAATACATAATCAATTATATGTGCATTATAAGACAACATGTGATACGAATTTGTTATATATTATTCCATCTCTAGGTAGGCCTCTATGCATCATATCTGGTAATGATTTTTTTTCGTTGTGAGATATCTGTATTGAACTTAAAGAAGTTTGGTAAATAACAAAAAATATTTACGCTCTATTTTAGTTTTTCAGGCGTCTTCTTTTAGTGAATACCATTCTCTGTCCAGTCGTTTGGAAATTCGCTACTTCGGATATGTGATTCGGGTCCTTGAAGTTTGAACTTACAAAGACAATATTACTTGGATGATTTGTTTTTAATTCTCCATTTCGGTTTAGTAATGCCACAGAGAAAACAATAGACAGGAGTTGATTTCTTATGGCCGCAGCGAAGGTCGGGCCTTAACTGAGCGAAGTGACCTGAGTCAAGTAGCCTGGGTGCCTGAATTGAGCGAAGCACTCCAGGGAGCCCCCAGAGACGTGCCTTAACTGAGCGAACCGGCGGCCCTCTTTGACTATGAACATTCACATAGCATATTCCACTTTTAAACATAATAGAATCTTACACAAATATACAAAATAAAATTCCCCAAAAAAATTTTGGCTAGGTTAGGTTAGGTTAGGTAAAGGGGTAGCGCGTGCCGGAGCCAGGTGGTTGACCGCCTCTGGTATGTGGGTGGGATATGATGCTACATAAACAAGAACATTCCTTGTCCCGACAACTTGCATATACCTGGCCTGGACTTCGCTCAGTTAAGGCACGTTTTTGGGGGCCCTTCGAGGGCTTTCGCTCAATTAAGGTAATCTTCGCTCAGTTAATGGGCGACCGCAGCGAACGACACAGTTTCAGTTATGTATAAATTACATTTTATTAAAATCTGTATACATCTTGATTGGTAGACAATTATTAGAGATTTCCAATGTTTCAAGTGCATTTGACATCTCCAATCCTTTTCTAACAATCATGATTGTTCCAAAGTAACTAAACAATCATGAAATCCAGTTCCAGTAACTAAATTTAGTAATGAGTACCTACTACGTTTATCCTTGAGTAGATGGGGGGAATAAGGGAGTGACTGACAATGTGCTGGCCCTGTCACCGCATGACACACATTCAGTGTACTATTGGACGAAACCTCTGTTTACTTTTTCTCCGCAGAAAATTTGTCCAGAGTCAATGTATATTTTCTTCAGGTTGGTGCCTAAGGAAAGTCTACAGTGAAGACAACTTTTTTATTGATTTATTAATAACTTTCTATTAGCCAAATCTAATCTTTTGTTCTTTTGGAAATTATTGTAAAAGTACATTTCTATTGTTACTACTTTTGTATTAATATACTGTATTTTATATGTCTTAATATATAAAAATGAGTACTTGAAATTCGTTGTCATTCCATCGCTTGATAACGCCTTAACAGATTTTCTTCATCTTTTTTTAAAGTTTCTTAATTTTTCATAGAATGTTTCTGAAGAAAGAAAAACTAAAGACATCAGGAGAAAATTGGACATTTTTGGAAAATTGTCTGAAGAGTTTTATAGTTTGATTTGTTTACGAACAAAACAA
The DNA here is from genome assembly GCA_035578905.1 of Stictocephala bisonia. Classification (NCBI taxonomy): domain Eukaryota; kingdom Metazoa; phylum Arthropoda; class Insecta; order Hemiptera; family Membracidae; genus Stictocephala; species Stictocephala bisonia. The sequence continues at coordinate 1,418,818 of JAQJVL010000191.1, read as the reverse complement.
ATGAAAGGAAAATTTGAAACATGTGATGTAAATTTTTTTGCAACTTATTTGTATTTGTTTATACAAACATATGTTGTTTGTATCCTAAACACAATACATCATTTTTCCAGAAACACATTCATTACTCCTGTATCAAGTTGTTTAATGCCTAATCACCTCAAAGAAGTAAAGTCCAAAAGTAAATTTAGGAGGTCTGTAAAAGCATACTTGTCAAGTAAAGCCTACTACAGTGTTCATAGCTACTTAAATGATAAGCAGTAATGTAAATAGTTTAATTAAATACAGTGTTCATAGCTACTTAAATGATAAGCAGTAATGTAAATAGTTTAATTGGTTAGTTTTCTAAAGTTTTCTAGTTTTCTATTAAGATATTTACCCAACATTTCATACAGTACATTAATTTTATTAACTGTACGGGTTACAGTATTTACAATATAAATAAGGGAATTTATTTGTTTACATTGAGTCTCATATTGACTTTGCAAAGTCCATAAGTGGAAGGAAACACCATATGTTCAGGTAAATACATTTTTGGTTTTGACCAGTGTTTTGTATTATTTTGAGTTTGTTCAGTTATTTTTATTAGAAGATGTTTCACGCTTTAAAATTGCCTATTTAAAGTTTATCAAGTTTTGTTGAATTTTGGTAATTCAAATTCCACCAGTTAGAAGTACCAACTTAGGTCGCAGAACTCGTAATGCTGTAAACCAAAGATATATACGAGCAATTAAAACTGATGAACAACGCGAAACCAACAACAGAGAACTGTTGCGTTTAATCCCCATCGAGCAGCATTCAGTTACAGCGTGGCAATCGATTATTGTTATTTTATTTTATTATGTTTATATAAGTGGCCGAACATCTGTTCAATATCTGCCAATCGATTACTGTTTATTTTATTTTATCATGGTTACATAAGTGGCCGAACATCTGTTCAATATCTACGAGCAAGTCAAACTGATGAGCAACGCGAAACCAACAACAGAGAACTGTTGCGTTTAATCCCCATCGAGTTTCATTCAGTTACAGCGTGGCAATCGATTACTGTTTATTTTATTTTATTATGGTTACATAAGTGGCCGAACATCTGTTCAATATCTACGAGCAAGTCAAACTGATGAGCAACGCGAAACCAACAACAGAGAACTGTTGCGTTTAATCCCCATCGAGTTTCATTCAGTTACAGCGTGGCAATCGATTACTGTTTATTTTATTTTATTATGGTTACATAAGTGGCCGAACATCTGTTCAATATCTACGAGCAAGTCAAACTAATGAGCAACGCGAAACCATCAACAGAGAACTGTTGCGTTTAATCTCCATCGGCTGCATTCAGTTACAGCGTGGGAATTGATTACTGTTTATTTTATTTTATTATGTTTATATACGTGGCCGAACATCTGTTCAATATCTGCGAACTGTTAATATATTGTGTGGCCTGTCAACGTTTGGAGTTACTAGAGGATGACAATCAATGGGACCACACTCTCGAAGATTCTGTGAGTTATTCAAATGCTAAACAAACACAAACATTGTTTTCTATAATTCTGTCTACATGCTTCTCATCAACACCGATTGATTTATGGAACAAATATAAAGCCCATATGGCTGAGAATTTATTGCATCAGATGCTGAGATGCTCATAGGACATCGAATGAAGATATGGAACTGACCGAAAAGTTTTACAATGAAACATTAATTTTAATTGAAGACATGTGCTTGATGCTTACCAACAAAGTCTTATCAAAATTAGGAATGATACCGCCCAATGAACGAAGCATTCGATCAGGAGCTGAGACGTGAAACCCAGTACATCACTGAAACATTAAGAGAAACTATTTAAAGAAACATTTCTCTATTGAATCAACAACAAAAATATGCTTACGTGACAATTAATTATTTAAGGAGTGATTGAAGGAACTGGCGGCATTTATTTCTTAGTTGCTCCAGGTGGAACTGGAAAAACAGATTTTATATCATTGGTTTGGCAACAATTCGATCACAAATTGCACTTGCACTCACCTCATCAGGTATTGCAACTACATTATTGAAAGGTGGTCGAACAGCTCATTCAGCACTCAAGCTGCCGCTGAACACGCAAACAATTGAAACTCGAATTTTCAATATTTAAAAGAATACTGCAATGGCCACAGTGTTACAGCAAAGCAAACTGATCATTAGGGACGAATGCACAATGGCACACAACACATCTTTGGAGGCATTAGACCGCAAGATGCAAGATTTACGAAATACACTAACAGAAACCTGTTTGGTGGTGCTATGATACTTTTGGCAGATGATTTTCTACAAACACTAGCAGTAATTCCACGATCAACACCAGCCGATGTACTTAATGCGTGTTTTTAATCATCTAATGTATGCAAGTATGTCAAAATACGAATTAAACATGAACATGCGAGTACAATTACAGAATGACCGACCTGGAGAGATGTTTTCAAAACAACTGCTTGACATTGGTAATGGCAACGAATCGTCAGGATACATTCGCTAACATTTTTTGTCAGTTTACTGAATCAAAGGCTGAACTCATCGAAATCGTATTCCTAAACCTTGCACAGAATTACAATGACCACGTTTGGTTGAGCGAACGTGTTATATTGGCTGAAAAAACGTTGATGTTAAAGAAATCAATGTTCAAATTCAAAATAAGATAACTGGCGATCTAATAACATACAAATGGGTTTATTCTGTCATCAGCACAGATGATGTTGTTAACTATCCCACAGAATTTCCAAAATTCACTTGAATTACTCGGTTTACAACCTCGTGATCTGCAATTGAAAGTTGGTACGGTAATCATTATGTTGCGGAATATTAAGCCACCAAGGCTTTGTAATGGCACTAGGCTTTTTGATTGGAAATTTCAAAGGGGAAACAGTTTTGATCCCACGTATTCCCATGATTCTTAGACGTGCTATGTGATTTTAAACGATTTCATCTTCATAACCAACTTGCATTTGCCAAATATATAAATAAATAGCAGGGCAATTTTTATGTGTATGCGGCTTAAATCTTGAAAATCCATGTTTTTCACATGGGCAATGGTGTGAATGATGCCTGTCTCGAGTTGGAAAACCGTCATCATTATTAATTTATGCCCCAGAAAAAACTACAAATGCTGTGTAGGAAGAAGTATTGCAATAAAGAATTTGCATTTGAAATATTTTTATATATTTATTTATTCTTATTTAAATTGAATAATCATGAATAAGACAGAGCAATGCCTGTCGGGTCAGCTAGTTTATCTATAACGCAATAGTCGTGCATCTGACCCTTTCAAATATGAAATCACATTTAAATGGGGTTATACTAATAATCGTTTAACGAAGGGTTTACTCACAAAATAATAACTGAAGAAATAACAAAGCAAAGTGTTTACATTAAAAAAAAGCATAGTTCTCTTTACATTATACCGACATAATTACCAAACTAACAGGGAAGTGTGTGAACCACCAGTGGTAGTTGCAATGCGGAACGGTTGAATGACATACGAGTAGTTCGTAGAAACACATGTATAACATCACTCAAGTAAAATCTACGCAGCACATGTATTACAGCTATACCACATCCTCAGACCAAAGACATTCACAAAACCCTGTATATTCACGAAACCTTCGGTGGGTCATGGGCCGTCCAAAACCATATGGGAGAGGTCAGTGGCCGAGTGAAACTTGTCTAGTACAGTTTGGGTGTGAAATAAAGACAACTCGAGGATTTGTTCTTAGGATGGGTGTTTGAGTAGTTAAATTAATTTATGGGACCTGGTAAATATAATGTTTGTAGGGTCAACGGGAGAGGGTTGTCTGATTAATATGGGATTACTTAGAATAACAGTGATAGAAAGTGTTTAGACAACAACAGTAACTACGATATATACCGTGCTTGTAACTATCTCAAGAAATAGCAGAGACAGAAAGAAACTACTTCAACGAATATCAGTGACAGAAAGTGTTTAGACAACACCAGTAACTACGGTACATACCGTGCTAGTAACTATCTCAAGAAATAACAGACGCAGAAAGTAACTATCTCAACGAATATAAGTGACAGAAAGTGTTTAGACAACACTAGTAACTACGGTATATACCGTGCTAGTAACTATCTCAAGAAATAACAGAGGCTGAAAGAAACTATCTCAACTAATAACAGTGATAGAAAGTGATTACACAACACTAGTAACTACGGTACATACCGTGGTAGTAACTATCTCAAGAAATAACAGACGCAGAAAGTAACTATCTCAACGAATATAAGTGACAGAAAGTGTTTAGACAACACTAGTATTTACGGTACATATAGTGCTAGTAACTATCTCAAGAAATAACAGACGCAGAAAGTAACTATCTCAACGAATATCAGTGACAGAAAGTGTTTAGACAACACCAGTAACTACGGTACATACCGTGCTAGTAACTATCTCAAGAAATAACAGACGCAGAAAGTAACTATCTCAACGAATATAAGTGACAGAAAGTGTTTAGACAACACTAGTAACTACGGTATATACCGTGCTAGTAACTATCTCAAGAAATAACAGAGGCTGAAAGAAACTATCTCAACGAATAACAGTGATAGAAAGTGTTTACACAACACTAGTAACTACGGTATATACCGTGGTAGTAACTATCTCAAGAAATAACAGAGGCTGAAAGTAAATGTCTCAACGAATAACAGTAATAGAAAGTGTTTAGACAACACTAGTAACTACGGTATATACCGTGGTAGTAACTATCTCAAGAAACAACAGACGCAGAAAGTAACTATCTCAACGAATATCAGTGACAGAACGTGTTTAGACAACACCAGTAACTACGGTACATACCGTGCTAGTAACTATCTCAAGAAATAACATACGCAGAAAGTAACTATCTCAATGAATATCAGTGACAGAAAGTGTTTAGACAACACCAGTAACTACGGTACATACCGTGCTAGTAACTATCTCAAGAAATAACAGACGCAGAAAGTAACTATCTCAACGAATATCAGTGACAGAAAGTGTTTAGACAACACTAGTAACTACGGTACATACCGTGCTAGTAACTATCTCAAGAAATAACAGAGACAGAATGAAACTATCTCAACGAATATCAGTGACAGAAAGTGTTTAGACAACAACAGCAACTACGGTACATACCGTGCTAGTAACTATCTCAAGAAATAATAGAGTCAGAATGAAACTATCTCAACGAATATCAGTGACAGAAAGTGTGTAGACAACAACAGCAACTACGGTACATACCGTGCTAGTAACTATCTCAAGAAATAATAGAGTCTGAATGAAACTATCTCAACGAATATCAGTGACAGAAAGTGTTTAGACAACACTAGTATTTACGGTACATATCGTGCTAGTAACTATCTCAAGAAATAATAGAGTCAGAATGAAACTATCTCAACGAATATCAGTGACAGAAAGTGTTTAGACAACAACAGCAACTACGGTACATACCGTGCTAGTAAATATCTCAAGAAATAAGAGACGCAGAAAGTAACTATCTCAACGAATATAAGTGACAGAAAGTGTTTAGACAACACTAGTATTTACGGTACATATCGTGCTAGTAACTATCTATAATTTCTTATAAGGGTTAGATTAAAACAGTGAGATTTGTTTCTCTTCTATTGATACTAATAAAAGTGAGTGTCACTTAGAAGGAAGTACGCATAAAAAATATATGCGCACTTTTAAAAAAATTCTAATTTGACAAACTACTCAATAAAATGGCTATTTGTGTATACACAATAAGCATTCAACGATTTTGATTTTTTCCTGTTACGTGCTGAAAAGTCATAGGGTGTTGTTCTTAATAATCCCGTACTATACAGGAGAGATCGCTGAATGAAGTGACATGCGTATGTTTAGAATCCAATTAAAATTCAATTGAAAAAAAAGATTAAATCCATTAATTCGTGTGTAGTTTAGTTTTTAGAGGAGGACAATGCATTTTTCTTTCTCGCCTATTTACAAAATATATAAAATTATAATTTGTATTTTAAACTTTGTATCCTTAGACTAATTATTATTTTAAAGCTAGTCAATTAACTGTAATATTATAATTCTTCTTAATTTAATTTTCTGATACTTTTATTTAATTAAATAAAAGGGTATTTATTTTAAACTGGTATTAAGTCATGGAAAAGTTTCGTATTCTGTTTCTATATGCCTTTTTAGTTTTGTCCAACTTACATTCCAAAACTACCGAGCAATTTTTGTATATACGTATAAATAAAATATACGTTCAAATGAAGAAGGTCATATTCCATGAGTCCCGTTTCAATTTTGAAAGATATTGGAGCATTGCGAAGAATGGAATTTATTTTTCGGTAATGTTTGTTACAAATATTGGTTAGCATTTTCAATAAAATTATATAAGTGATTGTTCGTCGCTTATAGTGGTGGTTGTCAGCACAGGTTTTTATTTGTCTGGGTATTGTAAAGTCTCGTGGTATTCACGTACATTAGACTCAAAGATAATAGAACAGTTAGTCATGAATTTAATACTTTCAGTGAAAGTCTAAACAACATCGTGTAATGTCTAAACAACATTGTGTAAGCCTTTATCGTGTTATGTCAAATATTGTAGCTCCCAATACGTATTCCGCTCAACACTTTTCACAACATTCTTTTAGTAATTATTACAATTTCTTAACATATTGTTTCCATGTTAAGCAATTTTATTTTTATAAAACACTTACATTGATTTATATAGCTGGTTTAACATTTTTGCCAATAACAAAATATGAAGTATTGAATATAAAGTTGGTGTGCGCCTTCATTTGTTGAACACTACTTGCCGTACAGGAGTGTTTGTTGTTAGCGTAACATAGCGCCTAGGTATCTGAAATTCTCCACTGTCGGCGCAGAAATACGTGTACCCAAGTTTGAATGTTGTTTACTAAGGATAAAAAGGCATATGAAAAAATCCAATTACACCATTGTTTTTCTCGTTCAATGTACGTGAAGATACATGTATTTTTCATTTTTTCTTAAAGTTTTAATGATTTTTATCCTAGTTGGGACAAAAAAGTGCCGAATTTTTAACTAGTTTTCACTTTGCATTAACTGTAAACCTTTATTTCTCAAAACCCCGTTCATGTATAGCAGTTATATTTTAAGACATGGTTGACAAAGAATGTTTTATACAAGTTTTATCAATTTCTGGATTTTATTTTATTATTTCTTTTCATTATTTATTTATTCTTAAGACGCCGATCGTCAAGATATGGGCGAATATGGATTTCGAATGAGTGTGATGAGTGTAAATGAACGAATGTAGTCATTGTTACTAACTAAGGCCGACTATTTTAACTTACTAAAAAAAATATTCTTATCAATTCCTTGGCTTCTACAGATTGTAAAATTAATTACTTTGTCACGTTGTAATCCTTATCACATTAATGCGCATTACTTTTATATGCGTACGTAAGTACAGTGATTTTAAATTGATTTGAACCAATCTAAAATCACTTTAATTTGATAAATTTAAATTAATATAAATCAATACAAAATCATTGCAATTCCTTAGACATGTAAAAGTAATGTATCATACTATACATTTCACAAAGATTACAACTTGACCAAGTAATTTTACGACATTTATAAGCCAAGAAAACGTCGTGTCATCAAATTGAAAAGAACTTTTTTTCTGAAATTGATAAACTGTTAGAAAACATTCCTGTCAACCAAGTATTTAAAATATAAATGTAATTCATTGACGCGTTTTTTTAGTTGCAAAAATGAATGCACAGTGACAACTATTTAAAATTCCGATACTTTTTGATTCCAATTAAGATAAAGTAGTAAATACCTATAATAAAATTTAATAACGCATATTTCACAACGTACAATCAAACGACGATGTCAATGGTGTGATTGGAATTTACATAGGCCTCTTAGTTTCTTAGTAAACAACCTTCAAACTCGGGTGCACACGTCTGCGCCGACAGTAGGTACCGGGAAGTACTTTGATGATTCGATTCCAACTTTATATTGTCATATGTTTGTTTAGATTATGAACAATATTATATTATGAAACGATAGAATATTGGGCTATTCTAGATTAAAAACATACTTGTATTGTCTATGTGTAATGACATTTTTACACCGTGTAATTTATACTAATACTTAACCATTATTCGGGGTTTACCCATACACTTAAATGGCACTAACCCACCCACCCAACCATACAAGTATGTAACATTAACCCCCCCACCCACACATACAAGTACGGTAATATTAGCCCACCCACCCACATATACACTTACGTGGCACTAACCTACCCACCCACCCATACAAGTATTAACATTAACCCACCCGCCCCCGCCCATATAAGTACGTAATATTAAAATAACCCACCCGCCCATCTCTACACGTACAGTGGTAGTACGTGTAGAAATTTTGCCAAATATTAACCTATCGTAATAAATATAAATACGGTATAAAATGTAATTACAGTTTTGAGAGACTTTGTATCTCTTTATAACACTCCTATTTTTGTTGCGTAATTAATCAATAACTCAGACCAGGTCTATTACAAATAATAATTAAACTCATCCAACAAAACCTGAAGAAATTACTTCTCTTCAATTTACCAATATCAACTCCATCTCAACTTTACAAATTATATCTCAGTGTTAATCAGACGACGCTGCGTGGTTCGGATACTACAATAAATTTTAGGTTCCTCCACTGTCCTGTCCACTTTCAAACTAATCAAAGACTGTTTTTGAGCCGAGCCTCGAAGGCTTTATAGACCATAGAGTAAGGCCTAACAATGCATTATAACAGCATTTATGAAATAGGGGAACGGAATCAAACAAATGTCGCGAGGAAATCGTCGTCCGTGTTCAGCCCTAATTGATTATAAGCCCTTTGTGTATAGTTGGTCGTACGATCCATGTTCTAAAACTCAGACTCTCCCACAGAGTAAAAAACAGAATACTGAATACAGATTTGGTGTTTAAATCGTAATTTTTCAATTCAATTAATGGCATTATTTTTTTAAATCGAGATTAATAAAAAAATAACCTGTAGAGTGTACGTTTTATATTTTTTTTACTCAATTCAATTTATCAACCCGCAATGTTTTGCTACCATTCAAATCAGCTGTGTTGTTCATGTTTCTAGGTACGCTTCGACTAAACCCGCGTCCCTCATCTCACCATGACAAGGGCACTGCTATCGCTGCTATACGCTTCCATAAATACGTGGCAGTCATTTCGAACCTTTTTTTATATAATCTGTAAAGCTGTATGATATACTATGGGACATCCCTTCACGCTTCGCATGCCAACCTCGTCACTGGCTATGCTCGTGTAACCTCGGCCTTCGGCCTTATAGTCTGTATACGGTAGGGTGGCGCACGGACCCGCCAGCTACCTGTGTCTGTCCTTTTCTCCCCCCGGCGCTCGCGGCTGTTTCCATAATGAGTCACCAACTAGCCCCTCTAATAGAATTATTAACTTTTTTTACTTTCTCATAATATCTCAATTTTAATAGAATATTTGTAAAGTACTAACAAAACTAAGAAAAGTGATATAAAACACGATGTGCTTTGATTATAAATAACGAAATGGTCGAAAGTTATTTTTTAGCCGGAATACTGTATGATTTGTTAAATGTTTTATATTTCTCATAATTCCCTAATCTTGATACAATATTATTTTAAGAGTTCTTTGAAAAAAGGTGGCTCGACAATAGTAATGGACAACGCACCTTACCACTCTCAAGTAGCCAACAAAGCGCCAACATCTGGCTCACGAAAGTGTGAAATGGAGGAATGGCTGAAAACTCGCGGCATTTCATATTCACCAGACATGCGGAAGCCAGAACTATACAGTCTTGTAAAGCTGCATAAGGAACAAAGAAAATCTTACGTAATAGATAAAGAAGCCTGTAAGCGTGGGTTTAAAGTAATCAGACTGCCACCGTACCACTGTAATTACAATCCAATTGAGCTGGTTTGGTCAACTTTGAAGCGGTATGTAGCAGCAAGGAATACTACATTTAAATTGAACGATGTTCAGGATTTGTTTATGGAAGCTGTAAACTCCTTCACCTCAGAAGATTGGCGCAAATGCGTTGAACACGTCAAGAAAGAAGTCGAGGCAGACTGGACAAACGAAGGACTTGATGACGTCAGTGTCCAAGAACTAGTCATTAATCTGGCCCCTGGTGAATCGGATGACAGTGACTGGGATACCAGCGATGACGATGACGATCTGGGAGTGTCACCTCTAGAGTAATCAGGTAAAATAAAAAATAAAATCTATTTACCTAGAAAATTTTATTGGACGTAATATATATGATTACAAAAAGGGTATAAAAATATGATAATAGTATACAGTAAAACAAAATAATTATCTTCAAATTTACAGAGACTTTAAACGTTTTTTTTTTAATATAAGTAGAGTATAATAAGATATTACTACTTCTTTATTAGTCATGACAATAAGGTTGCGATGATTGATGAATAGCGGGTACTGTAACATTTCAATGTATGCTTTAAAACATTTTAATGTCATTAGAACTAGTAATAAAATATAACGAATGGTAAAAAATTAACTGCAATCTTAAAATATTGTATATTGGTTTTAGCGCGATTTTGTTTTATTTCAGTGTCACACGGAAACAACATGGAAGATAAATGGAAAATGCTCAACTTCTGGACACTAAATACTTTGGCTTGAAGAAGATTACTGGGAGTAATATAAAATAATGTTGATTTATTAATCAAATAAACTGTAAAGTATGTAATGTTGCCTATTTAATGATATTTTGGCTGATTAAATAGTATGCGATAACATAGTTTTAAATTATTCTACCTTTTTCAAAGAACTCTTAAAATAATATTGTATCAAGATTAGGGAATTATGAGAAATATAAAACATTTAACAAATCATACAGTATTCCGGCTAAAAAATAACTTTCGACCATTTCGTTATTTATAATCAAAGCACATCGTGTTTTATATCACTTTTCTTAGTTTTGTTAGTACTTTACAAATATTCTATTAAAATTGAGATATTATGAGAAAGTAAAAAAAGTTAATAATTCTATTAGAGGGGCTAGTTGGTGACTCATTATGGAAACAGCCGCGAGCGCCGGGGGGAGAAAAGGACAGACACAGGTAGCTGGCGGGTCCGTGCGCCACCCTACCGTATACAGACTGTAGTGATGCCAGTTGGTTATAAGTTTCACTTGCTGTGCTCGTGACACCTCGGCATTCGACCTCGGTTTTTGACTTTAGACCATAAATATTAGTAGGTACACTATATCTAGTACAATCACAATTTGTAATGTTCAGTGACTCACTCACTGCGCTTGTGTTTCTACATATTTATTTGTATAAAACCCAATGTTATTGTTTTGTCTATTTCAAAAGTTTTCATTGCATTTTTTTAAATTTAAAAGTTGATGGTATAAAAAAACTTCATTGAATTTCCGTTTAAACTTAAGCTAGTGGGGTGGAGCCCTACAAAACCACGATTAAAACATAATTCAGAAAAATACATAATTTCCTAAGTTTTACGACGGATGAAAGGTATATATATGAATACAAGACAGTGTTCGATACAGGGAAATATAGGTAAAGTTTTAGGCCTATTATAATTATAGTACTGGGCCTCATACTAACCAGGGTTTGGACTAGCAACGTTACAACTTTTTAAATGATTTTGATCTGTCAGTTACTTTGGCATAAAATAAGTTGCAACTAAGCTGTAGTGTTTGTTTGTTTTTTCATTATTCGTTGCACGTGTGTTTTACAAAAAGCTAATAACAAATGTAGCCGCCATTTACCCTAGAACAATAGGGTTCCTAGTGAAATGCTACTGTTTCAAGAATATCCAGTACATTCTTGCTCGACCCCATGAAGTGGGTTTACATGACTTATGTACTGGTTATGAACCAATGACCTTGCGTCCGAGCTGTAACAGGCCTATACCTGGCTACCCACATAACAAGACTAATGCATGTACAGAGAAAATTAACGTGGAGCCTAATAAAACTCAAATAATACCACAGAACTCTTTCTTTTGATTATAATGCCACTTATCATACAAAAGAAAACAACAACAAACTAAGGACCCCAATTACGTGTTGTGGTACTCATGAACGCAAAACAACTTCTGAATCTACGTCGACAAACAGCACATAAAGTTTTATCAGCTTAATTAAAACATTTTATTATATGTTTCTAAGAAAGCTATAAGGCCCAGAACAAACTTAAAGAAGGGAGATTCGTTTTAAAACATTTTAGAATAAATGGTATTAACCTAAGCTGAATGTTCAACAGTCTTTAACAGTTGGATGATCTATGCTGATGAGCAAAGATAAGGGGATGGACTGGTGTAAATGTCGGACAGTTTCGTAAAAGCATGGTGTGTGTCCTGAAACCAGGGTTTTATCAGTTTTTTCGTCCGTGCTGACAAAATCAACGGTCTGAGCGAAGTGACCTGAGTCAAGTAGCTTGGGTGCCTGAACTGAGCGAAGCACTCCAGGGAGCCCCCAGAGACGTGCCTTAACTGAGCGAACCGGCGGCCCTCTTTGACTATGAACATTTACATAGCATATTCCACTTTTAAACATAATAGAATCTTACACAAATATACAAAATAAAATTCCCCAAAAAATTATTGGTTAGGTTAGGTTAGGTAAGGTTAGGTTAGGTTAGGTTAGGTTAGGTTAGGTAACGGGGTAGCGCGTGCCGGAGCCAGGTGGTTGACCGCCTCTGGTATGCGGGTGGGATATGATGCTACATAAACAAGAACATTCCTTGTCCGGACAACTCGCATATACCTGGACTGGACTTCGCTCAGTTAAGGCACGTTTTTGGGGGCCCTTCGAGGGCTTTCGCTCAATTAAGGTAATCTTCGCTCAGTTAATGGGCGACCAAATCAGTATGTGCTCTATATAACTAAATCCATGAAAAAGTTTTCCCCGCTAAAAAATATTATTTTATACTTCATCATCGGCATTACTTGATCGTATAATTTTCAGCATTACTTAATCGATTACTACTTTGTTGCAGTTGGTGAGCTCTCTGGTGTTTCCCTCTGGTGACAACCTTTGTTGACAACACTGGGGGAAAGAATACAGTCACATAAAATCTAATACTAGTAGTCTGAATTTCCTCAACAAAGACCATCTTGATGAAAAATGGTAAACTTTACAATTAAAATTAAATATTCAGTTTAAAATAATGATATGATTAACCTATTGAATAATAATAATTCATCATGAAATAAAATCATAATTGAAATAATTATGATTATTAAAGTATCAATTCGTTAACCCATAACAATAAATAATTAATTACAAACTAGTGGCTTGAGGCAAAAGCCTCTAAATAAATAAAATTACAATGTTGCTATTAAATATTTACTATATAATATTTAATTAATAGTTTTGTAAAACTAATCATCATACATACAGATTGATGAGGAATTATTGTTGTGTAAAACTTCTCTGTAAATTATATTTTTTTGTGTAAGAATTGTCCGTTTCGCTGTTTTTGTCGACTGTACTTTAAAACAAAAATTAATTTGATTCCGTCTGGGAATTTTACTCTACAAAATGCAACATAAAGTTGCCCATGTGTAAACACTGGTTTGTTCAGGTAAATACCAGCTTCTTAAAGATTTGCCCTTGTGCCTTGTTAATTAGAGTATCAAAAATTAACAGCTGAAATATTTAATTTGTCTTATTGATAGCTGACTAAAGTTAGAAGCCTTCTTCAAATGAGATTGACATTGGAACTTTGAAGGCCAATGGGGCGGAGCCCTAAAAGCGAATTGCAAAAATTTTAGTTTTCTCGCCACCTACAATAGCAGGGCTTTAAAATGAGCGATTTTCAAAGGCCATAGGTGGAGTGTAGCGCTTGGAATTTTGAAGCAAATTATTTGCCTTACGAAATTAAATATATAGATAGATATGTGCTTGCAGGTGTTCACTTGAATGTGTGTTTATATATAAAAACTATAAAAACTCAAACGATAGAGGTTGTAAAAGTCTATAATTATCATTGAACAAATTAAAAATTGGTCAATGAACAAATAAATACTATTCTATAAAGTGTTTCAACATATTACCAATAACATTTAAAGACCTCAACATTTATCAGAAATATGCAAAAAATATGCAAAAGAACAAATTAAAATGTTCTGAAATATTTAGTTTTTATCTTACCTTTGTCACTGATATTTATTTTTATTTTTTTTATTCATATACCGCTACTATATTTTTTTATTCTTTTTATATAAATAGCATGGTTCCAACAAGTTATAATATAGGCCGAGTTGTAAAAGAAAATATATAGTTTTGATTTTTATAATTTTACTGGTAAAAAGTTACATTTTTGTAAAAGATTTTGTAACATTAAAAAAAAATTAAATAAACACCCTTGTATGTTTAAAATAATAAAAAAATGGCTATATTTACAAGATAGAAAACGGGTTATTATCATTTTATATATTTTTTTAATTGGGGTCAAGTATTGACCCCACGATAGTACAACTGCTATGCTTATTGTTAGTCAAAATAAGCAGAGTAGTTAGGGGGTTAAAGAAGCTCTATCTACACTCATCACACTCATCTACACTCATCTACACTCATCTACACTCATCTACACTCATCTACACTCATCACACTCATTCGAAATCCATATTCGCCCATATCTTGACGATCGGCGTCTTATGAATAAATAAAAATAAAATATAACCTCTTGAATAACCTTAACATCATTATTTACCAATACCTCTTACAATTTCATGTCCACAACTAATTGCACTGCTGTTACTTTTAGATTACTTAAATCTCCATCCATGTTATTTTGTGTCTGACATACGTAGCCTACATTGAGGGCTTCCTGTGCCCTAAAGGGTGAAATTATAGAAAAAGAAATACCTTTATGTACAACTACGAACAGGGGCAATTTTTTACCTTTCAAATGGTAAAATCGGTTAAGAAATAAATAAGGAGTTCTGCTAACAAAAAACTGCTTTGCTTACTATGAAATATTATAAAGGATTATCTAATTTTTTTTTTTAACTTCACTCGCCAGTTGACATGGGCCTACAGGCCGTGCGTCAACTTTATTCAACGAGTGAAGAACCAACCGTTGGCTCAGTGGGGATTCGAACCTTTCCGCAGTCCGAAGCCTTAGCCACTGAGCCACCACGCCATTATCCGTCATTCCGGATTTGAAGGATTCCGGGAGATTTCCAATTGCACCGGGGTCAGGGATCAGCCCCAAACTGATGTGTCCAGATGCACCGGAGCCCCTTTTGGGGGGTGTTCCAATTGCACCAGAGGCCCTTGTTTATGACATGAGCCGGGAAAGTCCAACCAGGCCGGATTCCTAGTACAGTAACCCCAAGCTGACCGTGCCAAATTCCACACCCTTTGTTATGACATGAGTCATGAGTCGGTTAGGTTAGGTTAGGTTAGGTTAGGTTAGGTTAGGTTAGGTTAGGTTAGGTTAGGTTAGATGTTAGTGTTGCCACGGATAAACACAAAATTAAACATTAAATACATAGTTACCATATTTATTAGTTAGAACCTGCTATGGTCTACCATTAGTATGTGCCACGAAACATCGGCAAGTGTTTGATAGAATATTCCATTGCGAAATTGTTAAACACTTATAAACTATGTTTGAAGAAATGTAGTGGGGTGGGGAAGGAAGGGGCCTTCCAATTGCACCGGCTCCGGCGGTCGAAGGAATTTGCAGCGGGGATAAGTGAGGTGGGTAGATTTTGACCACCGGTGCATCTGGACACTTTTCGGACGGAGGAATGTTTTGACCCGTGGAAATTCCTTTGACCGCCGGTGCAACTGGATATCAGCCAAGGAAACCATACCCAAAAGTTTTATACAACGTATAATTAAATCTTAATTTCCTTGTTAAGAGTCTGCAGAGGCTGTCGGTGGCTCTCGGCCATGTTGGTTTTAATTCCATAAGAACAATGGTATTTGCTGATCCATATTTTTCGTTATTTATTGACCAACAGTTGTGTTTGAAGTGTCATTTTAAACGTTATCATAATGCGCATTGGGTTTGCTTTTGATATTTTGATTAAATACGCCTAGTTTTGAAAAATTGATGAAAATAAAAGCTTCAAAGTAAACATTTTATATGTATTTTATTTTTATAAAACTAATTAAGAATTCGGAAGGTAATTCAAACGTGACATTTTATTCTTGATCAAACGCAATCTGTTTAGAAAAATCCGTTTAAAAATAACTGTTTAGTGTGGCCGGTTCGAAAATAACATTGCTCTTACAGGATTAAAACTAACATGGCCGACAGCCTCTGCGGACTCTTAAAAGTATGTTTAATGTGGGTATAAAATACAAATTACAGTAGTGGCAAAGAAATAGCTGTGAATGCAGTATATATTTAATCGTTCCTATATTTCTTACAGTGGGTAAATAGTGTGCGTGTGTGGGGTGTGTAATGAGAACGCCAATCAAAACACATAACTTGTTTGAATGCTAAATATCAAACACATTAACTAATAAGTGTAAAGTGTTAGTCATGACTGATTAATTTGTATCACTGACTATGTAGAAATAAATGTTTCTATAGTCAGTGCTTGTATATTTTTTAGACTCCCTGATTTCGAATTTTACAATTTCAATAATATATCCTTTATTACACATATTGTAGATCATATAGGCCTACGTAATATTATCAGGTAATTAAATGTTAACCTATAAGTTTGTGTATTTACTTAATAAATCACAACCAGATGTAATCTGTATTTTTTATAGAAATTTATTATACTGTACTGTATTTATATAAATCAGCATCTACTTAAGTGTAGTATAACTACTTTATTCCAGTACTGTAAACAACTATTTGTACAAACTATAAAGTCTACACAGAAGTGATTTATTAATTTTACAATATACAGAGGTGGTAGAGATGATTTTTATGTATATTTTATTATTACAATTCAATTGCCAGAATAGTCTAATATTAATTAATCTGATATTCATAGCATGCCTCAATATTGTTCTTTTGACTGGACAACAGAGGGAAGGCGGTGGCCAGTAAAAGTGTAAAACATAAAAGTAATGCCGTCCGAAAAGAGGTTTCGTATAATTTACTTTTGTTGATAGAGGGGCTTTCTTGTTCATTATGCGCTTGGTGGAACGGTGCCGGGGGGATGGAAAGGTTGGAGGGAGTGGGGAGAGGGTCATCTTTCGCGAGAAGAGGGGAGAGGAGTGAGAGAGAAGGGACGCGGTTGGTGGAGACGCTGAGAGGGGAAGTGGCTCCGCGACGCACGCTGCCCAAACCAAACTTCACCGGTCAGTTCCTCAGTAGACGTTGTCCGGTTGTGTCGGCGCTGAATGCTGGTCGTGAGTGAGTGCGCACGAGTCAGTACAGTACATGCCAAAAGCGCTCGGTCGACGCTCTTTGCGCGCTCTCTTCTCGCTCGCTCTGTGATTACTGCTTCGACCATGTGACAGTTAATTCGAACTGTGTTGTATTTTTAGTTTTTTCCGTTCAAAAAAAACGTTTTGTTTAGTGATGGGGACTTGGACTGTGTGAGTGACTCGAGGATGGCTCAACCGCCGCTCCAGCATCACTGCAAGGACTGCGGATTGTTCTTCGACTCGGGGAAGTCTCTGGACGTCCACCTCCAGTACCACAAGGAGAACTTACTTAGCAAATGGGGCACCAGCTCCGGTGAGGAGTCCAACAACAACAATGTCAAGCCAAGTAAGTCTCCCAGGGTCACGGCAGTGCCGGCTGACTCCAGTGATTCCGTCTTGGACAGATTTTCACCTAATTTTAACTTTCCCGTAAACCGTTCTACTCCACCTAATTCATATCTTTATCCTCCAACGGACATGCGCCCACCTTCTGTAGGGCAGGATGGTGGAAGTAGACCTAACTCCAACTTTAATCCAAATTCTGATCCTGACTTCATTTTAGGATCTGGTGCAGGGTTCCCTCATAGGCGCTCCCCCGCACCCCCTTCGCCTTCATCACACTCACACGTGCTTCAGACTTCCACATCATTTAGATTTCATCCCTATCAACAGCCTCTCTATACGCACCATGACCAAAGGAATGGTGGTGTATCTTCATCATCTCCCAGTTTGATTCCTAACCAACAGACTTCACACCAGTGTGAAAAGTGTGGGTTTGTCTGTGACAATCCCACTAGTTTACTTGAACATATACAAAACTCTCATTCGCCTTCACCTGCAGATACTTTTAGTTTTAATAATGATTACATGAGACATCCAGAAATTAAGAACGAACCTCAAGCTGAAATTTTAGACTTAGATTCTCACAAAGTACACGTTTACCAACCACCTCAGGGAGATGAAGGCAGTCAAAATAGTCAAAGTAGTCAGTTAGATCCTGGTATGGTACCTTGGATGACAAGCATTCAGGAGAAAAAGTTGTATAACCCTATGCACATTAATGGTAGTGGCATGCCTTCGCCTGATTTTAATGTATCTACAACAACTCTAAACTCGCCTGAAATGCCGCATCACCAGTCTTATTATGAACACCATATTGGCTCTCCAAACCAACTAGCTCCACAGATTACCTCTTCTCAAATGACTACAATAACTGCAAAGTCAGGAATGCAGTCATTGCCTAAAAGTTCAGGTAATGCCTCATGGAAATCTAATGAAGCTAGAAGGCCTAAAACATACAATTGCACTGCTTGTAACAAGTGGTTTACTAGTTCTGGTCATTTAAAAAGGCATTACAATACTACATTACATAAGAATGCAGTAAAACAGAGTGGAATACCAGATCCTGCTAATCTTCCAGTGAGCAATCACCACCACCCACCCAAGGACCCAGCACCACCCTACAGAGACTCACCACCGACTCCTCAGTTAGAAGAAAATCAGTTAATACCTATTAAAATGGAGGATACTAGTTTTGATAGATCTCAGAATCAATTAGGAAATAATGGAAGCAATTTTTTATCGAATCCCCCAAACTCGCTGGCAGGCCCTTCGGAAGTTACGGGGGGCCTGCTCCTTCATTCTACCCAGTTCCAAGCCAACCCAGAAGAGATGAGATTGGGACAACATACTCTACCTCATATGCAGCAACACCAGAATTTTCTTCCATTCCCGGGGGCCCCGCATCATACTTACCCTCAGGGTATGACGATGTACCCAAACTTGCAGCCCCCCCACGTTACTTCCACCCGGCTAACAGCTACCAGCAACATTACTGGTAACTCAGACGTGCTTGAGCAAAACGAAGACCTACAGCAAATCTGGGGACGGAATGGAGAACTGAAGAGTCAACTCATCGCTCTTTCAACTCCAATACAAAATCAGAATTCGCTGCCCGGTTTCTCGAATTTTGCTAGTAACTTCAGTGGCTTTTTTCCATCTACAACATTGTATGACAATCGTCCAGCCGCTAGCATGTCACAATCAAACGTGGGGGGGCTCAGTCGAGTTTCCAGTTTGGAATCCTTTTACCCAGCACAAAGTCCCAATTCGGGCTTCCAAATAACCAATGTACGATCTTTAGAGCAAGAATCAACAAGTACCTCAAGTGAAAGTAACGCTGCACCTCCTTCTGTGGGCAGCAATTATGATGACTATCCATCACCGGAGAATGCTCTTCCTTCTTCTACTGAAGATGACATGGAGAAACCGATTCCATTGGAGCACATCAAGGTTGAGGAAACAGTGTCCAGTACGATCGTAGAACAGAATTCTCCGCCTCCACCAATCAAGTGTTTGGATTGCGACAAGATTTTTAACAAAGCTTGCTACCTCACCCAACACAACAAAAGCTTCCACACAGGTGAGCGGCCTTACAAATGTGAGAAGTGTGGTAAGAGATTTGAAATTGAATCACAACGTCTGGAACACTTGAGCAAACACGCAGGTGAAAAGCCCTACAAGTGTGACATCTGTCCAAAGCAGTTCAACCACAAAACAGATTTGCGGCGCCACATGTGTCTCCATACAGGCGACAAACCCTTCTGCTGTCACATCTGTGGTAAAGGCTTCATCCGCAAGGACCACATGGTGAAGCATTGCGAGACCCACAAGAGGAAACCTGCATTTTCCACTCACGTCAAGTCTGTGTTCTTGCAGAAGCAGTTGGACGGAGAACCATACCACATCCCTGTTCCTGTTCCAGTCAACCACTGACTAGAGGTAACCATCATATTGGAGCAAACTTTCATTTTAGAAATGGCATTTATCCTGTTTATAAACATAGTTTGTAGCGTAAATAGATTTAATTTTAAAAATGTACATAATTTCTTTGTATTAAAAAGATAGGTTTGTGGTTACAAGATGATAAATTTTGAAAACCATTTTAACTACTAGTAAACAATAAGTGATGTAGCCGTTTAACAAATAATTTGCAATAAAGGCCAGAGACGAGTTATTTTATAGATCAAGTTCAACTCTTAAATTCAAAAAGTTAACACTAGTCTCTTCAGTTTCAAATTATAATACGCTCACTGAGTATCCATGAAGTTTATATTCTGGTTTCAAGAAACTTAAAGTTATAACTAATTAAAAATAAATTTTTAGTAAATTTGTTATCGAGTTGTAAATGAAAAAAATCATTAACTCATATTTAAATTTAATTTGCAACTAATTGTAAAACCAAATATTCAAACAATAGCTAATGAAAATTCAATTGAATTTAAATTAATTATTTTACTGAAAAATACATTTGTTCTATTACAAATGATTTGTATTGTTGGTCTTTAACAGTACCTCTCTTTACAAAACGATATTTACCAATATTGATTTTTAAATGTTGCATAATGCTGTATCTTAGTTATAATATGCATGTGCAAAATATACAGCTTTTTAATATTGCTTTGTGATATATTTTTAAATGTATTGTGCCAATAGACATTTTTTTTCTTCCGGAGTTTGTGCCAAATTAGAGATTGTAGCTTGAGAGAAGATTATTCTGTTCCCAGTCCTGGGCAAGTACCTGATTCTTCAAAGTTTGCTTCAATTTGATGCCAATGTGATCTCATGTGAAGTTTTTGGTGCCAGTTACATTTTCCTCATTTTGAATTATCGGTAGATTAGATAAGGTATATTGTATTTCATAATCACCATAAGAAGGATTATTCATTCCAAAAGTTTTATTTTTAAGCCCCAGTGATTAGTATTATAGTATATGTTTGGTACATATGCAAAATAAAATCAGCTGTGTTAAAGTTTGTATTATTTGAGATTTTCTTCTCTAGTACTAAATAAAGTTTTTTTTATATTTCAATCTGTTCTTGATTAAAATTTATGAATATTTAAATTTTTTTAATTAATAATTTTGAAATTAGCACATACACGCAGAACTAAAAGCCAGGTTCTGATAGTAATTTACAAGTTATAATAATATTTTTAAAAACACCAAGTTAAGTTATTTTTTATGTTTGTGTGAAGAGAGAACAAATCTTTGTGTGTTATTACAATTTTATTAAGTGTACATTTAGCATAGCCAACCTTCTTAAGGTGATCTTAAGCAAGTTTATTCCTATTTTAGTCAATATCTGTTGACATTTGTATATACAATTTTTTACCAGTTCTACTGTTCCTATTATTTTATCATAGTATTTGGTTAGTCGTTGGCTCCCGGACATCTTGTGGGTGCGCAATAAACACGTATTTGCTCAAGTCCTCGCCAGGGGCAAAGTGCTGTACAGACTTCTGACAATGTATTTATAAGGACTGTATAGTGTGGTAGGCTATGTCTTGTGTTGTTTACAGCGTTTACTGTAAATGTTTTCTTGCCATATGTTACGCCTCAAAATTGCTTTTGTTTCAGTTTAATTTTTTTATTTGTTTTTATTATATGTATTTACTTTTGATTTGGATTATAATTGTGCCAATATAATAAGGAAGTAAACAAAAAACAATACCATGAATCCCGGTGAAGTTAAATTTATTTTGAATGAATATTTTAGTTTGCATTTTCTTTTTTTACAAGAGATGTTTTACATGAACACTAAAATGTAACTAAAGTTTATCTTTATCATGTTCTCTGATAACTTGCTAAACCAATTATTGCTGAAGAGTTTATCATTCTGATAGATCTCTATTTATTTATTTCTCTGTTAGTTTTATTATTGTCACTTATGATAAACTGAACTCAGAAGCAATGTTGAGGCTTTGTACACAGAGCCCACTCTGTGCCATATCCAAGGTTGTGCAACAATGTACTCATTCACTCTGGCAATATACAGCGTATTTGTGATATACTAGTGAACGGTGTTAATCAGATATTATTTTGTATACGTAACCGTAAATCAATTATCGATGACTGTTGATCATGTTCTATTAATTTTCTGCATTTATTGTAGAAACTGAGATATATTTTGCAATAATTACTGAGTAATATCATTCATTATATGAAGGATAAAATCTAATCTTCAACTTTGAACAATCAAATTGTTATTATTTTTGTATATTTTTAGAATTATTCATTTTAAATGCCATACTTTAAATTATTCTTAATATTGGTTGATATTTGATTTTAATTTACATTAATTAATCTTGAATAGTGAAACATTTTTTACCTTGTGCTTTTTATAAACAAGTTTTATAGTTATTGTTGTTTCTGTTGATTTATATTTGTTAGTCATTTTTAACATTCCTGTTTCTGTTCAACCATTTGTCCTTCTTAAATTGTTGGCTTTTTAAATTTGAATTCACTTATTGTAAATGGGTTTTGCATATTGTTTTCCTGTTATACTTAGCTGTTGTTAAATTTGGTTGTGAAGTTTTTTACATTATTTCGGATTGTTCGAAGCCCGTTGATCCCCATAGTACAAAGACAAACTCAAGTTTGTTGCTCTATAATCTAATGTACAGTATTATAATAGGTTTTAAGTTAAACGCAAAATATTTTAAGATGTCAGTTTTGAAGACTTGTAGTTTAAATTTGTTACCTAGTTTATGTATCAAAATAAACATTGTTCCTTTATAGAAAATTGTATTCTTTGTTTCATCCCAAGTTTTATCTCATTAATTATCATTTGATTAGCCATCATTTTAAATTGTTGTTTCTTGTGCAAAAATATTTATATTCAAATCGTAAATTACACTGTAGTTTAACAATCAAATATACATATGAAACTGTGATACTGAGTGTTAAAGATTTAAATTATGGAGGTCCATCATAATCATATTTTTTATTTTTACTAAAAAGATAAAATATTTTATTCCTGTGTAACTGCATTATAGAAAACATTTTTATTGATTCTGATATCAAAATGAAGTGTTTGTTTTAAAATTAGAAGTTTGTGTCTCATCAGAAATAATTATCCAAAATAAAATTTAAATTTTTTTGTTTTCTCTCATGCTTATTATATTATAATAGTTATTTGAGGATCAGTTTATTGATTATTATTATAAAGTAAAAAAAAAAAAAAATGTTTTAAAACGTTCCTGCTTCATCAGAACTTGTTGGTGTTTCCTCCTAGTTCTCTGTTTACAAAAGGTAAGTAAGTTTGTATCTTTACTTATAAAATAGGAGTTTTTTTTTATAATAAAACTAGTACATGTTATGCAAAAGTAACATTGCATGTTAGCAGCATTTCCGAATACTTCACAACATTTATTAGGTAAAATCTTATATTTTTTCAGAAAATAACGTAAATTAAACCACAGGCAACACGAAGATGAATATTATTTATAACAAAGGCCTTTTCTTCTAGTCACAAGATACATACTATACTGAATAAAAATATGTACAGTAAAATCATAAAGTACTTGAGAGATGGTCGGCCATCTACATGGGGTTGACTTTGGAGAGAACATCAGTCTCAAAACACTTGTATGAGTTAAAAAACGGTGGCAGTTTACTTTCTCTTCCAAGCAGGGCGTTATCAGTTGAACAATACTTCACTTACATTTAAAATGTACATATAAAATTTTTAAACGCTTTATAGGATAAGTATGACTAGAGCCTTTTGATATGGTAACGGATTTTTTCCAATTTGCCTTTAGGTTATTACCCAAAAAATAAAATACTGAATTATAGCAATTATTGTAATTATAAATTGTACTTGTAAAGATAAGGGGGTGAAATTAAAACCTTATCTGTAGTTATTTCTGTTCTCTTTTTAAAAAGGCAAATTTTACACTCATAAATAAAGATGTAACATTAGCCTTATAAAGAATCAAATCCAATAATTGGTCGGTAGCAAAGTTGGTTCAATCCCAGCTTTATGTGCTAAAGGTTGTCAGTTCGATCCCAATCAGAGTCAATACATTTTGAGAAGGATCAGCTGATAATCACCGGCTGTTCATTTGTCATTGGGCTATTAATTAATGACACTTTCTAAGGAATATTCGGCCTTTGTTTGTAACAATGACTACATTCGCTCATCTACACTCATTCGAAATCCATATTCGCCCATATCTTGACGATCGGCGTCTTATGAATAAATAAATAAATAAGGTGGCAGTTATGGTGTACTCTTTATTCTCTTGTTCAAATACTTTCCATCACAGGGCAAAGTCCCAACTTTCACAATAATTAAACACCCGCCTCTCCGATTCAAGATTTTTACTGTCATAAAACACATAACAGTGCATGGACAAAAGTCAAGTTTTTTTACACTAAATTACTATGTACAAAAAAATTAAAATAGGCATAAAATACAGTTCAATATACAAAATGGCTAGAACAATAAAATTAGATGAAAAACAATTAAAGATAAATTAATGTAAGACTACATAATAGTGATAATGTTAACATATAATCTAGGTCATAATTCTAAAACTAGTTATGGCTTTCCCAATTTACAGTTTTAA
Source organism: Stictocephala bisonia (assembly GCA_035578905.1). Taxonomy (NCBI): domain Eukaryota; kingdom Metazoa; phylum Arthropoda; class Insecta; order Hemiptera; family Membracidae; genus Stictocephala; species Stictocephala bisonia. The sequence continues at coordinate 1,394,001 of JAQJVL010000191.1, read as the reverse complement.
AAAATCATCAATTTTATATAAACATTCATCCAGTAGAACGTCCTTGATTTTTTTCTTTAAATTTAACATGAGGCAGTGATTTAATTCTATCTGGCAATGAATTATACAGTTTAGTAGAAATATATAACCAGTTTTTCTGTGAACTACTATACTTAAACTGTTGAACTCTTAAACAACCTTTATGTCTTGTATTATAAGCATGAAATAGCATTGATATTAAAGAAATCTAAATTTCCATGAACAAAACTGAGCAAATGGAATACATAAAGAGATAAAACGTTAGAATTCGAAGTTGTACAAGCCAAGGTTTACAAGATGTTAATGCAGGTAAATTGCATATTAATCTAATAGCCCTTTTTTGGAGTATAAAAAGTTTCACTCAATTACCACTAGATCCCCAGAACAATTCCATATGTCAAGATACTTTGAATGTGAGCAAAGTATACAGTTAGTAAAATATAATTATCAACTGAGTTTCTTAATCTTCTAAGTACATATAAACCGTTAGCCATTTTTTGGATACATGATCAACATGAGAATTCCATGATAATCTATAATCTAACAATAGCCCTAAAAACACTGTTCTCTGGAGAGTCTGAAACACTTCTATTGTAGCTAAAAGACAAATAACTGATTTTTTCCGTGTTTAACGACAAGTTATTAGCAGCACACCAGTCCTGAAGTAATGTAAAACTAGAATTTAATTTATCATTAACTAAATATTTACTGATATTACTGACCTTCAAACCCAAGTCATCTGCAAATAAATATCCATCAAGGATTGAAGGAAGACTGACAATTGACTAAAATCCCCCTTAAAAAAGGTGTAATGGATAATTAGTCATTAGATCCATACCTTGACTTTCATTTTCGTAATCTTATTACAATTTTGATTTTAAATCTTTAAAAAATGACTGTCATTTGTTGAAATAATTATGCTGAACTAACATTAATCTGTTTCAAAGAGCTTGTTATCAGGAAACGGTTTTTAACATTCATGTTTAATGGGTTTATTTGACATCCTTGAGCTTAAAAATGTACTTGTTTTTATGTTCCCATTTTAGATTGTTTAGGTACGGTTTTATTTATTTAACTAGGAGACACCCCTGCACGCTTCGCATGCTATTCGGCTTCGGCATGTGACTGACTACAAATAATAGTAGATTATCTGTCTAACGTAAAGTCACAATATTAATTTTATTTACAGTATTTAACTCTACTACTTGTGTTGCCACCTATTTATTAGTATAGCGTATTACTTAAGCCTATTCCAAACGTGTTTTTGTCTAACAGCTGAAGATTAAACTCTTAATGCATGCATCAATAGTGCAATGTCAAGTGTACAAAATGAACATATTTATTTACAAAACGGCTGTTAATTTACTAAAATCAACCTAATGTTATTCTTATGAAAAAATGAAAATTTTGAGGGGCCGTTTGTACCCCTTAGGAATGGAATTTCGAAAAATTCTTTCTTAGAGAGTCCTTTCGATACTAAAGCTAACTTCATTTAAAATGTCGTGTAAATACGTTCGGTGGTTTTTGAGATTTCGAGATGAGTGGGTGAGTCAGTGGCATTTGGCTTTTATATATATATATAAAACGGCTGATTTACGAAATAAGTCAACGTACACAATACTCCATTTAATGAATCTCCTGACTTGACATGAGCGCGCTTAGTAGCGATTGCGTGAAGCTCTGAAACGTGACAAGCGTGGAAGGTGCAGCTATGGTTACTGCTGGCTAACATCAACATAACATTGGTTGCAGCAGTCAAAATCTCGTAGATTTATCTTTTGCTGAAAGAGCGCTCTGAGGTCAAGTCGGGACGTTTAATTTATGTTTATTAGATAACCTTTATTTTTGTATTATTATACAAGTTTTAGTGAAATAAAGACACTTTTGAATTGAAAAATAGTTGCTCTGCAAAAAAGAAAACAAACGGTGTATTGTTGACAGATTGTAAGATTTGTTACTTGCTCTAAAAGACACTTTTTGCAATATAATAACAAGTGAAATGGTGGGTAGGTTATAGACTAAACGACTTGATTAGGAGAGAACTTGAAAGGAATATGACAATGCAACTAGAATGAGTCCCACTAATCATCAATGCTGGCACTCCTAAAAGGTATGACGTCATATCAGCAGGGTTCATGAGTCAAGTGTTTGGGAATGTTGCGGTTTCCTGCCGTGTCACTACCGCCACAGGCATTCATTCATAGTTAAACAATTATCAAGTCTACCTTAGGCTTAGGGTAAACGGACAGTCCAGACATACATTACATGTCCCAACTTACGTTAAATATCGCATCTTACCTGTTGTGGAGGGAAATGTAAAAAAAATCCTAGTAAGTTTAGAAACTTGCCATGGGAAAGCACCGCCTCACGAACACTGAAAACTTGTACTAAAAGTGTATAGATGAAACATTTTTGTAGTCATCCAACTTTCCACTTATTACGATTCTTCTCTAGTGAAATGTATCACAGTCGAACCTCCGACACTTTGGAAACTACTGTACTAATAACATCGTCGGCTTTGCGGCTCCTTTCAAACCAGACGAATTTTATGAAAGATAATCGTACTAGTTTAAATTGTCATGTGGATGGTTTCACACTAGAAGATTTTTACAAAAGACTCGTACTAGTTTAAATCGTCGCGTGGATGGTTTCACACTAGACGATTTTTACGAAAGAAACTCGTACTATTTTAAATTGTCGCGTGGATAGATTCAAACTAGAAGATTTTTACAAAAGACTCGTACTAGTTTAAATCGTCCGTGGATGGTTTCACACTAGATGGTTTTTACAAAAGTCTCTCGTACTAGTTTAAACCGTCGCGTGGATGGTTTCACACTAGACGATTTTTACAAAAGAAACTCGTACTAGTTTAAATCGTCGCGTGTATGGTTTCACACTAGACGATTTTTACAAAAGAAACTCGTACTAGTTTAAATCGTCGCGTCGATGGTTTCACACTATACGATTTTTACGAAAGAAACTCGTACTAGTTTAAATCGTCGCGTGGATGGTTTCACACTAGACTATTTTTACGCAAAAAACTCGTACTTGTTTAAATTGTCGCATGGATGGATTCACACTAGACGATTTTTACGCAAGAAACTCGTACTAGTTTAAATCGTCGCGTGGATGGTTTCACACTAGACGATTTTTACGAAAGAAACTCGTAATATTTTAAATCGTCGCGAGGATGGTTTCACACTAGATGGTTTTTACAAAAGTCTCTCGTACTAGTTTAAACCGTCGCGTGGATGGTTTCACACTAGACGATTTTTACAAAAGAAACTCGTACTAGTTTAAATCGTCGCGTGTATGGTTTCACACTAGACGATTTTTACAAAAGAAACTCGTACTAGTTTAAATCGTCGCGTCGATGGTTTCACACTATACGATTTTTACGAAAGAAACTCGTACTAGTTTAAATCGTCGCGTGGATGGTTTCACACTAGACTATTTTTACGCAAAAAACTCGTACTTGTTTAAATTGTCGCATGGATGGATTCACACTAGACGATTTTTACGCAAGAAACTCGTAATAGTTTAAATCGTCGCGTGGATGGTTTCACACTAGACGATTTTTACGCAAGAAACTCGTAATAGTTTAAATCGTCGCGTGGATGGTTTCACACTAGACGATTTTTACGAAAGAAACTCGTTCTAGTTTAAATCGTCCGTGGATGGTTTCACACTAGACGATTTTTACGAAAGAAACTCGTTCTAGTTTAAATCGTCGCGTGGATGGTTTCACACTAGACGATTTTTACGCAAGAAACTCGTAATAGTTTAAATCGTCGCGTGGATGGTTTCACACTAGACGATTTTTACGAAAGAAACTCGTTCTAGTTTAAATCGTCCGTGGATGGTTTCTAGTAGTTCATATCAGCAGAGAACAAGTAAGTATTATGTATACTGTCGGCACAGAAATAATTGTCACCCGAGTTTAAAGGTTGTTTACTAGAGGCCTTTGAAAAGTTGAACCATAACATTATTAACGTTGACATTCATATTTACATAATTGTTATCCTATCTGGAATAAAAAGTACCAGAGTTTTAACTATTTTTCAATATGCATCAAATTACACTTTTATTACTCAAAACCCAGTCAATATAGTGCATTTATATTTTAATTCATGATTAAAAGGAATGTGTTTTTAGGACTGTTTTAGCTTCTCCAGAAAGAAAAACTGTTATCAATTTTGTTACAGTATTTTCTTTTTACTTCTAGAGAAAGTAACATTAATTACTTGGTCACGTTGTAATCATTATGAAATGTATATTATATAAATATTACTTTTATATGCGTGAGTAAGTGAAGTAATCTTATAGTGATTTAAAGTTATTTTACAGCAAAAGTAATAAATGTAAGGCATTTTAATTTGATTTCAATGAAAAAGAAATCACTGCATTTACTCGCACAATTAAAAGTAATGTATCGTAACTATACATTTAATAAGGTTTACGATGTGACCAATTAATTAATTGTACGACCTCTAGACGCCAACAAAACGTTTAGGAAATTGATGATAACTTTTTTCTTGAATATTTAAAATTCTGAAATGTATGAAACTTATATAAAACATTCCTATCAACCACGTATTAAAATATAAATGCAATATACTAACGAGTTTTTCAGTAATAAAAGTTTCAAGTTGATGCACAGTGTGAAATACTTAACTGGCACTTTTTTGTTCCAGCTAGGATAACAATTATTTAAAAATTCAAGGCATAACGTAATCAAACTGGGAAAACAATGGTATGACTGAATTTGTCATAGGCCTCTTTGTTTCATAGTAAAGAAACCTTAAACTCGAGTACACATAATATCTGCACCGACAGTAGTCGATGTTTAATCAACGATCTATATAAGAAAGTTGTACTATATAGATTGATGGTTTTAATGCGTAGAGTCAAAAACGGATTGTGATCAAATCATTGCATTGTGGTATTTTTATTTCGTCACTAAAGACAAAGGTGTAACATGTATTAAGGTGTACATGTCATGGTCCATCCAAGCAATCAGGTACGCGAGGAATTTGGTATGTTTTATACACTATTTGAAGATTTGAGAAATGATGATCAAACTTTTTATAGTTACTTTCTCATCTCTAATGACTCTTTGATGAATTGCATGGAACTGATAATAACTAGTTGTACGATAAATAAATTACATCAGGTAGTTAAGTGATAACTTATGAGTATACCATAAAATGAAAGTAATCGATATTTTAGCATCAGTTTCTTCCTTGTTTTTAAGAAAATTTCACTTCGACACAATAGAAAGCAAGCCAAGATATCTGCTCCCGTACCATTGAAATTTAAAATGAAAGTTCTGAAATTTGAACCATTCAGGGAACTTGAAATACAATTTATAATATCTCCCTAACAACATCTTTGTTTCGGTTTTGTTATCGCCGTAACTTTACGGGGACGCGACAAAGTGTCCCAACGACAAACTAAGCCAGTTTATTTGGTACAGATTGTCGTTGGGACACTGTCCGCACCGTACCAAATTCCAAGGTGGCACAGGTTGACCTTTCGTGAATAGACAAACTGGACCACATTCCTAAGTGGTACAGATTGTCGTTGTGTCACTTTGTCCTCCACGTGCTAAAATCATATATGGTTCAGTTAGTCCTCACGCGCAAGGACAAACTGAGCCATTCTCAAAGGTCCTTGGTTTTTGCCTATAACTATACTGTAATAACACTAAATCTGGGGTTGGTTTTTTACCCAGTAATTTTTTTAATACACATTTATGTAACATTCATTATAACAAAGCTACATAATGACCATTTATTTAAATACGAGTACACTAATGTATAACTGACTATTAATAGTTTTTGAAACTAAAGCGGCAAACGTTTGCTTATCGTAAATGATACACTCGTATATTTATGTGTTTATTTTGGTAACATCTCTAATAGAAATACATTTGTTTAGTTGTATAGTAATATTAATAACATATTACTATTAATGTTTTAAATATTAATAGTTTAATTTTTAAATTTTTTTTATTTACATTCATGAGGGTCCCTGACTGACTACTGGTAACAGCGTTACTACAAATAGCAATCCACGTCACATGTTATCAATATTAAGTCGTAGCCTAGTAAGTATTTTCTCTAATAAATAAGTTACTTAAAAACTGTATTGTCATGTATGGCAAAAATGGTTTTAATTTATTAATCGATATAGATCTGTAATCTGAGCAGATTCTACTAAAAATAGTAAAAGTAGTTTAATTTGATATAAAACAATGACATGTATTGTTAAAAGTGGAAAACAGATTATTCGCGTATTTTCTCGTTACACTACAGATGAATTTAAGCTAGGTGATATAGTTATAAAAATCCCTAATGTCCAGCATTGAATATGTTAATACAATTTACATTTCATTTAACATAAACAACAAACATGTTGTAACTTGTTTGTACGCGTACGTAAGTTAATTTACGTACGCAAACTATGTTTCCTTATTTATTTATTCTTAAGACGCCGATCGTCAAGATATGGGTGAAAAGGAATGTTACCTAAAAAACATTTTGTTTAAAAAGTAAATATTTTTTAAATCAATAATAGTTACATTTTATTATATATAGTAAAAAATTAGGTATAAGTTTAATTATAGTAAAGTAGATTCTATCCTATTTCGAATAAAACTAACTTATTAATTGTTTTACATCTACAAATGGAAATAAATTTACATATTAATGTTATATGTTTTTAAATAAATACTGAATTTTATAACTAACTAAACCAATTTTAAATTTCAAAAGGGGTTACACTTCAATTTAACCCTGATAAATATACTTCTATCAATCAACACATCTGCAGATATATATGGATGGTCATGTGTATGAGTCACTCACCATCAACCATTAAAATAATACTTATGTTCGCTTATAGGACTGTTCGCTTTTAGGAAAACACCAATTCTATATTCCGATTAGGCTTAACGTGCTGTAGTTTGAAAATAAAGCACTCGAACAAAGACTCACTCCATTATTTCTCGAGAGCTTTGAAGAACATAAAACATAGAGAAGAACCAGTAGAAATATATGTTCTTGTAGCATAACACGTCTAGTTATTGTATATCTCTAGAAAATGACGAACAAGTACTTTCAGAGGCTTTAATTCTGTATGCTTTCTTTATCTATAACATTTAGAGTTAGATTAAAGTCAATACTCATTGATTAATAGCATGACTATAAATAGCATAAGTTATTATGTAAAATAAAAATAATATATAGCGTCCAAAAATAATTTTGGTAGTAGCCTACATTTTCTTTATTCATATATACATGTTCCTTTAATCAGTTAATGTTTAATTGAGATTAATGAACAATTTTTTTTTTTAAATAATAGGAGAGGCTGATCTCCTTCTTAACCTTACTCTGCCCATTCCTCATAGACTATTGATCTGTGCGAGGAACTTATTCAGACAGAGTAAGGGGGCGAACCAGTACAGTAGAAGGTGAATATTACTGATAAATCTTCTAGTCTAGGCCTGATTCGAAACAGCGCTATATCTAACCCAAGCTCAAAGTCCTGACGCCTTAGATCACCGGCTCGCCGATAACACTTATTAATTGTGTTATTTTATTTATTATTTGAATACCTTACGTATCACGTTACTTGTACAGTCACATTCAAAACCTAAAATGGTTCAGTTTGTCTTTTGCTGACAGAGACAACCTGGACCACATTCCAGAGTGGTTCAGTTTGTCGTTGGGACACTTTGTCCGCAGCGTACAACATTCCAAGGTGGCCCCGGTTGTCTTTTCGAGAACGGAAAAACTGGACTACATTCCTAAGTGGTTCAATTCGTCTTTGAGTCACTGTCTTTGGCTCACTTTGTCCTCGCTGGATTTTAGAAGATGGTCCAGGTTGTCGTTAAGACACTTTGTCCGCGTCCCAACTTTACTATGAATACTTCTCCATTTCTTATCCAACGATGGTAGTAGGCATACATTGGGTGTTTAGTGGGGCGTGCTCGAGTTGCGCACTTTATGACCTAGGGTCAGTAAAGGGATGTTTAAGTTGTGCGCAGTGCCCAAGAGGCCATAAAACTAGTGCTCGAGTTGCGCGCAAATACCTGCAGCCGTACCATTAACGAATGACTAAAGTTTCCAATTCTCGAATAACAAATATTCATACGGAAACTAACTTTCTATATCATGAAATAAATACAAATACTAAATGTTCAATATCATCGATTAAATATAGGGCCTAAATACTAAGAATAAAACAATTGACTGTGTTTAAAATGTGAAATTTAATCTTGATTATTGACCTCCATAAAGTATAGTGCTCAACAAATGTAACCTTTGTAATTGACATTTGTCAATGAAACATAAATTAAAATTACTTTAATTTAATGAGTACAATATAAAAAGTTAAAAGTTAAAAAAGTTAAAGTGTACTTTTTCTTTTTAGTACAATATACTTATTCTAAGGACATTTTAGAGGGTTTTAAGTTGTGCTAACGAGTTTAATAATCAATATATTTATCAGTCAAATTGAACAAATCTAATAGTGAAAACCATTCAACAGAATAGATAATAGAATATTTTTAATGATTTTCTCAAAAATTTGTGTTTTTTCAGATATCTTCGTTTTATAAAAGATAAAAAATCACTCGCATCAATTTATTTATTAACATGTGTGAAAATCAAATCGTTTATTTCAATTGATCAATATTTACGTTGAAATAGGAATTGTCAACAGATACAGTACATCTAGTTATTTATATTATGTTATTTGTTGTAATAACGGATTATAATTACAGCATACTTTAGATTTATATAACACTATTAACTTAGAAATAAGCTTGTCTGAAATAATAGTAGTTAGTTATTATAATATTATTAGGCTAGGGTCATGTTCTAAAAATTCTTGAATACAATAAAAATGATTATCAAGATCTGTGTGAAAAAGTCGAAAATTTTCATAAAGTCAAAAATTTCGAAAAAGTCAAAAACTTTGAGAAAAGTCGAACATTTCCAAAAATTTCTAAAATTCCTTAAAAGTCAAAATTTTTGGAAATTTTGGAAAAGTCAAAAATTTCGAAAAAAGTCTTTCTTCCTCTCCCCCTCCCCTTCCCCCTCCCCCTCCCTTCCCCTCCCAACCCCTCCCTTATACAAACTATTTTTAAATCCAGCATAAGGAATGGTCCGAACTGACTGAGGAAGTTTATTGAACAATTTAATTCCACTGACTTTGTAAGAATTTGAAGTTTTAGTAAGTTTACGCTTTGGAATATCAATCATATTGTTGTAGCGGGTATTGTGACTATGGATGTCTTGTCTAATATTTAAACTGTTCAAACTAGCTTTAGTGTAGAGTAATACTTGGAATATGTACAAGTTATAAACAGTGAGAATTTTTAATTTGTTGAATACCTCACTGTGTAATTCAAGGATAAAGTTTAATCCTTCTTCAAGATAGTAGAATCAATCTTGGAAAAAATGCAGTGTCTATAAAAAAACTACTAAATATTATTAATGTATTTGTTAACAAACTTTAACTTATGTGCAGTAATACATTTAATTTATTTAAGAACGTTTTCCGTTACAAAGTAAAATGCTTCTAACAGAACTTACCGCTTAGTAATAAAAACTATATTTAAGTTTCAACAATACCAAAAAGGTATAGGCACAGAATATAAGCACACCCTAGGTGTATTCTTAGACCTTTCCAAGGCTTTCTATTGCGTTGACCACAGTATACTACTACAAAAACTTGAGACGTATGGTATCAGAGGTGTTTCACACCTGTGGTTAAAATCATTCTTGAACCATCGATCTCAGCAAGTCCAAATTTCAAACAAACTTTCAAAATCCAAACAGCTGAGTTATGGCGTCCCCCAGGGATCAATACTCAGCCCACTTCTGTTCTTGATTTATGTCAATGATATTGGCTCATCGCTGCAGCATGGTCAACTCGTCCAATATGCCGATGACACGACTCTTTGCTTTAGTGAAAACTGTAAAGAAAATCTAGAATTAAACGTTTACCTTGATTTGAACAGTTGTGCTCAGCATTTTAATATGCTGAACCTTAAAACAAATTCAACAAAATCACAGGTCATCAACTTTTGTTTGAGGCCCATTGATTTCGGAAGTAGCCCCTCAGTGTTACTGGCGGACTCTGTGCTAGAAGAAGTGGAGTCCACTAAATTCCTTGGAATATACCTCGATAGAGGTTTGACATGGAATGACCATATTAATAGTGTATGCTCTAAGTTATCCTCAGGTATTTATGTACTGAGGACGCTCTCTAAATACTGCCCTATTCAGGTACTGATGACGGCATATTATGGTCTCATTTACCCTCACCTTTCCTATGGACTGGTGATTTGGGGAGGTGGTGTATATAGTGAATTCTTGAGAGTGTTTAGACTACAAAAGAAGGCAGTCCGAATTATTGCAAATTTAATGAGCAGTGAGTCGTGCAAACCAATATTCAAACAACTCAAGCTGCCTTGCTTGTATATTCTAGAAACAATTTTATATTGTATGTCCAAATGCAACCTGATAAGGGGCAGTGACTTACATAATTATAATACTAGAGGCAGAGATGACTACCGTACTGGGCAACACAGAACGGTAGTCTATCAACACCTGCCCTCGCAGGTGGGTGTCAAATTAATTACAGCTTACATAAAGAAATTAAAATTGCTCCAAATTAAAAAATATTTAAGACCCGCTTGAGAGACATACTGTTGTCCCAGGCTTTTTACAGCATCGGAGAGTTCCTAGCACACGACTGGGAGACCAACTTAATTGGCTAGACACATCCCGTTGACTTTTGTGGGAGTTTCAAACACTATAGGTAGATTTGTGTGAATGCCCTCCTTGTATGTATGTTTGTGTGTATTTATTGTTATGAATGATTGTTTAAATTAAAGCCTTAGGTTAATTAATTTTAATACTGACGTTTGCGATACAATATTTTTTATATAGTTCATGCAATAAAGGATTTATTATTATTATTATTATTATTATTATATGCAGATATCTGCTTTTTCTGGGGTATAAGTTTAGTGCTATTCTGAATCAGACTAGTGACAATTCAGGGTATTTTTGGTGAGTTATGAGATTTACTGAAATATTTCTTTTGCACAACTTGTAGTCTATAAGTTGCGTTGTTGAGCGTCCAAGACTGGACGGCCTAACTGTGATCGGTATTGCGCGCAACTCGTGCACTGGTTTGGGGCCTCCCTGGGAACCGTAATTTACGCAGGTAGGATTGCGCGCAAGTCGTTAACGGCTGTTTAGTAATGTAAATAATAAAGAAGAAAATGCTTGGTGGGTTGTACTTTGTAAGGTTTCGAGCGTAACTTTCCGCAGAGCTTAAAATGTAAGTTTTTGAATTGATATTTAAATTAATTAATGTTTTCGTGTTTGTGAAATTGAAAATAAAAATAAATAAATAAAATATAAATCCTTTTGTTCAACATTTGCTCTTTATATATAGAAAAATAACAACACTTAGCAATCTTTTTGGTGTTTTTAATTTTCAAGATCGATTTCAGTCTCGTAAGACTATCATCAGTTGAAAAACAGAATATAAATAATTTGCTCTTTGTTGTCCAGTACACAATGCATGCATAGACGTATGATTAAATTTTAAAACAATCATCATATAGAATACAATCGTAATATTGGTGACCAAATATAAACTGCTAAAACCGTATATTTCTGAGGTGCTGTAGATTATTACCAAAAGGAATATTTGTTTTGTTTCGAACAATTTTGTTTGTGCCTTTTAAAACTCGCTGTTTTCGCCGAAATCGGTAGTGTAGTACATTAGATATTTTTGCATTGGCACAAATATGTGTATGGTTGAGTTTTGCTGGGTCTTCTACCAATTAGGTTTTGTTACTTTGTGAGTTGAGATTTTCTCTCATGAAATTTAGACACTAGAAATTAAAAAGGTGTTAAAAATATACCAAGATTTATAAAATATTGCTTAAAAGCTTTTACTTTACTAATGTCCAAAAAACTGTGAATAGCCTTATTTACATGTAAGACCTCCTTTGCACCAGGTGAGCTACCCTAGCCTATATTTTATGTTGGAATGTAAGAGGCTGAACTATACATTAGTGATTACTTCAAGACTCGTACATAGTTTTAGTTTTTTAGACATCAAAAGTCTCTTTAGAGGCGAGAATGTGTCTGAGCTTTCATCATTAGTTTGCCGTTCAGATGTATTACCAGCAATGTAACAGTTCTATTACAAAAAGCAATAGTCTTACTTAACTAAGAACAATTTCCTTTGTCTTATTATTGTTGATTAAGCTTATTAGCCCGTTCGCGTAAAACTATAAGACAGATCTTTCTTTCTCATAATCGAGATTGATACTATTAAATTCTCCATTGTTAGAAATCAGCAGTGTCGTACATCTGCACTTGGAATGAAGTTAGGAAAATTAATAACAAAAATGGCAAACAGGAAGGGACCCAGCACAGAGCCCTGAAATACACCGGGCAGTAGCTGTACGTGTATGGGTGGGACATGTGGTTAACCACTGTACGTGTAAGGACGAGCGGGTGGGTCAACCGATTTACGTGTATGGGTGGGTAGCTGGGTAAACCACTGTACGTGTATGGACACTGTTGGGCCTATCTTGACCATGTTGGTGATATTTATTGGTTCGACCGAAATCAGTAATATCAATAAAACAAAACATTAATAGTTCAAATGTTTAGAACTAGTTCTTAGTTCTGCTTGAAGTTAGGGAATTATGTCATCAGTGAAGGTAGGTTAAGTTAAAGCCAAACAACAACTTATCTAAAGACTAAACGAATTGGCTACATTCATAGAATACTGCGTATATGGGTCACTGAGTTCGGTAAAGGAAGACCATTGCTGGAACGTTGTTTTGACCCGGTAGGTTCGTGCATAGTGGGGGTGAAAGTCGTCGACCGGTGCACGACAAATCCTGCACGAGCACGATCTTTGCCCGGGCCGCTGCCTGCTCTAGCTCCCTCAAGATCAAAGCATTCCGGTCTGTCTGTAGTAATATTTGCTAAGCATATTATTTTGACTGTTTAAATAATTTTAGTTATGAGATAAAGTTGAAATGTCATTCACGTATTTGTAATCTTTATTCCTTGTTATTATAATTCCATATTTTGCTAAATAATTTCTGTTAACCACTCGGTGACTCATTGGAATTTGTAATTTGCTGCTTTCTAATAGCGACACTATGTATATTATTCAAGTTTTAATCGCAACTTTAGTGAAGTTTAAGAGGTCAGAGTAATTCCTGTATCGGCATACTAACGCTCTACTGACGATTTTCGTTTATATAATTAAGTGCCATTTTTCTGAGCGCAAGTCGAACTCATAACTCACTCAGTAACCAGACTACACAGTTCATCTACACTTAGATCCTACACTTTTGGCATCTCATATCTAAATATATTTAATTACCGATTACAGTACTGAAAAAACTTCAACTTGATTAAGCCAAATATATATTTAGAATTCATAATAATTTTGCTCTATTTGGCCTATAAATCACTGACTTGCATCTACCATGAACATGTTATTTCGTTCGATTAACTAAAGCTTTTAGAAGAGGATTGCAGTTCAACTATGGTTTTTTGCAATGCACGCAAAACACACACGTTGAATCAACGCAAATTCTGCGTTGAGTAATCTTTATACAGGGTGATTGAATAGTAAATAGCAACCCCCCCCCCCTTATTTCAGATGTGTGAAATCTGTTTGTGATAATCTCGATAATTACAAGGAGCTACACTAATAATGATAGTTTTCATATTTTTAATCTCCAAGGGTATTGTATTCAGGGGGGGGGGGTAAATTTTCAAGTAGAACTTATAGTCTTGTGACAAATAATTTTAAAGGTCTCGGTTACCCAATAAAAAATACATTTAAATTTGAAATTGGACCACTCTACAAGAAATGGCGGCACCAACCGTAACTGAGCTTCATTGTGATTCGTAACGTCAAGGAAAATATGTATTTAACAAATATTGTTGGAAATATTATTTTTAAAATGAAGTATATTTTTCATTGGCTAACCAAGATCTTTAAAATGATAGGTTACAAACTTATAAGTGCTATTTTAACATTTTGAGCTATCCCCTTTTGCCTGAGGCCAATAATTTAAAATTATCGTTATTATTGTAGCCCCTTGTATATAGTAAGATTTCTACAAACAAAATTCACAAATCTAAAATAACAAAAACAATTAGGGGGGAGGGTGCAATTTACTTTTCAATCACCCTCTATATATATATTCAATGAGAATCGCAAACTAAATGTATTACCTCCAATAGCAAATTAGGCAAAGAACTAAAGTGGCCTGTAAGATGCCTCCGCTCGTCCTTCAAAAAGGAAAACTTTTTCAGCGCTACGATGAAGCTTCCCTTACAAATCGTAAAACATTTTTTTAGGCTCCTTGCATTATATTATGTGTGCAATTATAATGTACACATAAGATAATGTTCGATTACAGAAATAATTGTTTCACTGAAATAAAGAGAACTACTGACTAAACTCAATACACTATAAGAATGGTCATAATAAACCTTCGAAGTATTTTTATTTACATTTTTAAGTTTAAAATTGTACGGCCGGTCAGCTGGCGCGATCAGCGGAGGCTGTACAGACTGTAGTGGATCCATTTTTGCAAGTGTGAAACCTTTTTTGTATTGTTTTAGGTACAAAAGTGCATAATTGCTTCTTATCTTATCGATTTCAGATTTCCATTTTTGTAACGTTCGTTAACTGAACCTGTATTGCCAGATAAATAGCCTTTATCCTTGTAGTTTCAGTATTGAACCAAGCAGTCCTTGGTTGAGCGTATTGTTACTTACAATTATTTTTGTTGTTAATCGATTCCCTTCAAATGTGCATTTCAATTTAAAGTGTTCTAGTTGCTTGAAGAATTGCTCAACAAAATAATAAATGATTCTGGGAAAGATATTATATTAATTTGGTTATCCGTCGCTTGATTGCAAACTGAATGCGATCGAACTGATGTGGGCATTTATTTAAATATGAGGTTACAAAATCTAATAGGACATTTGAAGTTAATGAAGTTTGTCAAATAGCGTCAGATTTAATGGAAAACAGTTTTGAAATTCTTTGGTAAACTTGCGTGAATCATGTCATGAAAATAGAAGACTACTACCACAACAATGAAAAATATAGATATAGCAATCGGGCTTTAATAATTAAACTAAATAACTCTGAATCAGATTCATCATGAAGTGATGGCACCGACAGTGACATATGTGATAGTTATGATCAAAAACTGTAATTTAATAACCGAACCGTAGTTTGATAATATGCTCTTTGCTGCAAGCATCGTCAAACTAAAGTAAGCCTTCATGCAATTTAAATAGTATATATATACACATACAGTACGGTATATGCATATAATAGGTTATGATCTGATTTTAACTTGTAAGCTCCGAAGCAGAATTATTTAATTATTTGCCATTATAGCAACAAAAGAGCGCAGTGCTCCATTGTTGTCGGAAACATACTGTCCATCGCCTGAGAACATGCAGCCCTCGCCACATCAAGACATTTTAATTATTTTCATCAATTAATATTTTTTTAAAGTTCTATTTGTATTGACAACGTGATCTCTAAATTGCCTGTGATAAGTAGAATCTATAGAAACAAATAGATTTAGAAATACCTTTTCAGTGCAAAAATAACACCTGCGAAAAAATTAATAACGTAGTAATGATTTATTATTTCATCGTGAAATTTCAGTATTCTACACTTAATAGCACTAGTTAAAATTGGTGAATAAAGGAAAAAATAATCTCTTATACTTTTTTTTAATAGTAATTGAAAGTCACGAGTTTCAAAAAGTAGTGTGAAACCGTGGTTTTTAGTTGTAACTTACATACATATTAACACGTAGAATAAAAATTAAATACTTTTGCTACTGTTATAAAGTAGATTAAACACTGAATATGAATATGTGATTAGATATTGTTTAGCGGTTGCTTTGTAAATATATTAGCGCCGCAAAGTCAGGGGTCTATAATAAAAAAAATACGATTTAGTAAACCGTCATACTCACAGAATCACAGGAAGTGTTGTGTGTTTTTACTGTTGTTGTGTTGTCTACCATTGTGCAAAATGATGGTTTAGAATATATTTATTTTTTATATTATTATATTGGAAAGTTCTAAAGGCGGCAAAATCAAGACAGCCATTCGTCCTGCACAGGACATTAGGTTCCCGTGATTCACCACTTACGACTTTCTCATTCTTTTTTTTTTTTTATTTTTCAAGTAGACACACTCGTAATTTTTTCCATGCATATATTTACGCTGATTTTATGTATACAAGTTTATATAATATCCTAAGTGAATATAAATTTGTATGTAATAAAGTTGTATTAGGGGCTGAACGTTAGAGAATATTTAATTTACCTGTGTTATGGACGTGCGTATTTACTAATTAAATATGATACTGGGTTTGCTTATAAATTTGTACTTATTATGCGTATTGTGTAAGTTATTTATAAGTTTATATTAATTAAATATAGCCTATTTGTGTGTATTTGGTGAAGATTGCCAACATTTCTATCGTAGTTCAATGCAATTTGTGAACTTAACGAGATCACAGCCTATACAATCCATGTAGGCCTACACATACCACATCCTTGTCATCATTATCCTACGGATGTTCAGAGAAAGTCATAATTAGTAAGCATGTAAAAACTCAACGTCAGCTAAAGTTTCATTAATAATCATTTGACGGTCCCAGTGGATCTGCATCAGTTTCCTCTTCAATCTTCCCATCACAGAAGACCTAACACTAATCCGTCTTTCAGGGCTCATCAGTTAGTATGTCTCTGATCTACGATGGCCTCGCTGTACTGGCGCCGGAGAACTGTGCTGGACCTGAAGAGAAGGGGGGTTGCAACTGACGCCGGCATTCCTCAGCTGGGGGTGATTTAGTGTGGATGGGAGGGGAAGGCAGGTGGTATTCGCCAACAGGTACAACCTCCTCAAGGGATGATCAAGTCTTCTTCTATCCTGTAATAACATTTAACTTCATCAAAAGGTTATATTTTTATGTATTAAATCTTAAATCTCAACTACAAAGGAAAGTAGGATCTGGTCGTGGCTGGGATAGCTGGCAACTTCTCTATATACATACAACTCCACAAGTGGCAGTGATGGCCACCCACTCACAAATGACGTTGACGGCAATCCCACAATCCAAAAATGATGTTGTCAACCGACCCACTAACTCGTAAATAACATTAAGGACCGTCCCACCCACTCACGAATAACATGAGGATCGTCCCACCCACTTACAAATAAATTGAGGACTGTCCCACCCACTCACAAATAACATGAGGACAGTCCCACCCAGTCACAAATAACATGAGGACTGTCCCACCCACTCACAAATAACATTGAGGACCGTCCCACCTACACACAAATAACATGAGTACTGTCCCACCCACTCACAAATAACATTGAGGACCGTTCCACTCACTCACAAATGAGGTTAACGATCATTCCACCCACCCACAAATGAAAGGATAGCCCTCCCATGTACACTCAAACGATGTATCTACAGAAAAAGAGATTTAGTGAGAGAGAGAGAGAGAGGGGGAAGATTCGCGGTTCCTGATCGAAGAGTCTGTTTTATAACCTCAGATAAAAAATATTTAGAGGTCACATCCTATGGCCGCAGCGAACGCCTGGGTGATAGTTGCCACTGAATCTTCATAAATTTGTAGTAATCATTAATACGTTTATCCTTCAGCATTTCGAGGTGAATAACTAGAGAGACCAACAACGGTCTTCCACCCACAGAATAACTAGAGAGACCAACAACGGTCTTCCACCCACAGAATAACTAGAGAGACCAACAACGGTCTTCCACCCGCAGAATAACTAGAGAGACCAACAACGGTCTTCCACCCACAGAATAACTAGAGAGACCAACAACGGTCTTCCACCCACAGAATAACTAGAGAAACCAACAACTGTCTTCCACCCACAGAATAACTAGAGAGAACAACAACGGTCTTCCACCCACAGAATAACTAGAGAGACCAACATCGGTCTTCCACCCAAAGAATAACTAGAGAGAACAACAACGGTCTACCACCCACAGAATAACTAGAGAGACCAACAACGGTCTTCCACCCACAGAATAACTAGAGAGACCAACAACGGTCTTCCACCCACAGAATAACTAGAGAGACCAACAACGGTCTTCCACCCACAGAATAACTAGAGAGACCAACAACGGTCTTCCACCCACAGAATAACTAGAGAGACCAACAACGGTCTTCCACCCACAGAATAACTAGAGAGACCAACAACGGTCTTCCACCCACGGAATAACTAGAGAGACCAACAACGGTCTTCCACCCACAGAATAACTAGAGAGACCAACAACGGTCTTCCACCCACGGAATAACTAGAGAGACCAACAACGGTCTTCCACCCACGGAATAACTAGAGAGACCAACAACGGTCTTAGAGACCAACAACGGTCTTCCACTCACAGAATAACTAGAGAGACCAACAACGGTCTACCACCCACAGAATAACTAGAGAGACCAACAACGGTCTTCCACCCACAGAATAACTAGAGAGACCAACAACGGTCTTCCACCCACAGAACTGAAGGACTAACTATTCGACGTCCCAGGTTTCTATAACTCGACACCCCTTCATCGTACTTCTGGATGCGACCTGTGTTTCCTTAGGTGTGGTATAATTTAAGTGAGCATATAGTACTGTATATGTTTGGTAAAAAGATTTCCTCTCCATCCACAATACAAAACTGATATTTGTCATTAAACGTAATTAAACGTTTTAATTAAAAACGTTTAATACAACTGTTCGATAGGGTATAAAATATTTTGGACAGTTTCTCATATTGTTTCTGGAAGAAGTTCAGAACATCTTTACTTAGAAAAACTTTTTTGTCGAATAGAAAAACTTGTCTAAGCAAATTAATCCAGTATGGTTTATATCATATGTTAATTAATTTGAATTCATTTTCTTATTACACAGTCTTAGTTAGTAGCCTACCAAGTGCTTGTTTTCTCTACCAAATGAAGAAACATTTACAACGGTTTGTTCTCTATACCAAGTTTAAGCTATAGGGTTACTTTTGGCATCGTTTAAAATGTCCGTAAAAAGTTTGAAGTTTAATATTTACAGTGGTCATGACCAAAACAAAACTATCATTACTATCAAACACCAATTATGATCGGTTGAACTGAGTTTACACTGGAATCAAAGTGAGAATAGTCTTCATGAAAACATCCTTCAGAATGAGTTTCTAAAAGGTTACATTACGTTCATGTTCAACTGAGTTCATAAACCCATAGCCTACTTGTTACAAATAGGCTTGCTCATTGTGTACAATGTACTTTAGTGTTTAGTACAAAAGTAAAATGGGTCCAACATACAATATGACTAACGACAGGAGAAGTTAGCTTATAAATAGTTTTAAATCTTATTGTAATCTTATAATTTCTAATTAACGTAACACCAACTCAGTAGTCTATGATCAGCCCAAACGTTGGTGTCGATATTCAGCCGGGCGAAAGTGTACTATTAATATTTCGTGGTTGAATTATGATTTTAGAAACACCTATTTAAAGGAAATAAAAATAAATAAAAATACTAAATTAAAGAGCACACGTGACAAGTTCTTTCATAATTAGGCTAGGCACTTCTCTTATTTACATTGATCTACCCATATTATTCTACACGATAGATACCTTTCTAGTTAGACCTCTTCTTATAAAAGTATTTTTAATTATCAAACCGAAAAGAAATAAAGTGAGTCGAGTTGAACAAGGAACCGGTGGTGATGAGGCCGCCATCTTTGATTGTTCATTGCCACTTTACGGCCGGTATAAAACAAGCCTCTCGTAGTTATAGGCCTGTATAATACCAAGGCCAGCCTGCCTGCCCTAACCTCACTTTTTGGCGCCAAATCTGAAGGCAATGTCTTAGTGTTGGCTTACTACACAAGATGTTAAGTGGAACAAAATTCCTACCTAGCAGAGAAGTGATTCACTTATGTTCCAGGTGTGGGTTACAAGATATGATTGACTGTAATGAGACTGTCAATCAAAAATATATTTATTACGGTAATGAAAAAAATATTGACAATCATGCATAGTTTAAATGCTTTAAAAAGTACTACCTACTAAATTCACCAAAGCAAGGTTATGTTCTGTTAGTCCGTAAACCACAGATGTTGCTCTGCAATGGTTTTCATAAACCTCTTGTTGAATGAACCATACATTTTCGTTACCATTAGTCGCTTAGTAATGAAATCCGGCTCTTTGGATAATAGCAGTCTTTGCATTCCTCTCTTTGACTGAGGAACTTTCCAATGATCATCATCTGCTTGATAGTTCCGAAACACCCGGATCGAGTGTCCTGGGCTTAGGATCAAGTTTGTCTACACATAACAAGCTTACCAGATACTACTACATTGCCTCGTTGCACGATAGACTGAATCATCTACTTCCCTAACCATAAAGTTTTAAATCAGTTACGAGACTACATATATACTCTCATAATAGCGTTAAATTACGCAAAAGATTTGTAGATGTTTCTTATAACTTAATCTACTCCTTAGATTTTGTAAGAAAGGTGTCAACAGAAGAACCCTTCTGTCAAGTCAAAGATCAGTGACATCTTAAAGGATAGCAGATGTTTTACCCATAACTTTCTCAAGAAACACACTTACAGACCGCTTCAGTGTCAGTTTGTAGGGGAGGAGGGGATTAACCCAGTTTTCCTTTCCGACCTCCCCTAAATTCAAAACTGTTACCACAGCCTTCATTCAATGTTTGATTTGTGTACCTTCAAGCACAAAATTTGACAAGTTTCCTTGTGTGAAACTTAAGGTTTAAGTTACGTTTTTTTTTAATTATTGAGACGCCTATCGTCGAATGGCTGTGTACGAGCGAATATTACATAAACAAATTACGGTGTGACAAAGTTTTCATTAATATTTTAAAGTGTTTGCTATGATTATGTTGGATTTCGATGATATTTTAACAATTTTTTACTATCTAATTTTTTTAGGGAAGTTGTTCAGTTTTCTGTAAGTAAAGTTGAAAGCTGTGTGTAATAAATGTAGGGACCTACATGTGGGCCGACCAGGATGCAATTCAAACCGGCAAAGTATATTTGATCATCGTAAGTTATAATTCAGCCATGGGTAAGACGTTGAAAACTTTAAGTTAAAAATACTGAGACTATTAATTTTAATTTAACTCCGTGTTCGCTAAATGTTTGTCCGATAAAAATGAAAAAATCTCGGCTGTGATAACGTGAGACTTGATTGAGGCTCCAACCGATTAAAATAGTCAATAAAACTATATTTCTACTCTGTGGATTAGAATCCACTATAAAGAATGTACACCTAAGTTCTGGCCTTTTGGTTGGTATTCTCAACAGTGTCAGGGTCAGGAAGGGCTCCGATTTGATAATGGATGGTCAGTGGGTAATTAAGGGATGATCAGCGGTTTGGGATGGAGGTCGTGGGAAACGTGGAGCAAGACTAAAGATAAACAAAGGCGTCACCAACTGCAATTAATATCGCCAACAACCAGACTCAGAGGGACGTAAGATAATGTTCTGTGTGCCAGAGGCCGAACAAAGGGAAGAACCAACCCCCTGGGGCTGGAGCGTGAAGCCCGGTGAGGCGGCCCTCTGTCGGGCTCTGCAGTGTGTACTATGTACACTTGAAGCCTCATACACCTCTTGTTTAAGATGTAACCAAGAGAAAGCGTGGGCTGTGATTCATAAATAGAATATAAAGTTCACAAAGATAAGTTATTGATTACGGGTAGAAAATACAGCATAAACATTTGACGATGAGTTTTCCTTTGGGACATTTTACAATACAAGTTATCGTCCCACAACACAAATGTATTATAATATAAGTACAAAAATTTAATATTATTATGGCAATCGATTTCGGTAAACCGCATTTACCTTCATCAGACCAGAGGGATTCACAAAGGAATGCAATTTTAAAATACTTTCATTCCTTTGTAAATGTTACTGGTCTAAATATAACGTGGTTTACCAAAATCGATTGCCAAAATATTTATAAATGTTCTACCTATATAATAATAAATTTGTGATGTGTGTCATTCCTTTGTATTTTTACCAACACGTAATATGCTTATAAATAAAAAAACAATTAATTTCGCAATAAAACAGGAAAGTACAGATTTAATTTTCTTAACCAGAAGAAACAAAATGTAATTTGCAAATATTTTGGCAATTCAGTTGACAAGCTCCAGTTGATCGGAGTCAACAAGTGGAAATAAAATGATTCTGTTTATTTAATTATTTAACGTTTATTTACCGTTTAGTTGTAATAAAAACGTTACAAACCTTTTAATATAGAGTAACAAATAAAATTAGAAACACATATCTGTCTAATAATCTAGATTTATAAACGTGATTTTATAATGCACAATTTCTAAAGTCTACAAAAAAAGAAAGGAGCGCAAAAAATAAAATTGTATCACGAAATAAAAATTACCATGGATAAGAATGTATACATTAATTTTACATTTACCACTACAGCGTAGTGCGCATTTAGTAACGTCCCTAAAAACAAAATTATAATAAAATAAAGGCAAAGAAACAGGCACAGCCGTTGAGGATAAGAATTCATGTATTATTCCTACATTTGCTACTTCTGAATTACTGCGAAGTGTACATTGTCTTTGTAAAAAATCTAAAGGAGTACAAAAATTAAAATTTGGTAATACAAAAATGCACAAAAATATTTTTAAAGTGCAAATTAGTCTGTTCATATCTGAAATGTGTACCGCAAGTTGACTGGTCTGCTCACTACAAGTAAGTGAACCTGCAAACTATGTACTATATAAACTTTACTGTATATGTGATGTAAGCAGCGATCATATATTTTTGTGTTGTTTGTCATGTTTGTTATATTTTGAACTAATATATTATATTAGTTCAAAATATATTATTAATTCAACTAAAATATATTATTAGTTCAAAATGTATGATAATCATTTTACTTACTGGTCGTTAAGTAGTAGAATTGAGTTTCACTTTTTAAAATCTACTACACATTTATAAAACAAGTACAGTAGTTTGTAAAAAATATAGTAGTCTGTCAAAGTGTTTTAATATATATTAGTAATTTTGAATTTTTTGTCCAATTATATGCTAGGCCCTCTTACGTTGAATGAAGGATGTTGCAACAAAGGAATATTGATGTGTAAGTCTTGCCAAAACGTCCCACCCACCAATATACGTAACGTAATGACGTCATCCACTCACTCAGCTCACTTCTTGACGGGATGGGGCGGTGCATCTCTGAACATGCAGGTGACTAGCATTTATTGACGCCTGTAATTTGACTCTGGCATTTAGAAAAATTTCAGAACTAATCGTACATTTCAGAATAATCGTACAAATTCCAAACATAAGTCCGTTCAACTCATTCTACGTGTGACGTTAACGGAAGAGAGTTTTGATAGTTAATTAACTCTTTGAATAGGTTAGATTAGGTTAGGTTAGGTTAACTCTTTGAATAGGTTAGATACGATATGTTTTAGATTCGGAATTAGGGAATATCAATATAATGTTTCAAACAGATGATTTTTTTGTTGTTGTTGGAACAAGTTATTAACAGCCAAAAAGTTTCTTATGGGACAGTCAACCCCATGCCACGATAACAGGGAGCAAATGTTCTCTAGACACATGTCTAGCGTTGACTACCGATGTATAAATATGTGGCATTAACAGAGATGAATGTGAGATTCGCATACGAAATAAAATTAAGTCAAGTTTAAAATTGAGCTTATACATTTCTCAAATTTATGGCACCTATGTTGTGATGCACTGAACACTATAAATTATATACGTCAGACTACGAAAAAAATTCACTTGATTACACGTTGCTTTGAAGAGGAATAACAACTTTATGAGGGTAAAAACGTTCACGAGGAAGTCGAACATGTTATTTTCTAACTATTAAATAAATCACAATGGGTTGCGTTTAAAATCAATGAACTGGCAATTTATATACTGTTTTAGAAGTAATGGAGGCAAAACTGTGCCCAGTAGCGTGATTAGTCTAGCCTCTCTAGATCGACTGTTTGTTTAGTTTTGGTTAGAGGAAAATAATCTACAGAATTGTTCAAAGTTCGATCAGTTAGTTTTCGGCCTCCCCAAAACGCAGCTCCGCAAACCGGTTTCGTTAGTCTTGTAGAATCTGTTAGCTTTTTTCTAACTGTACCACACCCCCCACCCTCACAATCAGTACTACCCGGTTCAAGAATACCTTCCTCTGCACCCCTTGTACTAACCGACTCGATAACATTCGCCCACCTGTTGCCGCATGTCTCTTTGAATCTGCTCATTATTCAGAAAGTTGGCGCTATCAAGAGGGTGAAATTGTCGTCCCAACTTTGCCAAGTTTCGTCTGAGAAGTCTGAAACTTGGTGGCCCACTTATCGTTGTCTGTAGCGGCGTTTAGACCTTCAGTGACGCTCTTTAGAAATGCTTTTTATATAAATGTGTTTACTGGAGAAATAAATAAATCACTTGACTAATATTATGTTTATAATAAATTAATTATGGTGGGCTCAATGTAGTACATTTTAATATACTTTTTGAAGTCATGTATTTTTGCCTTAAATATAACTAATAAACAACAGGCTCATTAATATAATTACCTAACGTCAAAGGTTATAACATTTCTTTTATTAATAACTTTTTCAGTTTGTATCAAATCCTAAAGTATCAAATATTTAATGTCAGTACAAATTTTATTTTCTTACTTGAAAACGTTCTTTTAATATATAAAACTACGTTCGTAGCATGTTCATGGACTAAGACGATCAAAATTTGGAAAATATAATGAAATAATAAAATATGAAGCTAAACAACATACTCGCTTCTACCTCGTATGTTAGACAATTATTACTATCAGTTCGTGCAACCAATCAGTCTAACTAAACACGTTATATATTTCAAAATCACCTCTGGACCTGATCTTATTGATAGTTCCTGATCTTAGCGTCTAGATATGTGATTGTAACATATATTGATATTCCTACCGTATAGGTAGGTGAGTTATTGAAGTCCTATCGTCTAGGTATGTGAACTTATTAATAGTGTTACCGTCTAGATGGGTAAACTTATTTATAGTCCTGTCGTCTAGATAGGTAAACTTATTGATAGTCCTACCGTCTAGATAGGTGTACCTATTAATAGTCCTACCGTCTAGATAGGTGAACTTATTGATAGTCCTACCATCTAGATAGGTAAACTTATTGATAGTCCTACCGTCTAGATAGGTAAACTTATTGAATAATCCTACCGTCTAGATAGGTAAACTTATTGATAGTCCTGTCGTCTAGATAGGTAAACTTATTGATAGTCCTACCGTCTAGATAGGTAAACTTATTGATAGTCCTACCATCTAGATAGGTAAACTTATTGATAGTCCTGTCGTCTAGATAGGTAAACTTATTGATAGTCCTACCGTCTAGATAGGTGTACTTATTAATAGTCCCCTACCGTCTAGATAGGTGAACTTATTGATAGTCCCCTACCGTCTAGATAGGTGAACTTATTGATAGTCCTACCGTCTAGATAGGTGTACTTATTGATAGTCCTACCGTCTAGATAGGTGAACTTATTGATAGTCCTACCATCTAGATAGGTGAACTTATTGATAGTCCTGTCGTCTAGATAGATAAACTTATTGATAGTCCTGTCGTCTAGATAGGTAAACTTATTGATAGTCCTACCGTCTAGATAGGTGTACTTATTAATAGTCCTACCGTCTAGATAGGTGAACTTATTGATAGTCCTGTCGTCTAGATAGGTAAACTTATTGATAGTCCTGTCGTCTAGATAGGTAAACTTATTGATAGTCCTGTCGTCTAGATAGGTAAACTTATTGATAGTCCTACCGTCTAGATAGGTGTACTTATTAATAGTCCTACCGTCTAGATAGGTGAACTTATTGATAGTCCTTTCGTCTAGATAGGTAAACTTATTGATAGTCCGATAGTCCTGTCGTCTAGATAGGTAAACTTATTGATAGTCCTACCGTCTAGATAGGTGTACTTATTAATAGTCCTACCGTCTAGATAGGTGAACTTATTGATAGTCCTGTCGTCTAGATAGGTGTACTTATTGATAGTCCTGTCGTCTAGATAGGTAAACTTATTGATAGTCCTGTCGTCTAGATAGGTAAACTTATTGATAGTCCTACCGTCTAGATAGGTGTACTTATTGATAGTCCTACCGTCTAAATATGTGAACTTATTGACTGTCCTATAGCATGGATAGACGAGCTTATTGGCATATGATTAGAGCTAATTTTAAGTAAATTTGAAAATAATGATACAAAAATATCATTGTCCGTTTAAAAAGAAGATATTTTTAATACTGTATTTCAAAACGAATGCAGTAACAAAAAACCCATAAGTATATTAAAAATATATTAAATATATTAAAAATACAAGAATATTTTTAATATATTTTTATTTAATATTATGATACCTTAGTTTTGATAAATGCTGTTTTAAAATAAAATAGTTGAGCCAACATTTTTTTCAGTATAATTATATTTCAATGTAATGTCATTCCATTCGTCCGCATCATTAACAACTATGTTATCTTCGCAAACAAGCTAATTACAGTAATTCAATACGGTTAGTGAAAATCGACATTATTATCTGTAAGGAAATTTATTTAGACGTTAAGTCGTAGTAGACTTTTTAAAATACAAAAGGTGTTCAATGTGGCATTACTCAGCTGGCGGTAGCAAGGAATGTTCCCAGAGTCCACCCCTGATTGCTGCGGCAGCCCTCTCGCACCAACCTCTGCGGTGATTGTACGTAAGGAGCCGCTGTTTTATACACTAGATACTTCAGACGGACTCACAACAGGCGTCCTAGCTGGCCAATAAACAGTTCCTCCGTGTTCTTATCCATTTCAACTGTTGTGTAGTTTCGAGGACATGTCTAACATTATTCCTGACCAACGACGATACGAACATTGCAATAATCTGACACGTCACCATGTATGAACCGAATTTATAGTTTGTTGGCATGTTATCAAATAAATCTGGCAAATGTATCTATCACTTCTGAGGTTATCTATCACTTCTTGAAAAAAGAAAGACGTTTTTCATTTTATTTCAAAAAGCCAAAATACGTGTAATCGAGACAAGTTAGTAGAACCTTGGCCTCTAGCAAGCTGTATTCCACACCATTTGATGAGACCTAACTGCGGGTTCTAGAGGATTGTCCCGATTTCGGGATCTAGATAAAATGGACCCAAACATGCGTGTTGTGAGAGTTCATTATTAAGACAACCCGTAAAAATGAAGATGGTACTCCATCTCTACAAAAAACGACCGTCATTTGTTTTTTGTATATCATCTAAGTACAATTTTCGAGTTAGTGGCTAATAGCGATCGAAATTCAACATCAACTGGATGATCTCCACGGTGAGTGACAATAGTAGCTATTGTACTTTAGGTAGGGTTTTGGCCACACTACAGTTTGGTTTACACTCACAATATTACTAATATTCCTTTCGCTTTTACCTGGGGAATCTTTCATGAATAACAAACTGTTTAGCTTTCCGTCGTCCAGCAGGCAGTATCTCTATTAGCTTTACGATGCCCAGAACGCCTGTATATATTAGCTTTACGACGTCCAGCAGGCCTATCTCTATTAGCTTTACGTCGTCTACCAGGCCTGTCTCTATTAGCATTACATCGTCTACCAGGCCTGTTTCTATTAGCTTTACATCGTCTACCAGGCCTATCTCTATTAGCATTACATCGTCTACCAGGCCTGTTTCTATTAGCTTTCCGTCGTCCAGCAAGCCTATCTCTATTAGCTTTACGTCGTCTACCAGGCCTGTCTCTATTACCTTTCCGTCGTCCAGCAGGCCTATCTCTATTATCATTACGATGCCCAGCAAGCCTTTATGTATTAGCTTTACGACGTCCAGTAGGCCTGTCTCTAATAGCTTTACATCGTCTACCAGGCCTGTCTCTATTAGCTTTACGTCATCTATTAGGCCTATATTTATTAGCTTTACGGCGTCCAGCAGGCATGTCTCTATTAGCTTTACATCATCCAGCAGCCATATCTCTATTAGCTTTACTTCGTCTACCAGGCCTGTCTATATTAGCTTTACGACGTCCAGCAGGCTTATCTCTATTAGCTTTACGTCGT
Source organism: Stictocephala bisonia (assembly GCA_035578905.1). NCBI lineage: Eukaryota > Metazoa > Arthropoda > Insecta > Hemiptera > Membracidae > Stictocephala > Stictocephala bisonia. The sequence goes on along the minus strand of JAQJVL010000191.1, from coordinate 1,365,716 downwards.
CTGCCAGGCCTGTCTCTATTAGCTTTACAAAGTCCAGCAGGGCTGTCTCTATTAGCTTTACGTTGTCTACCAGGCCTGTCTCTATTAACTTTACGTCGTCTACCAGGCCTGTCTATATTAGCTTTACGACGTCCAGCAGGCCTGTTTCTATTAGCTTTACGACGTATATCAGGCCTGTCTCTATTAGCTTTATGACGTTCAGCAGGACTGGCTCTATTAGCTTTACGACGTCCAGCAGGCCTGTATCTATTAGCTTTTACAAACGTAAGCCTACCTTCCCAGTTTCCAGTGTCTTGCGGTCAGGAAATATTTGTTAGTGAATTACTCCATGTAACTCTTTGCTTCGTTTCCCAAAGCAGCAACATATGCTAAATTTACATCAGCGTACTACTTCTTGCAGTACATAACATGCTCGTCAATTATTATTAACATAGAGTATTTACTGTGGTTGTGCAAAACAGTAACAGAGTATATCAAACAATGCTTAAAGCAAAATGGAATAACTATGACCATATCGTTGTTGTAGATAAACAGCTTATCATTTCAACTTGTTAACGTTAAATCAGCTGTAAATGGTGTGGAAGTAAAGAATCCATAATTATTAAGAAATGAGAGTATTTGGATCAATAAGTTCACTCTCCACTATGAGATTAATATTAATAATAATGAACAAAACACAAACATATAACATCAAACGTTTATTAGGGGTTTTTCATTTTTTACCCCTTTTAATAAATAAAATTTAAAAAAAACCTAAGATAACGTTTGTTGTTTTTCTTCTTTATTATTAATATTAATCTCATAGTGGAGAATATACTCACTGATAATAACATTTCATAGAAATTGAATGATATAAAAATAGCTTTTTTGTAAACTTCGTCGGGTTTGAGAAGTTGCTTATATATAAGAAAAAAAAATATACATATAATAATAATAATACGTCACGATTTTGAAACGGAAAATTAGATTGTATTATTTATTTAGTTTTACATCTGCCAAGTTTCAAATGATTTAGGTAAACAGTTTTAGGTATTATTTTTTTTATTTTAACAATACACCTACATACATTAAGGCACCAAATTTAAACTAAGTATGATAATAGGTATAATAGGTACAAGACTGATAAGATTGTGCTATCAACATTTTTATAACTTATGTATAATGTATGGTTTGTTACATCTGATTAACAATGGATGATAAAAGTAGCCAAATAAAATATTAAAATATTTAATTTTTTTCAAACAACTTTAGTTTAATAAAGGTTGAAATGAATGAGACGGCAAAGTTCGAGTGAAGTGGGATGAAGTGAGTATATCCACTGGATCCACCCCTGTAGGTCGAGGGACGCATCTTCATACATATAATTTCCTGCCCCATCCTCCAAGACCGGATGCCGGTTGTTGGGGCTGGAATATATTAGAAAATTAGGTCATTATCTAGTGAAACCACCAATAAACAGTACTTTTTATGAAGCCCTAGATTTACAAAGCCCTACATCCTAAACTTCCATCTTTAATAAAACGCACTTTTATTATTTATATGGTATTTGTAAAATAAACTAGATTACGGAATATATAAACAGAATTATACTGTATTATTTATTTACTTTTCAGTAAGCAACAATAAATACTGTAATACTTTTAAGATGTGTTACTAACTCTAAGGTATATGGCAAAATATTAACATGTATGTCTCGTTGTACTTTAAAAATACTTTTAATCAAGTATACATAATATAGGCTTACTGATCCAGGAGTGTATCTACTATATAGGCTAATATCCATTAGAGGTTAGGCCTCATACAGTTAACACACATTAGACTAAATATACGTACTACCTGTGATTTTATAAAATCAATGGTACTACGATTGGGCCGGACAGTAAACGACCGGTGAGTTATAGTTAATGCATGAAGTGGAGAGTTATCGTTCCACCGCTGAGCTGCCTGAATACACGAAAAATGCGTACAGCGAAAAATGCGTACACCAGGAATCTTGTAGGATCAAGTTTTGACAGATGACGAGGGTAACCTATGACGTCACAACAATTAGATAGGCGAAAAATGCGTACAACTTTTAGGGCAAATGGATCTTTTACAACAATTGAATTATATAAATGCGTTTACCTCTAAAATAAATATGAATGTCGCTTAGTTTCTTGGGATTGGAGAACCTAACCTAACCTAACCTAATTTCGCTGTACGCATCTTTCATGCCACCGGGGAGAATACTTGCCCTCGTCAAATACCACTATTTCCTTCTGTACGCATATTTCGCTGTACGCATTTTTTGCTGTACGCATTTTTCGCTGTACGCATTTTTTGCTGTACGCATTTTTCGCTGTACGCATCTTTCGTGCCACCGAGCTGCCTCACGTCACGGGCGTGAATAACTTCCGCCTTCCCAGTGTTCAGCTGAACGAAAATAACTGTTGTGAACTGTACAAGTTTGTTTAATCGCTATTTATTGTTGATATTATTATTAGTTTTGTTACTATTACTATTAATTGCTATTTGAATACTATATAGTAATTTAATTAATCGTTCTAAGTTTGATGCGATAGTGTTAATCAAACAAACTAACAAGCTGTAAAGAAGTAGTTGGTCGGCCTTGGTACTGGCTGCCAGCCCGCGGACTAGTTGCAATGACAACATTAAATGGAAGAGTTGTTCAACATTAAATGCAATGACAACATTGGGGGAAGAGTGAGTCTCTCTCTCTCTCTCTCTCTCTCTCTCTCTCTCTCTCTCTCTCTCTCTCTCTCTCTCTCTCTCTCTCTCTCTCTCTCTCTCTCTCTCTCTCTCTCTCTCTCTCTCTCTCTCTCTCTCTCTCTCTCTCTCTCTCTCTCTCTCTCTCTCTCTCTCTCTCTCTCTCTCTCTCTCTCTCTCTCTCTCTCTCTCTCTCTCTCTCTCTCTCTCTCTCTCTCTCTCTCTCTCTCTCTCTCTCTCTCTCTCTCTCTCTCTCTCTCTCTCTCTCTCTCTCTCTCTCTCTCTCTCTCTCTCTCTCTCTCTCTCTCTCTCTCTCTCTCTCTCTCTCTCTCTCTCTCTCTCTCTCTCTCTCTCTCTCTCTCTCTCTCTCTCTCTCTCTCTCTCCCTCTCTCTCCCTCCCCCTCTCTTTCTCTTTCTCTCACTCAATCCTTATCTCTCGAACAAGTGCATTCAGTAAGTAGGCGGCTTATTTATACCAAATTACTGGTACAGATATTCATATCACATGACAAATCAACAGTAAGTAATACGTCCAAGGGACCTGCTCTACAATGTAGGGAGGGCCTAGTTTGGTTTTACTACGTTAGACAGGAAAAACAATTTCATCACTGGTATGGTGATACAATTTCGTAAATCAATTAAAACGATTTAAATTTTGCACATATGTGTATTTAATTAACAATGATTTGGTGTATTAAAGAAAATCATAACTATTTTTGGTACTTTTTGGACACTGCTTTGGTTTTAGTAGTGAGTGGATTTATGCCTGAATTAGATCTGCAGCTGTACCGTATCTCAATCTGCACTTAATAGGTTCCAGTGTTTTATGAATACATTTTTAATTCAATTATAACAAGTATTTTCTAGTTGTTATTTATTTTAGTTCTTCTTATAATTTCTTTAAGAAATGTTAGACTTAAAGAATACAGCTTAATTAATTTCTCAGGTTGGTGAATTCAAGAATATTACAGATGAATGGTCTACATCCAGGGATGCAGTTTTGTTCTCTAGGGTTTTGCCTCTCAGTTCTGTCGTCTTTCAGTACATGGTTATGCAGCGTCCATCCAATACAAGATGGCATTTTCTTATGGAAAGTGTATTTGGAAAACGAATTAAAAATTTTTTAATATATATAAAACAAGTATGGGGTATATATAAAACAGTGACCTACAAGGAGAGTGTCAGATTTATCAAAAGAGTCCAGCAATTCCATAACTGATCTTTTAAAAAAGTCAATCTTATAATTCCGTTTTTTAAGGATAATCTTATATTCCGTATTGACTTTTTCAAAAGAAAAGTCCTGTACTTGCTATGTATATTTATTTATTTATATTTAACAGCGACTGTTAGCCTACATTTGATCATGTAATACATTAGCTATCGGATATAATTCAATACTATTATTATTAAACATGGTGTTTCTTAGTGTACTGGAAAGTTTTACATTTTGCAAAAAGGCGAATCTTTGAAATTTTGTCAATTTCACTAGGTTTGCGAAAAAGAGGAGAGCAAAGAGCATCGGCAGAGGGTACACCTGCGTCAACAGCAGCTGCCGAGGCGCGAGGGAAGCGTGGGAACTCCATGGAGGGGGGACGGCGGGGTGTGCACCCTTTGAACGGCACTCCACTGCACCTATAGTGATCTCTGGAGACGAGGAGGCTGGAGTAAAGAAGAAGACAGTAACAACAACTGTTCAGTCACATTCTGTATACACGAACGTTGTTTGTTGGATTTTATTACAAGCAAAGAGGAAGCTTTTTGAACAGTTATTATAGTGATAATTTAGTTCTGATGCAATAGAAAATCCTCTAAGATCAAATTTGATAAATTTTATTTTAGTAGAATTAATGTTCAGTTAGAATCATTTTTAAAGTGTGATGTAGTTTTTAAAGGGATCGATTGATACATCTTTATAACAAATGATTTAAGTGGGTAAAATATATTATGTGACCCATGTATAATAATAATGTAATTTTTTTTGTTTATGAACACTTTAAGGTATAAAGGACTAGGAATTATTTTTAACCACATGATAGGAAACCATTGGTATTTTCAGAATGCAGTTTATAGGGAAAATGCTGAAAACAATAAAAAGTATCATATGTTAAAAAAAGACAACGACAGTTATTGTTTTAATACATGCCAAGTAATGAAAAAGGCACCAAGTATTTCAACGTATATCAGTAGAATATTAATAAACTATTGTTAAAGAATAGTGTAAACACACAGCTCTTCACAGAGCTGTACTCGGTATACAGAGGGGGAGACACTCGTGTGCCTGAGGTCCTGCAGGAATAATCATATCTCGTCGGAGGAAGGACTGTCATAACCCCAGTTCACACAGCCGAGTATACAGAGAAATACTAAATATACAAAAGAAAGCGATCAGAATAATATCAGAATCAAGTTCACTTGAACACTGCAAACTTCTCTTCCGTTCTTCAAAATCCGCAACTACTAAATTTTAATTACAAGATTCATTCCCACAACACCAATCAGAAATGCAATACATCAATTCAATTTTATAGATTATCCAAGTCCCTTAATAGCCATGTGGTTTTTTTATTTAAAGGTATACAAATTTCTGGCTCATCTTATTGATAAATATAGTAAAAATATGTTTTTAACCAAGTTTTACACGTGGCTTTTGGAAAATCCATTTTATTCAGTAGACGAGTTTTTTTTTTTTAATTTTGTTAACATTAAATTAACAAAATTAAATGTTACGTGGGGATTCCGCGTAAAGCTGTAGATCCCATAGTTGCCCTGGCTATTGGGCTATTAATAAACAGTCCTTTCTGAGCTAAGTCGAACTCAGGTAGTAACAATGACTACACTCGTTCATCTACACTCATCACAATCATTCACTCCTCATATTCGCCCATATCTCTACGATCGGCGTCTTAGAGATGAACAATGAATAATAATAAATTTTAATCTCACGCATTGTGTCCTTGTATAATGATGTACTATCATTTATTTATTTATTCATAATGACATTTTACATTTATATGAATATCTACGTTAAGTTTAAGTTTAGTTATATTAATACTTTAATTTCTTGTATAACTATTTTGACATTGACAATGGTTGTAAACAATCCGACAGTAAATATATGATTTATTATTATTAAGATGCACATCACGTCGGAGCAAGTACACAGTGTAATACATAATACAGTATTATTTGAATAATTATTTATTCATTGTTTGAAAGTTATTTGTTGGCTTTGGATGTTTCATGATTTAAATTTGCTGTAGATTTCCAACGCAACTCGTTGGGAAAACACACTTGTTGATTATTTTTTAAACACTCAAAGCTTTAAGAATACTAAACAAATTAACAATTATTGATATATTTATTGCCATTAATTTTTGTGGCTTTCAATGAAGAGAAAAATGTTCGATCCTATTAGAATTAGTTTGTTCTCTAAAATGTGTTTACATTGATTTATGTGGTACGTATATGTTTTAGTGGTTAAATTGAAAACGTCCTCAACATTTCGTATGTAAGTTCTGTTTTTATATAAGAACAAATATACTCCAATAAGATTTATATACTATGAACATGGATTTCATTTTTGTTGGAATTTTTGCAAATTTTACTTGAACAAATATTTCTTTATTATTTTAAATACAGTACTTTACTCCTCACATTTTAAGGATATAAAACGTAATGTTGTACTGAAAGTCTTGATAAATAAATATGTTTCATTGTAAACTTATCCCAGCCTTCCCTCGTTTATTTATGAAATCCATTCTTTTGGTACTCTGGACTCGTGCGAGTTGAACCGGCCGGGATCTACGTAGTTTATGACACCATTAACACATACCATGGAGTATCTAAAAACTAATTTTAATAGGTGTTTTATAGAGAAAAAGTTTATTCCAATCTATAGTTACGGTACTTCAGAATAAATTATTCGGTGCATCTAACCCTCTCGTTGAAGGCATATAAACAAGGATCATACATTCCTTTGGTAGGTGAACTGTCAATATTTTAAGAACCTTATCCAATCAATGAAGTACCCTTTGAACTGGAGCCCAGATGTGTGTTTGGTTAGGTGTTTGGCGATGCTCGTGTGTTACTACAAACAAAGTAACATGACGCAACGAATACGAAACTGCGTGACGACACAAAGCGAGCTGGTGCGAGGCTAATCTTGCCACTCGGTGGAGGAGCATGATCTCTACCCTTCACACAGACTCACCCCTTCCGGCATCATCAGCCACCCCTGTGCTTGCAGATGTCGGGGATTAACTTTATATAGTTTCATAACATTCAAAGAAAATGTATAGCACTAGAAATATGAATGTATAGGAAAGTTCCCATGAATGTCAACTTGATATATAAGGGTTATTGGTCGGTAAATTGTTGAAGAATATTCTCTCAATAATGGTCTTCAGACAAGTATTAATGATCTTAATGGTTGGTTAGGAAAGATATGTTTAACTTGTAATGCTAGTAATTAAAAACACAATGTTTTATAAAAGTGTAAATTTGTTACTTGTATTTTGAGACCTGATGTTACACCCAATATTTTAACAGTACATTAAAAATTATATCTAACATTTAAGTGAATATAATTTTTGTAGACTATTAAACATTAATTTAAATATACCAATAGTTTTATAAGTAAACAAAGAAACTACTATTACAAATGAAAGAATTACTAAATATTAAAATAAAACATATTAATATTAAATATGAATTGAACATGAAAATAAAGAACTCTAGTACATGTAACTTTGACAAAACTAGGAAATAAAAAAAGACAAGAAATTAAACATAAATATTGGAGGCTCACACTAACGTGTTATACACGTACGAACCCTCTGGTGCTATACACGTATACACAGCGCGCTTCAAACGTAAGCGCGTGCCAGCAGCCACACACATACGGGCATGCACCACAACACACGTGCTTACGAACTTACGTGCACGTAAGTAGTATTGTAAGAAATAATTTTCATTTTTTTAATTCAATTTTTTATTTTATTTCGTTAGGTACTGTATAAGGGAATTAGTTATAGAAAATATATTATTTACAAAGACACTAAGGTTTTTATATCAGCATCTTCTTGTGTCGGCACTGGTGGCGCAGTGCTGTAACCCAGCTACTCGGGGACAAAGTGTTTGGGAGATTGTAGGCGATAAGTTCCATGCTCGGTACTCTTAATACCGACACGGCGTCCGCTCAATGGTTGCCATCAACGCAGACACTACTAGAGAAATCTGGAGTGTCCGTGTTGAATGGTAGTCAAGGTTCAGATGTTGTGTAGTGAAGAGAACTGAGTGTCAGACTTGTCAGTTAGCTGAAAATCAGACCAACACTACGTGGTTCGGATTCCACGTAAAGCTGAAGGTCCCATAATTGCCCTGGCTATTGGGCTATTAATAAATAGTCCTTTCTGAGCTAAGTCAAACTCAGATAGTAACAATGACTACATTCGTTCATCTACACTCATCACACTCATTCACTCCTCATATTCGCCCATATCTCTACGATCGGCGTCTTACAGATGAATAATGAATAATGAATAATGAATATGGTAGCTATATAACCATCTTTTACATAGTTGTCTTTAAGTTGCATCTTTTCTCGTTTGGTTTTCAAACGGGCCAGTTTAAGGTACCCTCTGGAACATGTACAGGTGAGTCGGCGCTAGATATCATCACTAATCATCACAACTCAAATATGAACAGAACGCGTGAAAAGTGAACACGCGTGTGGTAAGCAAGCGTCACACGAACGGATGCTAGACGAGTGTGTTAAGACCAGCATCGTTTCAAAAGTATTTAGGCCTACTTGGCTCCACAAAGTTGCAAGTATTTACTCGCAAGTATTTCCCTAGTAATTCTTCGTCAACGTTAAGTAAAAGGTTTTAAGTTATTGACTGTTTTATTCACTTGGTCGACAAGCTTTAACTTTACTCGTGAGAAAATACTTCAAGCTTTTACTTGGGTTTTATTCACTTCAACCAAGACATGCCTCTGCTTTTCAAATCTTGTATAATTGAAGAAAGTAAAGATGGTCGTACAAAATTACCAATTTAAATATTCTTGTTGGAGTGTTTAGTTTTGTGTACCAATTAACTCATTTTCTTGTTTGCTTTAGATAATATTTCACTAATGTGATTGTTAAAATATAAATACAATGGGCAAGTGATAAGGTGATATTGGCATGTAAGGTGATATTGGCATGTAAGGTGATATTGGCATGTAAGGTGATATTGTCATGTAAGGTGATATTGGCATGTAAGGCGATATTGACATGTAAGGTGATATTGGCATGTAAGGTGATATTGGCATGTAAGGTGATATTGGCATGTAAAGTGATATTGGCATGTAAGGTGATATTGGCATGTAAGGTGATATTGGCATGTAAGGTGATATTGGCATGTAAGGTGATATTGACATGTAAGGTGATATTGGCATGTAAGGTGATATTGGCATGTAAGGTGATATTGTCATGTAAGGTGATATTGGCATGTAAGGTGATATTGGCATGTAAGGCGATATTGACATGTAAGGTGATATTGGCATGTAAGGTGATATTGTCATGTAAGGTGATATTGGCATGTAAGGTGATATTGGCATGTAAGGTGATATTGGCATGTAAGGTGATATTGGCATGTAAGGTGATATTGGCATGTAGTTACACTTTTACATCCAAAAGTAAATAAAAAAATATTGCTCAGTATATACTTCTTTACTATACTTTATTTCAAAGCAAATGGAATTATAGATAAATAGAATTATAGATGTGGAAAATGCAGGCTATTATTAGTTCGGAAATGAGTTCTTGTTTTACGAACAACTATTGATATTATCGTCTTTTCCATACAAGCAACGGATATCTGCTTCTCTGTTCATTCTCATTTTATAGGTGTTCTAATATGAGGGATTAATTTGATTAGAGCAAATTAAGAAAGTAGTCCCTGTCTACCGAGAACCAACAGAACAGATTTCCGCCCGACATTCTTGCATTCCATTACTGATACTATCTAACCTTCAAATTGTTGTCAACATTTCTTCCACAATGTTTCTTCCTGTCTCTAGACATTTCTATTTGTAATTAATTAATTCTTTGTCATTCGTGAGGATATACAGATACTTTAGTTACATAATCTGTTCAAATTAATAATTATAATTAATCTTTTGACAGACACTAAATATAAAATGTTCTTACTACGCAGGCTCGTAGATTTTTTTCAATATTTAAAACTCTTACTTATTATATACATAGTTATATTTACTATTTTTACACCCATTTTAAAATGAGCATTATATTATCGTATAAAGTACGTACAAATCATTAAATTGGATTTTAAATTTATCGTTGGTGAATTTACACGAAACATACCTTATGTTCAATGTAAAATGAGATGCTGATGGTAAAGAATTTACAGGGGTTGAAACTTTCCGGCGTTTTTGGTTCAATAACAATTAGCCCTAATCATCTACGCTATGCTTAGCGCAAGGCTCATAACATTTTATCTCGGTCGTGAAGAAAACTCTTTTAGTCAGCTGAAGAATGGTCTGCCATAGTGGTTCAAATGGAATATAGCTAACATGACAATAAAAACGTCTTGAACATTTATTTATGAAGATTATATTGCAGTAGCTTATCAACACCATCTTCAAACTATGATGTTTTCTCCGACACCCTCTTTGATTGTTTACAGAGCATTGTTGCCGGCGGTTCTCAAATAGTTGTTGCCGGAGATTTTAATGTGGACCTAGCTAAAGTTGACTCTAACTCCCGCAAGCTTCTCCACACGATGTCGTGTTTTGGTCTGAATCAATCTATTTTTAATTACACAAGGGAAGCAAACGGGTCAAGATCAATTATTGACAATGTATTTACAGATTTATTATCAAATGACTTTCATTCCAGTGTTGTGATATCGGCACTTTCTGACCACCACGCACAACTATTTGTGAATAAAACCTCCCTGTTCGATAAAGACAGAACCCCAAAGTTTGTGATGAAACGAATCATTAATAATGAAAATGTTCATTGTTTTAAGAATTTTTTAAGATGCGAAGAGTGGAATGAGGTATTTTCTTCTACAAGCACAAATGACATATCACAAAACTTCTTTAACCTGCTTAGATACCATTTTGATAATTCCTTTCCCTTAAAAAAGGTAAAACTTCCTAACTTAAATGTAAAAAATAGACTTAAACTAGATGCTGAACTTCTCTGGCTTCGTGACGAAACTAGACGTCTGTATTATCTAAGCAAAGACCTTGAAAATGAAGACAGCTTGAAAGTGGTATATCGTAGGTTGAAGTCATTGTACCGTAAAAGGATTAAAGAAAAGAAAGCTGATTCTGTTTCTCATAAAATAATTACAACTTCTAACATTACCAAAACTGTCTGGCAAATTGTTAATGCAAACAGAATTAGTCGAAACAAAGGAGTGACAAGTAATTTGAAAATTAGGGATTCCAATAATATCTTAGTCCAGGACCCTTTGTGCGTAGCTAATATGTTCAATAAATTCTTTTTAAACGTTGCTAATGATATGGATCCCCTCAGCTCATCCTCAAACAAACGATTGGCTCCCTCTGTAAGTCAAACGTTCTTCCTCACTCCAGTGACTAAGCAAGAACTAGTAGGCATTATAACGTCCCTTAAAGCAAAGTCGACTGCTGGATTTGATGGTATTTCATCGCGATTACTGAGAGAGTGTTACGAGTTTCTAGTAGAGCCCCTTGTTTATTTGATAAACAGTTCATTTCTCAGCGGTTCTTTTCCAGACGTCCTAAAATCGTCTACAGTTACTCCTTTGCACAAAAAAGGCCAATCAGACTTAATGGATAATTTTAGGCCAATTTCCATAATTTCTACGTTCTCTAAAGTCATAGAAAAGGCCATTCATAACAGGGTAACAGATTTTTTCGGAAAACACAATGTCATTTTCCAACATCAGTATGGCTTTACCAAGGGGAGAGCAACCGTCGACGCTATGTTTCATCTAACAAATAAAGTTGTATCTGCTTTAGACAGTGGCAGTTTTGCTTCTAGTGCATTTATAGATCTAAGTAAAGCTTTTGATCTCGTGGATCATAAGGTTTTGCTTGAGAAGCTTCACAGAGTGGGAATCAGAGGTGTTCCATGGTCCTGGTTTGAATCATACTTGTATGGAAGACGACAGGTTGTTAAAGTTCCGTATGTGGATGACGGCAATGTACTGAAACAAAGCTTCTCAGCTGAGTGTAGTTTAATGTATTGACAATTTGCTCATGTACAATTGTATTTATGGCAAATAAATTGAAATTGAAAAAATTGAAACACAAGGACCACATAGCAACTGAACAAACACTCACAATTGCATTACAATTATTCTATGAGACAAATCAGTTGGATTTATACATTTTAATGTGTCAGCTTATTAATTAAATCTCTAAATATAAACTACCATGCTTAAAATATTTTTGCAAATGAAATGCGTAGTATTAAACAATACGGTGAGGCCGATCATTGTTCCTCACCGTATGGATTGTTGTGAATCGTACACTGACACGGTATTTAGTACTATCTCCCTCCTGGCTATTCAATAAACGCAAGTTGCTCCAATCTATATAACTGGTACTAGCTATTATTAAACATGCAGTCCACTGCTCGAATCATCCCCGACATTCCAACCCAACCAGCAAGTTGGCTAGGTCAGGGCAAGTAGGTTGAGTCAGGACAAGTTGGCTAGGTAAGGGCAAGTTGGCTGGGTCAGGGCAAGTTGGCTGGGTCAGGGCAAGTAGGTTGGGTCAGGACAAGTTGGCTAGGTAAGGGCAAGTTGGCTGGGTCAGGGCAAGTTGGCTGGGTCAGGGCAAGTTGGTTGGGTCAGGGCAAGTTGGTTGGGTCAGAGCCAGTTGGTTGGGTCAGGGCAAGTCGGTTGGGCCAGGACAAGTTGATTGGGTTAGAGCAAGTTGGCTGGGTCAGATTTAGTTAGCTGGGTCAGGGCAAGTTGGCTGGGTCAGGACAAGTCGGTTGGGCCAGGACAAGTTGATTGGGTTAGAGCAAGTTGGCTGGGTCAGAGCCAGTTGGCTGGGTCAGGGCAAGTTGGCTGGGTCAGAGCAAGTTGGCTGGGTCAGAGCAAGTTAGATAACACAGTCATGATACGTTACTTCTATTATTTTACTACACAATGCCTAATGTAGATCATGAAACATAAAAGCTAGACTGTTTATACACACATTAACAATGACAAATTTGCCTAAAAAGCCACTATTCATGTTCAGTTTCAACCTATGAAAAGTTCTTGTAGTCTTTGGATCGCTTAGGTGTAAAGTGTGAGATTTCAAAATATAGCTGAGTAAAATATATTAATTGTTACTAATAAAAGAGAATTGGACTTTTGATTGATTATAAAATAATATATAATATTAAATACCATGGAGTTGTTCGGTTTGTTAAACCCCTCAAACGTTGCTCTACGAACTCGACACTCCTCCACAGCCTAAAACCTCGGTTTCTCTAGGTGAAAGTAATGACATGATGAAATCAGATACCTTCAAATTGCTAGATACTTGCGAAACGACGATTTCTATTCGATCGACCTTCATGCCTCCGACAAGTTCATTCCTCTTTCCATGAATCAAATCGATGCTCCATGTTCTTCTCTCTAGTTTACCAAGTATTCTGACGGCACCGGAAACTCTGCGAGGTGAGATTATAGAGTAGAGACCGCAGACTTGGCCACTCGTGTCCGTCAGTCAGTCTTGTACACGGACCGTGTTCTGGGAAAATGTCACGGCGACGCCGTCGTGGCGGGAAAACCTTTAGATTACGCAAAGTTACAGATGAAATTGATTCTTCAGAGGCCCGTTTCACTCAACGAAAACTCCAAAAACGTGAGTTTACATTCGGATTACAGGATTCTGTCTGTAATAATGATCGTATCGGAACACTTGCAGAGATATTTAATTTGATTTTCAAAGACCTTGTCTAGTGGACCATAAGTTGGTTTTCGCAAACGTTGAGTTCTTTTATTACTGTTTATAGTTAAATATGCGAACTTTTAAATATAATTCTTGATGATTTGAAATAAAAAAAAAACATATCAACCTATGGTCCATTAGATTGGGCCTTTAATACAGTGTTCATTATAACTCATTATAATACTAAAATCTAAGCGTGCTGATAAAATATTAAATCAGGATTTAGCCCGATGACGGCGGGTAGAGTAGACATTGTTAGGTTAGCTGGAGGCTACCATAGAACGTCTGACCTCCAGCGGTGTCATGGCAGTTTGTGAAACGGCCACCTTAAAAATACAAAAAAGTAGTTGTTATTACTTGACTTAGCCTACGCCTTGCCATATTATAAAACTGATTAAACTATTATTAGTACTGTATCAATACATGCTTTACATGGTATAAGAGGATCTAACACGCTATATAACATTGATTTGATTATCCCGAGGTTAATGTTGGTTTTTGCGACTTATTTCCTTTCATCCAATCAACTCTTGGAATTGAACGACTCTATATTAGAGAAAGCAAATAAAATATTGATTGGAGTGAATGTTTATTTTTGTACTACACTTTTAGGAATAGTAATTCTACGCCAAGAAAGAAACTGTTTTCTAATTGTGGGTTTTAACAATTTAACAATTGGGTTGTCCCTCATATTTGCGAAAATCATAATTGTTATATTTTGAAATCACGATAACCACAGAACAATCTGCTTATTCTGTGCTAGAACGCTCACATTTCTGCAATTATAAGATATGACATTGAGAACCTCAAAATGTCTTGGAACCTAATTTTATAATTTAATATAATTTTATATTTTTATGTTTTGAAGAAAAAGATTCGATACTACCATGATTTCACAACTTGGCTTTTTATTGAAGTCTTATAGTGTTGAGGTTTAACTGAAAAATTTAATATTCTGTATTCTTAATATTGTGAAATTTATAATTTGTTGACATTTGTGGGAAATTGAGATGGGATAACCAACACTGAAAAAGTTTTACATCTCTTTTTACGTCACAGAGAAGTCTTTGGTGGCTCTTGTTCATCGTCATCTTTGGCATTTCTGCCTTCTAACAGGTTTTCATGAAATTATTTCCACATTTCTCTGTCACAGTATCCTTTTCGGTTCTTTATATCATCTATCAATTGGCATCTTTTTCTTCCTTTATTTCTTCTTCCCTCCACCATCTCTTCAATAGTCGCCCTCAATAAACACTCTTTTCTCATTATCCCTAACAACTTTTTTTCTCTTCTTTAAATCTTTAACTAATTCTTTTCTCTGATACTCTTTTCAATATTGTCTCATTATTGTTCCTTCCCATCTTTCGCCCTCCATCCTCCACCATAGCCACATTTCCATTGCCTCTAATCTTCTCACATGTTCTTTTCATAGTGTCTCCATATTTCAGCTCCGTAAAGCGACACACTCCAGATATAACATTTTGTTGATCTTTTTCTTAGTTCTCTCTCTAGTGGCCCACATACTAATCTCTTCTTTTATTAAAACCTCTTCTTGTATTTTACTGCAACCGGTTAAAAAACGACATATTTTACTGAGAGTTTTTCTACTTTTGGTTCCGGCTTCCAGGAACTGAGTGTGAGTCTGGACTGGAGGGACGTGGGAGTGCGATTCGCGGCTCAAGACGACAAGATAATTGACTCTGTCTTCTTGGTCGGATACTAAAACCAATTTGAAACCCATATAGTGTTGGAGGCCGATTCTGTCATATATTCTTGGTCGTTTTCCTTCTCTTTATTCAGGCTATTAAAATGACAGATCATTTATCTATATGTCTGAAATAGTTTAAAAAAGGTTTACAAGTGTTTTTATAAATGAAAATATTTAATGATTAACAAACAGTGAAATGTAATTAATTTAACAAGATTCAATCAATTATTTTAAGATGGTTAATATTGTTCGTGACATAAATACAAACAATTTGTTTATTTCTTATATATACGATTAGCTATGTATATTACTAAACTCACACTTCTTTATTTCGTTGATAAAGAAATGAGTCAGTTTACATAAGAACATTTTCTTAATAGTAAAATATTACTAAACTAATACTTTACAGTGGTATTGACCCACCCGCCCACCCATACACGTACAGTGGTATTGACCCACCCGCCCACCCATACACGTACGGTGGTATTGACCCACCCGCCCACCCATACACGTACAGTGGTATTGACCCATCCGCCCACCCATACACGTACGGTGGTATTGACCCACACGCCAACCCGTACACGTAAGGTGGTATTGACACACCCGCCAACCCGTACACGTACGGTGGTATTGACCCACCCGCCCACCCATACAGGTACAGTGATATTGACCCACCCGCCCACCCTTACACGTACAATGGTATTGACCCACCCACCCACCCATACACGTACAATGGTATTGACCCGTCCGCCCACCGATACACGTACAATGGTATTGACCCACCCGCCCACCCATACACGTACAATGGTATTGAAAATGTGCTGATACGTCTAAAACTTTGACTAGTTTCAGATTCGTATGGCATGACCTTGTGTTAGAAAACATTATTGACCGAGTGTCGTGAGTTCTTATTAAGTATAACTTGACCTGGCCGTAGAACGTTTGGCACACATTTTTGGCCGATTTGGAATGGCACGATTGGCACAGTCATTAGAGGGGATTAAGAAGGGTCAACCTGTAAGTTTCAGAAAGGCACGATTGGCACACACCGCCCGGCCAGTTAGTAGCAGCCAGGTGGCCAGAATGCGGGAAAATGGGAACTTTTTTGCCCCCGCAAATTCCCTGCTGTGGTGCTTATTGAAGTAAGCAACTAACCTAACCTAACCTAACCTAACCCAACCCAACCCAACCCAACCTAACCTAACCTAACCTAACCTAACCTAACCAAACCTAACGTGAGGTCTAAATTTAAAAATTTGTTATATCACGGGCAAATGACTGCCACGCAGAGTTGACGGGAATAATAAAATTCCCGTTTTCCCTCGTTCGATGGCGTCTACCTGATCGAGCGACTGTGCCAATCCTGCCTTTTCCAAGCAGGCGAGTTGACCCTACTTATTCCGCTCTAATGATTGTGCCAATACTGCCATGGGCAGAAGGTCCAAAAATGTGTGCCAATCGTCCCGTCCCCCTTGACCTTTTGGCATTTAGTCTTGTATTTATTTATCTTGGCAGTTTACAATTAAACTGGTGGATGTGTGTGCGTACGTGCGTGTGCGTGGTTACCACTTCCAGTGGCATTGACCCACCCGCCCACCCATACACGTACAGTGGTATTGACCCACACACCCACCTATACACGTGCAGTGGTATTGACCCAGCCACCCACCCATACACGTACAGTGGTAATTATATAAAACTTTATACCCTATTATATCTAGTATATAATATAGATATAGTTACTGTTGAGGTGATCGATTTTGCTGAATCTCTTGATTAATATCCTGAGGCTAAAGGAAGAAAGTAATTGGAAGGAACTAAACAGTTACAAATATATTATTTTTAATCTACAATTCTTTAAATATAATTTACTATTTTACAATTCTTAACTAGACTGGAAGGAGGGGGTGGTAATAAATGACATTAGTTCAACAATTGCTATTAACATGTAAGAAAGTTAATTACAACACATTTACATTATTTCCTTAATGATTTATTTATAATTCATATTCACCTGTGTATATAAAACACTTATGATTTAACTTATCACACTTACTTGTTAATATGATTGATATCCAACAACTAAACAAAATTACAAAATACCTAACTATCAATATCAGGGACACAAAACAAACAACTAAAATGTATATCATAAAAAGAACCAACCCTCGATCATTGATCAACAGATCGATCTAACCATGGAACAGGCGTTCATCAGCGGCTGTCGGCCAAAATACTCTGACGGATGGAGCTCCACAAAGGGTTGTTTTTGGACCACCCCCATTCGAGAACACCATCTGCTCTAGATTCTCACACACTGATTCCGCGTATATGACCAGTCGTCCCAGGTCAGATTGAGATCGAGCTAGCTGCCTGTACGTAGTCAATACTACAACAATTTGTGGAAGATCTGTACAGTTATTGATAAAAGTATAAAATATGTTCCCTCAATTATGGTCAAAACAAAACATTAGATGAGCTTAAATAATATTATTATAAATACATGTTTATGTAAAAAATGTAATAAACGTATTATAAAACATCAATTTAAAGTTATTATTTTACATTGGGTTATGTGATGTAAAACTAGTAAAATTTTGAAGTACCGTATGGAGGCTGATTTATATTTTGTTGATTTTTAATGTTTTTCATTGTGTCTTTACGTGTTGTATTTTCTTTACCGATGATATTCTATTAGTATATATATTCATATTTCACCGAACTGCTGTATAATCCTTTATTTAATTTATCCAATATATATGCAGGAGTAAGGTGCTCCATTGTTCTATGGCCACCTCCATTTATACAACTCTGATAATGTGCACTTCACATGTACAAAACCATTCATTTGGCCAAAGATCACACACAATACATGTGCGTATGAAATAGGGGTTTCAAAATGTTAGAAGAGATTAAGAATTAATAATTTTTGCGACAGCTTTTTGACAGTATGACTTATTTTAGAGACCTTTCTAAACCATCGAGGGATTGGTGAACTGGGAAATGTCACCCCTGTCCGACTGACCACTTTTACACAATCTGAACATTACCAAGAATACAGATGTCGCGTATTCTATAGTCAAAGTTCATGAATATACTCTTCTTGTTCTTCCTTGGGATTATTTATTCCAAAATATTGAATAGGAAGTTAGTGACAACTAAAAACCATGTATATTACAGAATGAAACATTCATGTGTGCCGTGTACTAAGTATTGTTAGGAACTGACTGCTACCGTTAATAGTGCCTGGCCAACTTTCGTCGGGTACAATTTGCAGATCCGCCTACTAACCTACACCTGCATCGTGCCCTGCAGTAGTCCCGCTGAGAGGGCGTGTCTGTAAGCCACGGCACATGGTTCAGTAAGGTGCGAAAGGGTTAAAGAAATGAATTTGTAATAATAACAGCCACAAGGGGGGCCCCACAAGGAGGTGTTTTTGGGCCGAGTAATGCGTCAATGGATCACGTCCCGCTGGGTGGCAATTGACTGCATGTTGGGGCGTGCCTTCGATTGGCCACATTTGTGGTTGGTTCGGAATTACCTCTAGCTGATTATTGACAATAATGACTGATTCTGTTAGACGTAGGGCCATAATTAAAGTTGACATTGGGGTGAGGAGTGTAATTGGATTAAAGGGGGTGAAACGACAGTTTTGACGACAGGAAATGTTAAGAAAAGCGACAATATTCGCATTGAAATAATAATTATGACAGTCTACATAGTAAATAAAATAAATATTTTCTTATTATTGTTACACGAGTTTATAAATATTTGGGTTAAGGTTTTAACAGACGTCAAAAAAGGTGTTTAACAGACGACATGTTCATTTTCTCTGCATCTTTTTAAGTTTTTGTTCTCAATTTAAGTTCGACCCTAAAAATGTTCCATTTTAAGCTTAAAATCTTGCACATAATGTATTTCTTGTTCACAAATGGGTGTAGTATGATGGTTTTGGGTGTAGTGTGTCAAACCGACGTGGTGGCTCAGTGACTAAGGCTTCGGACTGCAGAGAGCAATCTGTAAGGTTCGAATTCCCACTGAGCCAACGGTCGGTACTTCACTCGTTGAATAAAGTTCACGCACAGATTTGCAAGCGCATGTGAACTGGCGAGTGAAGTTTATTTTTAAATAAGAAAAAATAAAACCACGAACAGGGAATGCAGGGTCTTTGGTCTGCTTGCTTAATCTTATCAACTACAGTATAATGACATCTGACATTAATTTGGCTAATTTTTTGCTTCAGGTAGTCTGTTATACCATTATTGACAATAATCTCACACCACATAATGTACCCTTCCAGTTTTGTCTAAGGAAAAATTCCATAAAAGACCCTATGTGACCAGTTGGCCGTTAATGAGTTGCGTGCAATCCTTCTTGCATTAATTGGGGTGTCACAGGTAGGATCCAAACCAGTGCTTGAGTTACGCGCAATGCCGATCTCAGGTAGGCCGTCTACTCTTGGCCGCTCAAAAATTCAACTTAGGCCATCGAGGTATAAACAAATTAATACATCCATGACTTAGACTATAAGCTGTGCAAAAGAAATATTTCCGTAAATATCACAACCCACCACATATACCTTGATTTGTCACCGGTCTGATTCCAAATATCACTAAATCAAAAAGTATAAGTCAAGAGTAAATCAAAATCATTATTACTAAATACATTTATTTAAGTATTTGTTACTGGTTTATCATTATGTAAATCAACCAGTTTGGAAATTATACGTCCATTGTCAAACATATACATTTTTGCTACAACTTTTAACTGTTCACCTCCAGTCGTCTATTCTTCGTCTGAATACATACTTTTCTTACCAAATCTGTATTTGTAAGCATTAAAATCTACAAAAGGTTTCCCCTTTTTCCCTAATATTTTTCCATAGCAAATTAAAAAACAATTAAGTAACAAAATAAAAATACTATCAACACCTAATAAATACTTCACCTCTTATAAACAAAACAGCACACAGAACAATTTAAAATAACCCATCACCAGAGGATGAGCGTAAACTAACTATCCTTTGAGGACGTGGAAGGGGTGAGGTCACGGAATTCCAAAATATACTGGACTTAGATGACATCCCCAAGAAGAGTGAGATGATGGTATGTGCAAAACAGGAAATAATGGCACTGACAGCTGATGGCATTCGTGGAAGGTGACTGTTGCCATATTTTAGCAAAATGTTGTTCACTTATTGACATTTCTAGATTCAATGGTACTTGAAAGTAATTAAAAATGACTGTAAATGTAATTCTTTCCAAGTATAATTTAAATGCTATGGTCGTTGTATACAAAACATATGTTAACCTCTAGTTACCTTCTATTATCAATGGTTCGTCATTATATAAAGAAAAAAAGAAAAACATAGGTAACATTCAATAATGAAAATTATATGCCTAATTACTAGAATTCGTTGTCAAATAAACGCCAAAACAACAACTAATTTCACTATTGCAATATTAAAATTGATTGCACATTTCAAAAACTATGAATTATTTTATATTTAGTATATTTATATTTAATTGGTGATATAGAATAATTTGTATTTGTATTGGATTGATGATGAAGAAAGTTAGTTTCAGTATGAATGATTTATTATTAGAGCTTTTGAAACTAATATTTTCGTTGATGGTACGGCTGCAGGTAGTTGCGCGCAACTCGTGCATTAGTTCTATGGTCCTCTTGGGCACTGCGCGCAACTCGAGCACGTCCGACCAGTTATGTGACTTTTTCCAAAACTGAACTAAGACTACTTTAACAAGGATTGTTTTTTTTAATAATTACAATTTATTTAAAATACTGACGCTGAATTTGTTAATGAACCAGATAACGTATTTTCGGTTCAGACGACGAGTTGTGAAATTAATTTTTGGAAGAAGAATATACCGATTTGCCTGACTTGACCTGTGAGCTTTATCATCATGAAACTGACAGTAACATGGGGATTTTTTAAGTGAGAGCGAAGTTACTGAAGAAATGAATGAACTTGAAACTCACGAAATCAGGATCTAAAAGAGACTTTTTATTCGGGATCCCTGAACCACCACCTATTAACTGGAAAGCTGTTCCCCAGATCGCAGGAAAGTTGTATATTCAAAATTTATCTGTTGTACAATATCTCTGTAACAAACACGATTAAATTAAGATTGGCTTTAATG
Organism: Stictocephala bisonia; assembly: GCA_035578905.1. NCBI lineage: Eukaryota > Metazoa > Arthropoda > Insecta > Hemiptera > Membracidae > Stictocephala > Stictocephala bisonia. The sequence goes on along the minus strand of JAQJVL010000191.1, from coordinate 1,344,194 downwards.
TCTGAATTATTTATTTAAAAATTTAGAAATTGTATAAAGACCAAATGAAAAAAAAAAAAACTTATTATCTGTAAAGAATAGGAAGGAAATAAAATTAAGAGTCAATAATTAGAGAGAAATACTTAAGTTGTTAATGCAATATATTATTTCACATTACGATTAAGTATTTATTAAGTCATTTTTTTAGAGCTACAAATAAATTAAGTTCTATAATTTAACTATGTCCTGGACTGGACTTCAGCCGGTTCTGTCAAAATTAAAAATTTGGCAACAAAAGTTGTAAATAGTTTGTTTTCGTATCCCAGAATAAGAAAGCATCAATGAAATGACACAAACGAATGACAAAAAATAAGTACGAACTCCAATATAAACTGAAAAGTGACGAGGAGATGAGAGCGAAAGAGATTGATAGGAGAGCTGAGATAGAGTGGCTGTGACAGTGAAGGGGAGATTGAGGTAGTTTGGGAGTCTTCATAGATCAACAACAAATCGTGTTTCTAAAGGTGGCTTGTGGCCGAGGAGCAAGTTCCAAACTCTTGTCCCTGAGATACCCGGACTATGACGTCACTCGACCTTGTCATGCTGGAATGCCACCGGAAACCAAAACGATTCCTCTCTTCGCTTCCTCGCTTTTTGTCCGCACATGTGTCCACCTCACACAGTCACACGGCAAACACTTGTTTTTATCTCCTCAGTCACACTACTCGCCGCTTGTTCATTGACTACTACCGTCTCTTGGCCGTCTCCGAAATACATAGCAGCTGTTCTCTTTTTCACAGACTGCTGTAGATTACGGTGGGGTAAAAAGACAATACGCGCTTTCCCCAGTTTGTGTTGAAACAGTGAAATACCAGTTTCCTAACTTTTTTCAGAACAGTCAATGGTCCTGGAATTTAGTACCTATGGATGTTGTATAAAACTGTATTTCCAAATATAATAATTATTGAATTAATTGTCAAACTAAATCAGACATTACTTTATAATAGCAATTATTCAGTACTCTGTACCACACCAAGACGCTCCCTCTGGTTCTACCCACCCTCCATGCGGAGACGACTGATGAAGAATGGACATCTTATTTGCTCCATCCATAACTCACCGAGGCAACTTTTGGGGAAGACACACTTCATTGATGGTGCTCCAACCATCAGTCTTACGGAAATGACGCAAAGAACAACAGGCCTCATTTACTCCGTCCATCAGTTGTATATTCAACTATGAAGATGACTTTTAGGGAACTATCAGTCCTATGGAGATGACTGGTGAGGAACAACACGCCTCAGTTGTTCCAACTATCAGTCCTATGGAGATGACTGGTGAGGAACAACACGCCTCAGTTGTTCCAACTATCAGTCCTATGGAGATGACTGGTGAGCAACAACACGCCTCAGTTGTTCCAACCATCAGTCCTATATAGGTGACTGGTGGGGAACAACACCCCTCAGTTGTTCCAACCATCAGTCCTATGGAGATGACTGGTGGGGAACAACACGCCTCAGTTGTTCCAACCATCAGTCCTATGGATATGACTTGTGGGGAACAACACGCCTCAGTTGTTCCGACCATCAGTCCTATGGATATGACTTGTGGGGAACAACACGCCTCAGTTGTTCCGACCATCAGTCCTATGGATATGACTTGTGGGGAACAACACGGCCTAGTTGTTCCAACCATCAGTCCTATGGAGATGACTTGTGGGGAACAACACGCCTCAGTTCTTCCATATATCAGTCCTACGCAGACGAACTGTGGGGAACAACACGCCTGAGTTGTTCCAACCATCAGTCCTATGGAGATGACTTGTGGGGAACAACACGGCTTAGTTTTTCCAACCATCAGTCCTATGGAGATGACTTGTGGGGAACAACAGGCCTCAGTTGTTCCAACCATCAGTCCTACGCAGACGAACTGTGGGGAACAACACCGACCACTCCTGCCCTTAGGGGGGTCCTTAAACAATGATGTTATTTCCTCAATAAATCAATACAGACAACATTTGAATATTGTCATATTCTAAGACTATATATTACTATATTATATTGTGTTTTCTTAGCATTGCACTATAATATTTGTAAACCACAATATAATATAATGCTATTTTAAAAGACGAGTAGAGCGTGAGAGTGAAGTTAAGTAGTAATATCATTGAACACTGTTTTATTGCAATAAGCTAACTATCCACTGACATTATTGTTTTGGCGTGAATTTCATATTATGACTTTTTTTTACAGTAACAGTTGATTCGTTACTCTCAATCTTTATTTGTTGATATTCATCTTAACACCTGATCTTGTGCCAGAAGAACCATTTATATCAACGCACTTATGCAAGTATTTTAGTACTTGCCTAGTATATCTTGTACATATACCTGCGGACCAGCGCGTGACCAACCCTCTCCTCCCCCTCCATGTCTTTGTGCATCCTTTCCCTCTGATAGCACACGCCCGTCACTGCTGACCAGTGGCCAGTAGGCACGTGTCGACAGTCAACCCCCAGGAGAGAAAAGGTCTGTAACACCTGTTTTAGGACCCACTTTTTGCACGTCTATGCAAATCCCAGTCACTTTTGGCCGACCTAGGTCAGGATTCGATGCGGTTTATCCTTAGGGGGACCCTTCCTCCCTCCGTTTTGGGTCACGAAAGGACTCCGACCTTGTGTACCTGTTGTGGTTGACAGGTTTATCCAGCCTTTGCATCCTTCGTCTTTTTTATCTCCTGGTTTGACTTTAAGGACGATGAATGTTTTTCAGTTGGGCAATAAGGACGTTTTCCTCTTCAGCCTATTGGTTTCTCACTCCTTTCTTTGGCAAACAAAACTATACTTAGGCGAATAAGGTAATGGAATATAACACATCTTATATGTGTTGATTCCTTATACACTCAATGTTGCTTGTAATAGGTGTATCTCTATAAGGTGCACCTCCAGTTAGACTTTGATTAGGTATACCATTAAATAGGTTTTCTCATGTCATTTTGTATCGTATTGGGAATTATTTTCTGTTTAAAATCAGTTTTAGGGAGGTATTTCTTCTAGATATTGATTGAACTTGCATTTAACATAATTTAAATACAACTTTTTTTGTTAATTCAGTACTATCAAATTGAACAAAATACTTTTTGTAAGTTAAGAAGTAAGATTTATGAGCAGAGGTCTCAGGTTGTAAGGGGGGAGGGGGTGTTAAATAATGAACTATACGACAGTGGTAATAACTAGGGCCAGTATTAACTAACATACTCTTCCTTAAGAAAAACAAAACCTCGTCAATTTGGTGTAACTGTGAAAATTGGCACCACGCAACCGGCGATTGATAAGCTCGTTGATTTTGTAGCTATGGTGTATTTAGCAACAATAATGAACTCATCGATTGAACTATCTATTAAAAAGAAAAAAACGCTTACTCTGTGAATGGTAGGTGCAGGTGTGTTTGGCGAGTCGACCGCTGCAGCGCCACCTTCGCGCTTCCTGTCTCACAAGTCTCAGGTTCCATTCCTATCAGATGCCACCCGGCCCAATCACCACTTATCGATTCCTACACTCTCTTGTCCTCCGGTCCTTCTTTTCTCAGTTTACGAGTCTCCCCTCTGTTCTCTGACCTTGGGCCATTATTTTTGGAGCCAGCGTGCACAGACTCCGGTGATTGTCCAAGCTGTCCACAGATTTAGGAGATTTCATTCTACAAACTTTAGTAATCTATTTTGTTACTGTTTGCAATTACGTCTAGGGTTTAAAACAAAACTAATACTTGAACAAATACATTTTAAGCCCCCTCCCCTCCAAATATTATGTTCCACACAAAAATCCTAATTTAGTCACTAATTTCTTGAGAGATGTTATCAAGCTAACCTTAAAAGTATAATCATTTGCACTGTTTTTAGTTTTATCTGTGTAAGGCTTCTATCATATTTCATTGAAATGTAGATAATTGAAAAACATGCTGCTTATTTTTTTTCGTTACAAAATTAGAAATCAGCTGTTTTGTATAAATCTTGGCTGTAACCAAAGAACAAAGAATCTGTGACTGTAACTAAATATCGATGTGTAAAAACTGCATTGATTCTGATTAGGATAACGTGGACTAAAGTAAATTGTAAAGCCGATTTATACTAATTAAAATATCGGCGAATTAAAATTGATGCTGATTTTAAACTACTTTTACAACATAAAACATTATTGGGAGATGAGGAATTAACAATAAAACAATCAATGTTGTCCCAGCGGGTGTGTCAATACCAATGTACGTGTATGGGTGGGCGGGTCATCACCACTGTACGTGTATGGGTGGGTGGGTGGGTCATCACCACTGTACGCTTAAGGGTGGGCGGGTGTGTCATCACCACTGCACGTGCGGGTGTGTCAATACCAATGTACGTGTATGGGTGGGCGGGTCATCACCACTGTACGTGTATGGGTGGGTGGGTGGGTCATCACCACTGCACGTGTATGGGTGGGTGGGTGGTCAATATTACTGCCCATTATTATTCGGCGTACAGACTCTTGGAACCGAATCCTTAAAATAATAAATGAATAAATACGTACAGTGGTATTGACCCACCCAGACACGTTCAGTGGTATTGACCCACCCACCCACCCATACACGTTCAGTGGTATTGACCCACCCACCCACCCATACATGTTCAGTAATATTGACCCACCCACCCACCCATACACGTTCAGTGGTATTATTGATACCACTTGGGTATCAAGGGGATTGACTTGATTATTGATCAGTTTTTTAACTGTACGTGTGTGGAAAGATCGGAGGGTCAAACTACTGTACGTGTGTGGGAGAGTGGGTGGGTCAACATTACTGTACGTGTGTGGGAGAGTGGGTGGGTCGAGGGTCCCTTGATTATTGATCAGTTTTTTAACTGTACCTGTGTGGAAAGATCGGAGGGTCAAACTACTGTACGTGTGTGGGAGAGTGGGTGGGTCAACACTACTGTACGAGTATGGGAGAGTGGGTGAGTCAACATTACTGTACGTGTGTGGGAGGGTGATTGTGTCTAGTATTATTGTTGTGCACTTCACAGTTAGGACGCAATTAAAATACATCTTAAAAATTGAACAATCGGATACTTCTGTTCAACCTGGGGTGGGGTGGGGGGGGGTGGGGGGCAGAAAACCAAGTATTTACATCCTTGAGTGGTTGATTCGTCAATAACTTGAATTTTATACGGTAGGGAGGAGGAGGGAAAGTATCGCACCCTTATCATACTCCCTCAATAGATAGGCGTTGAACAGAGTTTACTCCATTTAAGCATTTTTTATTAAATTTGTTAACATAAAAGCCTGCTCACAAATTTGGCTCCTATCCCAATGACAGTGAGTAGAAGTGGGAGAGAGTTGATGCTGTTTATACGCTACACAATATTTCTTATATTACTTTTAATGGAAAACAAATGCAATTGTTTAAATTATGTTTTAAAATAGTTATTCTAACAAGATTATATTGAATTCACAATCTACGTTATGAAAACAGCATGATTAGTATTTCGTATTTCTATAACAGTTTGGAAAAGTGTTAGTGTTGACATTTACAAGTGACTGCACACCCAAGTAATTGTGTTCGTGGTGTGTTTACCTCTGATTATAGACATTTCACTTAGGGTACTCCTCACTTAGATATAATATATTTATATATAAACTAGCTGTTTACCTGTGCCTTGCCACGGGATTACCATACAAACAGTAATGTTTTATTTATTTTTTTTAATTAAGAAGCATCACTAGCCTATTTCCAAAGTGTTAAATTTATTTGTTTTTATCTAACAGCTGATGGTGTCAAATAAATAAAGTAACTCCATTACATTATCATTGAGACTTTAAAGGCCAGTGGGGCGGAGCCCTAGGTCAGAAGCGAATGAAACCATGCCAGAAACCTTCACCGCAGTAAACTCAACAAATTCCCAAAGTTTCATGGCGATCCGATAAGCGGTTTAGTAATGTATAAAGGACACAAATAAATTCGTTTTTATATAGATAAATAAAATATGTTTAAATGTCAGTTCTATAATTCTTTATGAACACTCCGAATTGTATGTGAGATCAGTTTGGTCTTGGCGTTACTCGGTGGGGAGGGGGGCTGTGAAAGGGTTAGTGACGTCACCCGGACCGTTATCTTGCCCCTGAGTTGTTCTTTTTTACATCCCATCCCAGTGCCACCACCGCCAAAGACCTCCTCCCCTAGCCTCCACTTATTACCGAAAATGATGGCTTCGAATCTTCCACAAACAATGTATTTTGAATTCCTCAATATTAAAAAAGTTTCCTCTAACTTTGTGCTCAAAGTTAGTAAGTTATGTACAATTTAATATACAATATTATTCAAGAAGTAAAAGAAGTAATGATCTAATTTAGTAGCACCTTGAAACATGAATGTATTATGATACGGTTATAATAGATCGTTACGATTAAAAACCATCCACCCACCTACGTACATAAGAACAAACATCAATCCACCTACATACATAAGGACAAATATCAACCCACCTACATACATAAGGACAAATATCAACCCACCTACATACATAAGGACAAACATCAACCCACCTACATACATAAGAACAAACATCAACCTACCTAAATACATACGGACAAACATCAACCCATCTACATACGTACCCACCTACATACATAAGGACAAACATCAACCCATCTACATACATAAGGACAAATATCAACCCACCTACATTCATAAGGACAAACATCAACCCACCTACATACATAAGAACAAACATCAACCTACCTAAATACATACGGACAAACATCAACCCATCTACATACGTAAGGACAAACATCAACCCATCTACATACGTACCCACCTACATACATAAGGACAAACATCAACCCATCTACATACGTACCCACCTACATACATAAGGACAAACATCAACCCATCTACATACGTACCCACCTACATACATAAGGACAAACATCAACCCATCTACATTCATAAGGACAAACATCAACCCACCTACATACATAAGAACAAACATCAACCTACCTAAATACATACGGACAAACATCAACCCACCTACATACATAAGGACAAACATCAACCCATCTACATACGTACCCACCTACATACATAAGGACAAACATCAACCCACCTACAAACATAAGAACAAACATCAACCTACCTAAATACATACGGACAAACATCAACCCACCTACATACATAAGGACAAACATCAACCCATCTACATACGTACCCACCTACATACATAAGGACAAACATCAACCCACCTACATACATAAGAACAAACATCAACCTACCTAAATACATACGGACAAACATCAACCCACCTACATACATAAGGACAAACATCAACCCATCTACATACGTACCCACCTACATACATAAGGACAAACATCAACCCATCTACATACGTACCCACCTACATACATAAGGACAAACATCAACCCACCTACATACATAAGGACAAACATCAACCCACCTACATACATAAGGACAAACATCAACCCACATACGTACATAAGGACAAACATCAACCCAACTACATACGTACTCACCTACATACATAAGGATAAACATCAACCCACCTACATACATAAGGACAAACATCAATCCAACTACATACGTACCCACCTACATACATAAGGACAAACATCAACCTACCTACATACATAAGGACAAACATCAACCCACCTACATACATAAGGACAAACATCAAACCACCTACATACGTACCCACCTACATACATAAGGACAAACATCATCCTACATACATACATGAGGACAAGCATCAACCCACCTACATACATAAGGACAAACATCATCCTACCTACATACATAAGGACAAGCATCAACCCACCTACATACATAAGGACAAACATCATCCTACATACATACATAAGGACAAACATCAACCTACCTACATACATAAGGACAACATCAACCCATCTACATACGTACCCACCTACATACATAAGGACAAACATCAACACACCTACATACATAAGGACAAATATCAACCCAACTACATACATAAGGACAAACATCAACCCACCTGCATACATAAGGACAAACATAAACCCACCTACATACATAAGGACAAACTTCAACCCACCTAAATACGTACCCACCAACATACATAAGGACAAACATCAACACACCTACATACATAAGAACAAACATCAACCCACCTACATACATAAGGACAAACATCAACCCACCTACATACATAAGGACAAACTTCAACCCACCTAAATATGTACCCACCAACATACATAAGGACAAACATCAACACACCTACATACATAAGGACAAACATCAACTCACCTACGTACATAAGGATAAACATCAACCCACCTACCTACATAAGGACAAACATCAACCCACCTACATACATAAGGACAAACTTCAACCCACCTAAATACGTACCCACCAACATACATAAGGACAAACATCAACACACCTACATACATAAGGACAAACATCAACCCACCTACATACATAAGGACAAACATCAACCCACCTACATACATAAGGACAAACATCAACCCACCTACGTACATAAGGACAAACTTCAACCCTCCTACATACATAAGGACAAACATCAACCCACCTACATACATAAGGATAAACATCAACCCACCTACATACATAAGGACAAACTCAACCCACCTACATACATAAGGACAAACATCAACCCACCTACATACATAAGGATAAACATCAACCCACCTACCTACATAAGGACAAACATCAACCCACCTACATACGTAAGGACAAACATCAACCCACCTACATACATAAGGATAAACATCAACCCACCTATATACATAAGGATAAACATCAACCCACCTACCTCATAAGGACAAACATCAACCCACCTACCTACATAAGGACAAACATCAACCCACCTACATACATAAGGACAAACATCAACCCACCTACATACATAAGGGCAAACTTCAACCCACCTACATACGTACCCACCCACCTACATATATAAGGACAAACATCAACCCACCTACATACATAAGGATAAACATCAACCCACCTACCTACATAAGGACAAACATCAACCCACCTACATACATAAGGACAAACATCAACCCACCTACATACATAAGGACAAACATCAACCCACCTACATACATAAGGACAAACTTCAACCCACCTACATACGTACCCACCTACATACATAAGGACAAACATCAACACACCTACATACATAAGGACAAACATCAACCCAACTACATACGTACTCACCTACATACATAAGGATAAACATCAACCCACCTACATACATAAGGACAAACATCAACCCACCTACATACATAAGGACAAACATCAACCCACCTACATACATAAGGACAAACAACAACCCACCTACATACATAAGGACAAACATCAACCCACCTGCATACATAAGGACAAACATCAACCTACCTACATACATAAAAACAATCATCAACCCACCTACATACATAAGGACAAACATCAACCCACCTACATACATAAGGACAAACATCAACCCAACTACATACATAAGGACAAACATCAACCCACCTACATACGTACCCAACTACATACATAAGGACAAACGTCAACCTACCTACTTACATAATGACAAACATCAACCCACCTACAAACACTAGAACATACACCACCCACCTACATACATGTCTGAATGTACAGTACCTCTTAAGATAATTTGGCTAGGCCACCCAAACTGTCAAGCTGATGATCGAAGTATTGATACTATCGGTACTTTGTCTGAATGTACTGTACCTTGTAAGATAATTTGGCTAGGCCACCCAAACTGCCAAGCTGATAATCGATGTATAGATAATATCGGTACTTTGTCTGAATGTACTGTACCTTGTAAGATAATTTGGCTAGGCCACCCAAACTGTCAAGTTGCTAATCGAAGTATGGATACTATCGGTAATTTGTCTGAATTTACTGTACCTTGTAAGATATTTTGGCTAGGCCACCCAAACTGTCAAGCTGCTAATCGAAGTATGGATACTATCTATACTTTGTCTGAATGTACAGTACCTTGTAAGATAATTTGGCTAGGCCACCCAAACTGTCAAACTGCTAATCGAAGTATCGATACTATCGTTACTTTGTCTGAATGTACTGTACCTTGTAAGATAATTTGGCTAGGCCACCCAAACTGTCAAACTGCTAATCGAAGTATCGATACTATCGTTACTTTTTCTGAATGTACTGTACCTTGTAAGATAATTTGGCTAGACCACCCAAACTGTCAAGCTGCTAATCGAAGTATGGATACTATCTGTACTTTGTCTGAATGTACTGTACCTTGTAAGATAATTTGGCTAGGCCACCCAAACTGTCAAGCTGCTAATCGAAGTATGGATACTATCGGTACTTTGTCTGAATGTACTGTACAGTACTTATTATAATATAGTTATTTAAACTTTTATTAGTTTTCAAAATATATTACACGTATAAAATTGTTGATCTTTTTAATTGTTGATAAAAGTATACAGATAAAAAATCCTAATAAAACTAAGACCATTATTTTCTCTAGCCGTAAAAACACTTTTGAGACCGACCCTTTACTTATTATGAATGATTTCGAATTGCCCTCCGAAACTAACGTTAAATACTTAGGACTAATTTTTGACAAGAACTTTTCATGGTCAGACTACATTAATACACTATGTTCAAGAGTATCTACACAATTATTTTTACTAGGCAGATATTCGAAATACCACAACTACTCCCTTTCCCGGCTTATTTAAACATCTCTCATAGAGTCGAGACTTAGGTACGGAATAGTGCTGTGGGGCTCAGCTTCCTGTACTGAGCTCCTACGAGTATTTCGACTCTAGAAACGGGCTATACGTATAATGGCAGGTGTGCATACACGAATATCATGTAAAAAATACTTTAAATCTTTCCAAATTTTAACTCTTCCTTCGTTGTACATTTATGAAATGTTAGTATACTACATAACTAAGGTTGATGCTATTCAAACCGGCTCAGACGTTCACACGTACAACACTAGAGCCCGCGACTTGCATAGACAGACCCCCCACAGATTACAACTTGCGTCTGCTCTACCTCAAAATATGGGACCAAAATTATTTAATAACTTACCCAGAAATATGCGTCTGGAGTCAAATCAACATAAATTTAAAAAAAGGCTAAAAAATTATCTATTAAACAGAGCCTGTTACTCTCTTGACGAGTTCTTCCTAAATCTACCATAAATGTCAATTGGAATATTATGTTTTATTTAATAATTATTATTAATTTTATTTCTTAGTATAAGTGACGATTGTAATACAATTCAACAATGCAAATATTGTCAATTTGCATAATAAAGAATTTGAATTTGAATACAGTTTAATTTTAACTTTATATAAAATTAAAAAAGGTTTTGGTTCCTCCATGAATGGTGGTGAACATAAGGCTGGAATGTCTGTAATTTTATGGACTTATTGATATACTGTACCAAAGTCTAGTAATACGTAGTATATAAGTATTACTACACAACGAAATGAAACACCGTAATTTAATGTCTACCGTTTACTAAACTACTGATTCATCATGTCGGTACTGAGTAAGTACCATCTAATAACATCTAAATGACTATATGAAGATAATCTATTAAGTAATCATCTTAAAATATTATATAGAATATATAATTTCCTACAATGTTATAGATTTTTTTTAGTTAATTGTGCCTTTTGAATACAGTAATGTATTGTTTGAATAGTTTATCGTTTCTTTGGAAAGTTTATTTATTTCTCCATGAATCCAGCCGCATTTATTGTAACATGAATAGTTGTAGTTAGGATGATGTCTGTTCCGTATACTGGGATTCTCCTTCGCCGTGAATTCAGCCGCATTTATTATTGTAACATGAATAGTTGTAGTTAGGATGTTGTCTGTTCCGTATACTGGGGTTCTCCTTCACCGTGAATTCAGCCGCATTTATTGTAACATAAATAGTTGTAGTTAGGATGTTGTCTGTTCCGTATACTGGGGTTCTCCTTCGCCGTGAATTCAGCCGCATTTATTGTAACATGAATAGTTGTAGTTAGGATGATGTCTGTTCCGTATACTGGGGTTCTCCTTCGCCGTGAATTCAGCCGCATTTATTATTGTAACATGAATAGTTGTAGTTAGGATGTTGTCTGTTCCGTATACTGGGGTTCTCCTTCACCGTGAATTCAGCCGCATTTATTGTAACATAAATAGTTGTAGTTAGGATGTTGTCTGTTCCGTATACTGGGGTTCTCCTTCGCCGTGAATTCAGCCGCATTTATTGTAACATGAATAGTTGTAGTTAGGATGATGTCTGTTCCGTATACTGGGGTTCTCCTTCACCGTGAATCCAGCCGCATTTATTGTAACATGAATAGTTGTAGTTAGGATGTTGTCTGTTCCGTATACTGGGGTTCTCCTTCACCGTGAATCCAGCCGCATTTATTGTAACATGAATAGTTGTAGTTAGGATGATGTCTGTTCCGTATACTGGGGTTCTCCTTCACCGTGAATCCAGCCGCATTTATTGTAACATGAATAGTTGTAGTTAGGATGTTGTCTGTTCCGTATACTGGGGTTCTCCTTCACCGTGAATCCAGCCGCATTTATTGTAACATGAATAGTTGTAGTTAGGATGATGTATGTTCCGTATACTGGGGTTCTCCTTCGCCGTGAATCCAGCCGCATTTATTGTAACATGAATAGTTGTAGTTAGGATGATGTCTGTTCCGTATACTGGGGTTCTCCTTCGCCGTGAATCCAGCCGCATTTATTGTAACATGAATAGTTGTAGTTAGGATGATGTATGTTCCGTATACTGGGGTTCTCCTTCGCCGTGAATCCAGCCGCATTTATTGTAACATGAATTAGGATGTTGCCTGTTCCGCTCACTATTATTCGTCTTCTTAGTTTTTTATACTTATGTTTTTTCAATAATTGTATATTTTTGTTCTCTTAACCCTCATATATTGCTATTTAATTGTTACCGTACTATATTAGAGATGTTTTATTGGTTAAATTCATTCCACCAGTAATATCGCGCCACTGGAAAGATAGTTTAACTATATGATTTAATTGGATCTCATTTGTATTGCGTAAATTAGTAATTTGAAAAAAATACAATATCTTACAGTATAATATGATCTTTTACCGTCCAGAGGACGGGTTTTATTATTTCGCTGAGAGATCATTTTCTCTACTAAATATGTCATTTTGCTTGCAATTTGTTGTTCATAGGCTTATATTTCCTCCATGAAATAAGTACCTTGTCTTATTATCTACCTCATACCAACTTAGTATATTTATAGAAATTATCTATAGTAAATGATAATAACTTATCATTAAAGTATCTATAATTTATAAACTGAGTAAGATCAGAAGTATCGTGAGACTGTTATTATATAAATGGCAGTTTTATAATAGTGAGTAACTATCATCGTTAGGTTATGTATAGTCTCTCTATATTTATAAAGTATTATTTAAATGAATTTATTTGTAAAATGCAGTTTATTTAGTTACTGTATTTTAAATGAACGAAACCAAAATTTTAGTCCCTTTATTCAAAAGGACAATTTGTTTAAAAATTTAATAACTGAACAAATGACAAGTATGAACCAAGAACAATAATTGAATTGCTTTTCCATTTAGTCAATTCCAGTACCTCTAGTTGAATCGCGAAACTCTTCACGATAACCCTGCCTGCAGTAAAAATAAATAAATAAATAATGACACAAAAGTAGACATAAAAAACTGAGTTTTTACAAATAAAGGATGTCTGTACGAATTAGTATAGTTAATTCTTCAACAAATTTTCGTTTGACTTGACTCAAAAACAAATTTTATTCTGAGCTCTGTTTTATTATTCGTACAAAGGTTAGGAATTCCACTAGCAGCGTATAGAAACGTAAAGGCTTGAACAATTTCGTTCAATTAAATGAGGAATTTTTATAGTAATTATTTACTTAGATAATCTAATAACCCCCTTCATATCAATTAAATTTTATCTTGGCCTATTACATATTATACCTTTCAAAATTAAAAATGCTTATTTATTTTTACTGAACGAAACTAAATCAAGGAACAAACAATGGTTTGTTCGGTCTAGCTGATGAGGAGGATAGATTGGCAAAGATGTTGAACAGGTTGGTTCTTGGGGTTTTACCGGGGTGGTGTAGCGGTGGCTGAAGACGCTCTCAAGGGTGGGGATATTCGGCAACGCCGCAACCCCTAACAGCACATTGGCAACGTCGCTCTTCACACAAAAGGTGGCCTTGGGCTTGGCAGTTCTCTGATGTGCTCTTCCACGGTATCTAAAAATAGCCCAGAAAATAGATCTCTTGGTATAAACATGAGGCCAAAGTTGACAACCACATGAGAAGATATTAAAATGAATATGTTAGGTAATAATGGATGGATCATAATGTATTGAAATTTTAAGTACGTTAAGTTTGTTCTCAATCAATTCCTACAACATAAAAAAACATTTCAAATCAAATCTACCTTTCTAAATCTTTGTTAGTTCAAAAAATCGATGTCTAACATTTGCACGCATGCATTGTACCTAAGGTGAAATCCTAGCGAAAATTACCATTTTAACATGAAACGAAACCAGTGACATTCTCACCGATCCCACGACACTCCACGAACTAACTGAACCTATTTTTCTGGTAGACATGGTTGTTGCAGACTTCACTATGTGTCTTGGTCAGAGGTTGTTCATCATTTCGTAAAGCGACAACTAGACCACTTTTCCTTGGTAAATATTGTTTTTGTGACACTCTTTCCTATATATGTTGAAGTCACGGCTTGTTTATTGATAAATTTCGTGAAGTAATAACTGACCACTTTTTATACTAACCAATAAGATCATGGAAAAGTTTAAAACATGTACAGATTTTTTTATGACACTTTTTTCATATGTTCTGAAAACTGAAGTCAGAGTTTGTTCACTGGGTCTTTTCGTAAAATGACAAAGTGTGCCATTTTCTATGATCTTTGTCAAAGACTGCTCTTTACTTTGAAACATTTCAGACTTTTGTTGATCTGTCCAATACAATTTATTTATTTGTAATTTCAACTGATATCTTATTTTACCTTGTCTTTTGATTACCCTGCCATTAACGAAACAAAATTTGTTGTATTTAAAAAATAGTGACTATATTTTACAATACCCCGCCTCGATTTCACATTTCAAATTTTCTATATTTTTACATATTTCGTATTTTTTAACCTTAAAAATAGCCTTCTGAGCTCAAACTAGGCTTAACGAACCTATCCTATATCCATTTACAGATTGTTGTAATTTAACTGTTTGTGATGCACATATTCATCAAATTTATCATTGTTGGTAAAAGGTAGTCTTAAAGAAAGAGTAGTGATGAATATCTGATAATAAGGCAGTGCATTTTAAGGTATGTTCGAACAGACTTTTATCATTTTCTGTGTCAGCTTATTTTTCTGTAAAGGAAGGGCATTAAAGAATGCTAAAAGAGAATAAAGTTTTCCTAAATAACATACTTTTCTTACACGAATTAAAGATATATTAAATATTTTAAGAAAATTACCGAAACATAAATATTATGCTTGTTGTTTTTAACCATATCATTCCTTAGTAAGCGGTTATCAATAGTATGACGTGCGATACCTTCCCCATTGATCAACTACCACAATTCTAGTTCTAGCTGCCGTAAATACCACTACATTTTTGTTTAGGATTTTTTCATTACTACTCTTGATAAAAAAATAAAACACAGCTTTTCACATGTTTTTCAGGCAGTTTATTTTAAATTTGCTTGAACTTTCCCATTAGGGAAGTGCGCAAAAAAAAAAAAAAAAACACAAAAAATCCTAAATGTTTGAAAACCTACAACACAAATTCAGATATCTGTACCTGCCATAGATGTATGTGCTTACACTTGCTGCAAGCTTAAACAGAATATAAAATATAAAACACTTACTTAAAGATTCTTACTTTAAAAAAGTAAAATTAAAAATACGGATTTGTTAACCCTAGTTAGTAAGAATGATTATATTCGTTCAATTAGACCAATCTCTTTATTAACAAAATGGATTTCACAAATATGCTCCGCTCGTATCTTTACCATCGGTGCCTTTGAAATAAATTTCGCTCCCAAGTTTTATTTGTGAAGACACTTGGGGGAGCATATCGATAAAGTTCATGCAATATTTGTTTACATGTGAGCTTAGGGTACATTGAAAACCAGACATAATTTCAAATTGTATAGTGCGTGGGTAGATGATCATTCAAAAGGATTATTTAGAGATACATAATTTAGAGTTCTATGATATTATATTTTCTATGTTTGGGATAGAACCTGTGTACCGTGCTTGTGTCATTAAAAACGTTTAATTCAGACTCAACGGACATCCTACAAATATTTTTGGTGATAACACTATCAAAAAAAACCTTTTATGTTTGTGTGTCAGTTGAAGATAATTTTCAAATGTCTCACTGAACCAATTATAATGGTTACGGTAAGGCTAATAGTGTTCTGGGATAGTTTACTCTTTTGAGTGGCCACATCTTTTTTGTTGACGGTCCATGTAATTTTGCAGACGCGGCGGCGAGCTGAGAGCAGAGCGGAAGTCTGCATCCATAGAGCCCGTCAACCTTGGCCACTTATGTAACCAACCAGTCAGAGTCGCCTTGCGTGCGAAGCGCTCCATTACCCCTGGTCACGCGAGCTCGCAGAGGAGATGCCCGGGGTGGCGGTGATGGTTCAACAGGACGGGGAACAAGATGGGCCATCGTCTCTTTTACAAATACTTATATTGTTTTGGAAATTATTTGACCAAATATGTTTTTGAACGAAATGATGGAATTATATTTTCCTGATACCGCCAGAATACTGTATACATATTCAAAAAGTATATTTTAAAACATATTATGGTCAAGAAGATGTCTGATACGATGAAATTTGTAACACTAAATATATCTGACTGACAATTTGACATGTCCGTTTGAATTTGTCTTGGCATTCAAAAAAATATTTTTGATTGTAATATACAAGTCTAAATTTTGAAGCTGATCGGCTGTGTGCATGGAACTTGGTGGCAGGATGTTGTTTTGTTGTCCCATCCATCAGCATATTGAAGCTAATCGGCTATTTGCAGTGAACGTGGTTGCAGGATGTTGTGTGTTGTTGTCCCATCCATCAGCGTATTGAAGCTGATCGGCTATGTGCAGGGAACGTGGTTGCAGGATGTTGTGTGTTGTTGTCCCATCCATCAGCGTATTGAAGCTGATCGCCTATGTGCAGGGAACGTGGTTGCAAGACGTTTTATATTGTTAAATCGGTGCCATTTTAACGTTTTTCCCAGCTAAAAACTACGTGTATCAGGTTTTTGAAATTTGTTAATGATGGAGTATCAGATGAGGGAGACAAAGGTAGTTGGACATTTGCCATCATTACGTGAAAATTAACAATCACGACGTTTCGATTTGGTAAAACCCAAACCTTTTTCAAGTGCTAAAAACTAAATTACATCTACACAAACATGTTATAAAACTACGTTCTTAAACTAATAAACTTATCTACTTTAATAATTATCTACATTTTAATGTACATTTTTGTAACATGTTTGTGTAGATGTAATTTAGTTTTTAGCACTTGAAAAAGGTTTGGGTTTTACCAAATCGATACGTCGTGATTGTTAATTTTCACGTAATGATGGCAAATGTCCAACTACCTTTGTCTCCCTCATTTGTATCAGGTTTTTACAGGTGATGATGGGAGATAATTTAAGTAAAGAATTATTTTTTTCTAAATAGTCTTGAATATCTACTCGACAATCAAGATTGTATTCAATAACGTGCGACTAAAGGACCACTGTCCGAACTAATTGATCTGATGTGCTGTGTGGAGCCCAAGATGGTCTGGAGCCGCAGCGAGTTCTGCGGACGCAGCCCAAAATATTGGTCAACAAAACCCACATAAAACGCGAGGTTTATGGCTCTCCAGTTTTGGCTGTTTTTATTTGCTTGCCAAGGACGCGCCGATACAAAACCTGTCCCAAACTGCACAGGCCCAGCTCGCTTCCAGCAGCCAACAGCTTCAGGGCCAATGGAATCTTTCTCCGGCTGCTATTGTGTCTATCTACATTTAAACATTACAATTTCGTAGATCAATTTAATTGTGTGTTTTGTCTTTCATTTCGTAATTGTCTCTCCCCTAAACATGGTAAGTACTGTAAATGAAGTGATATTTCGTTCACTTGATAAGTATTCTACATTTACTGGATATTCGACCAGAGCAACTCAACTCCAGTGTTATGATAACTGGGCGCAAGTGGTGTTAATCCATTACCAAATTGCTATAAAAATCATTAACAAACTTTAGCTGTTATCATGGTTTAGCTGTTATCATGGTTTAGCTGTTATCATGGTTTAGCTGTTATCATGGTTTAGCTGTTATCATGGTTTAGCTGTTATCATGGTTTAGCTGTTATCATGGTTTAGCTGTTATCATGTTTTAGCTGTTATCATGGTTTAGCTGTTATCATGGTTTAGCTGTTATCATGGTTTAGCTGTTATCATGGTTTAGCTGTTTCCTCCTGAATTTAAATGAAAATATATTTGCACACATTTTCCTCTTTACTTAAGAAAACCTTGACATTTGTATTACAAATACAAATACTAATTACCTTTATGCAATAGTACTGAAAGTGCATGTTGATCGTAACGTATTGTCTGTCTTCGCATTATTTACTTTTAATTGTGTTAAAAATAACTTGAAAGATATCTTTTTATTGGAAATTGATATTTTGTTTGTACAGAGAAATTCATATTCATATTGTCCAAAAGTCACGATTTAATTTTTTTTATTAAACTTGATGTTTTATCACAACTTTATGAGTGTTTCCGTTACAATAATTATTTTCACCAGTAAAAGACACATTTGACTTACATAACCCATCTAAGCTACCATTAAATATTTCTGATCACCATAAAAAATTAGGAAGGACCTGTCGACTACCTGCTGACTGTCTCTCCGAAAAAGAGAAGAAAAAACAGTACACAACATGTGTATTTGATGTTTAGTTGTTGTTAATAGAAAGCCATTTTTTAATAAATTCCACAAATTTTAATTTTTATCAAGAGCGCTTTAGCCGGTTAGGGCATCTTCAGTTGTGATGGAATTCTATCAAGCATATACAGCAGAAAATAGTTGTTGTTAGTATAATAATCAGCACGCATTTACAATTCAACGTGGTATGCAATAGGCTGCAAACGTAGTATTTGCAAATGTTTGTGGTGAAATAATATTCATAGAGAGAAATGGTTATCCAACTCTGTTAAAAAAATATGAAAAATAACAATTATTCTCGTTAAAATACAGGTTTTCTGATTCATACGGATAAAACTAGTTCCAGAAGAGGAAAACACGACCCCTGAAGACGTACATTTGTACCATTAAGAAGAAAATATGATTTTTCTGTGTACTAATCAGCAAGTTCATAAAATGAGTGTAGGCTTGAACATTTAAGAAGAAAATGTTCATAATAGTCAGCCATCTTGAAATATGCCAATCAAATGTGCTAGCATTCATTTTAAATAATAAAACGCATGATTTATTATATTGTGAAATTTTATTTAGATTTCACAAGTGAATTCACCTTTATTAAGTTATAAAAAAAATTATACCCTAAATTGAAATCAAATATCGATGCATTAATTGAATGGGGAAATTCTAAAATCAATTAATGCATCAAATATAAACTCTAAAAGCATTAATTGAATGGGGAAACATAATAAAGAAACATAAAAGAACATAATATTGATCCGACGAAGAATTTATATTGCAAACGACAGGTAGACATCGAATGCGGGCCAAGGCAATGAAGAAGAGTAGAAAGATCAAAGTTGATCAGCGAAAACATAATAACATGTTTATTCATGGTGTTACCGGTGTGTAATTTAAAACTGATTACAGTAATCCAAACTTTACAAAGCAAAAGGATTCATTGTTGTTTGTTGTGTTGTGATGTTCCAAATGGTTGAACAATAAAACTTGTGTAGATATACAAGTAGCCTCACCACCCTGTTTGGCGGGAGTTAGGTAGGGGGAGGCTGCGCCCCCTCCCCACGCGGCGTGCCAAGGTCACACCACTCAGGGTGCGGCGGAGAGCAGCTCTCCATCAGAATGTACAGTCACCCCCAAAACCCCAACTGGCCACATGTTAGCACACAGACCTGAAGCAAAGCCAGGCTTGCTTAGGACACTGTAGAACATCTGGAATAAATGAAAAGGTTGCGTCAGCTGAGGTATACCTTTTACGTAAAGGGAATTGAAAATGCGATCACAGACCGATGTATCGACGATACAGTGTAAAAAGGGAAGGATGACTAAGTAATCAAAAGTTACTTTCTTGTCACAAGAAACCTTCCACTGTTTGGTAAGACCGATGCGGTTCAAAGTGGTGCTTTTAAAAGTCTCGTTTTAGAAAATAAACTTGTTTTACGAAAGTACGAAAAAGCACACGTTACTAAAGCACTGTTAAACATTGAAGAAGCAAGATTCTGTAATATTTACTTTAAGTCACTTCAATTAGTTCAAAAAAGATAACACTAAAGTAAATCTAGATTTTCTTCCAATATTAAAAATCAGCAATCTTACATTCAATTAAAAAAATTCTTTAGTTAGACTCAAGTTAAAATACACTGGCCTGCATAATTGTCATATATAATGTATCGCATAGCAATAATATTAAGTAAAATGTTAGTAACATGTTGGCCATAGTGATAAAAAACTATTAAAGCCGTTAATATTTATTTATTTAGATTTATATTACATAAAAAAGAAAAAAATTGAAAAACTTACACTACAACCAGCACAATTCATCAGTCCACGAAAAGTACAATTATTCATATCGCCGAAGCACGAAAATTCCATTGCACGAGTCTCCGAAAAACGAAATTTCCAGTACACGTTCCGCCAGGCACGATAAGTCTAATGTACGACGAGATGCCTGGACAGGAAAAAATTGGAGAGGGACACAAGGCAACAGGCTCGATAATTATTCCAAGGTACGGTGGCCACAATCCACACGGTGGTGCACGGCACCAGGTCTCACAATTCAAAGGCACGGTTGTATTTGTGAAATCGAGGAGTTAGCCCATAATGAGTTTCTTATGTTCATTCAGTATATCCCAGCCTCCGTCATTTAAAGAATGCGGCAGAGGTGGCCGCTGGTCTTTTGATATTCTAACTGTAACTGCTGATGCACAACTAGGTTGTACCCATTCCGTTGCATGAGTCACTAGGATTGGAAAAGTTCAAATCAGGACACGTAAAATACAGTACAAGAGTCACCAAGTTACCAGAGGACTGACAATCTCAAGGCACGATTTTCCACCTAGCAGGACAATGCATGAACAGTTCAGTTCACGTGCTACTAGAACTTTAAAATTACAGAGTACAAGGGAACGAGGTGACATTAAAATCCAGGCTAGGAAATGTCCAGGTCAGGACTCGAAAAGTGTTATGTATAAGGTAACAATGCACTATAAGTCCAGTGCACGTTCCACCGAATAACGAAAGTTCCTGTGCACATACCGCCGGACACAGTCACGGGGCACTATAAGTCCAGTGCACGTTCCACCGAATAACGAAAGTTCCTGTGCACATACCGCCGGACACAGTCACGGGGCACTATAATTCTAGTGTTCAAGAGTTAACTAAACCAGCTGTTTCTAAATTCACACAGCTAAGATTTCGAAGCACATTTTTTTGTGGATGTTATTCTATTTCTATGAAAAACTTCAGAATCAGATAAAGATTTGGGTGTGCTTTAATCTAATTTACTTTAATGTAATGGACATTTCTATTTTCCAGTGGTTACCCAAATCACTTTAATTGTATTTGAATTAGAAGAATTAATTGGGGAAGCGTGTCTAGAATGATTGTAGATGATCAGTGTAATCTGATTAAATGGAGTCTACTTATCTTTGGAAACAAAACCACGAGGAGATGTAATCTGATTAACTGGAGTCTACTTATCTTTGGAAACAGAACCACGAGGAGATGTAATCTGATTAACTGGAGTCTACTTATCTTTGGAAACAGAACCACGAGGAGATGTAATCTGATTAACTGGAGTCTACTTATCTTTGGAAACAGAACCACGAGGAGATGTAATCTGATTAACTGGAGTCTACTTATCTTTGGAAACAGAACCACGAGGAGATGTAATCTGATTAACTGGAGTCTACTTATCTTTGTAAACAGAACCACGAGGAGATGTAATCTGATTAACTGGAGTCTACTTATCTTTGGAAACAGAACCACGAGGAGATGTAATCTGATTAACTGGAGTCTACTTATCTTTGGAAACAGAACGACGAGGAGATGTAATCTGACTTTGTTGGATGTGTTGACATGCTTGAGCTTGAGGGTTTATGTATGATCGTTAATCCATGATAGTGACCATTGAGTGAGACCCAAGCAACGAACAACATTGAACAAATAAGCTCTTGATCCAGGTTATTGTTGGCAATTATGCTTCAAACAATTAGGCTACAATCAGCCCTTGACCAAGGTTATTGTTGGTAATCATGCTTCATGCAATTACAAACAGCGCTTGACCCAGGTTATAGTCCGAATAAAATAACTTTGGTACTGGCGGAACGGCCACGCGCCGTTGGTCTGAAATGACAAAACTCTGATTTTGAATTTGCTGTCAACTTAAAATAAGCAAGCAATAATTTTCAAACTAATAATTGTATAGTGTCCACCTTGTCATATTCTTTAAGAAAACATTATGCTGAAAATTTTGCTTAAATTAGTTTGCTTTTTATTGTGATATTTATGTTTAAGAACACGTTTTATGAGTGAAATTGCGCGTGAGTCGTCTTTAACCTGTCACGGTAGCGAGAATAATAATAATAAAATAATTTCTTGGATGACAGTTTTATTCATTGTGATTAGTTTGGTAAAAGTCTCATTTAATATTTCAAACAAGTTTATGAGAAAATGTTTTTTTAACCCTTGCAAACTCGGAAACCACAAATGCTAGACACAATTTCTTTGAGCAAACATCAATTGTGTTGTTTATGTATTACTAAAGTAATACTGTAGCATTAATAAAAGATGCAGAAAAATAATGAAGAATTGATGAAGTAAACTCGTACTTCGTTTACGAGGCTGTGTTGGACGCGTAAGGTATACTCGCTCAAAGGATAGTGTTGACCAGATATTCAGCCCAAGCATAATAGATCGACGATAATTCCAGATAAAAAATATTTCTCCAGTAAGAAATAAGGTGAGTTAGTTGACTTTGAGGTATGTTCGTGTTTAGTTCTTAATCGATTTACCAGTGCTTAGTACGATTTAATCACCAGTTTATTTTAATTATAGTAATTTAGTTTTATTAATATTACAAGTTTTTTTATTTAGATGTGACAATAATGTTATAGGATTCAGTGTATATATAATGATCAGTCTTTAGTGCAATTCTAATATTTAGGCCCTTTAAAATTTTAGTTAGTATTCTATTAGTAATTGACAAGAAGTCCTTGTGTTTCATGTTTGCAATGGAAGAGGCTGACTGCTGAGCCAGTAACTGTATATTGTGCGTGTGGTATCACTGCCGCCTTGTTGACAATCGAGTTTTGAAAACTTCTGAATCTTTCTTCCTAATTCAAGAAAATTCTATTTAATACGAGATTACGATTTTAGTGTCACTTAAATAACACAATTAATTTAGGTTTAAAAAGAAAGTTTATCTAGCGTTTGTAATTTTCGAGTTTGTAAGGGTTAACAAAAAAATAATTTCTCACTAACTTGTTTGAATCATTAAATGAGACTTGTACCAAACTATTCACAATGAATCAAACTGTCATCTATCCACAAGAAATTATTTTATCATTATTCTTCTCGCTACAGTGTTATATTAAAGACGGCTCACGCGCAATTTCACCCATAAAACGTGTTCTTAAACACAAATATCACAATAAAAAACAAATTAGTTCAGCAAAAAAATCTCCAGCATAATTTTTTCTTGAAGAATATAAAATGGTGGATACTATTTTCAATTAGTTTGAAAATTATTGCATACTTATTTTAAGTTTGACAGTAAATTCAAACTGAAAATTTTGTCATTTCAGACCAGTGGCGCGTGGCCGTTCCGCCGGTACCAAAGTTATTTATTCGGACTATATTGTTGGCAGTCCTGCTTCATACGGCACTTGACCCAGGTTATTGTTGGCACTCACGCATACAATTTGTTAAAAGTTATAGCTACATTTCTGAGCCCTCATTCACGAAAAATAAATTCCAATAAGTAACAGTTGTTGCGGAGGTTACAAAATAAATTTTGGAAATATGGCAACAACAACAACAACAAAAAGGTCAACATAACGAGTTATGCAGGGTTTATTTTTTACAACGTAGTTAAAAAACACACGACAATCCAAAGGCTGATATAGGCCTAAACGCTATTTTTTCAGTCCTAACGTCTTTTAAAACAATGTACCAAAACAGATGACAACCTTGTACCCGATAGCCAAATGGCCAGCAATAAATCCGACAATTTCCAAAATTTACAACCACAATAAAGACATGGAAAGGCGACTTTCCAAAATCAGTGGAGCCGCTTGAGTTACAGCCCCGGTGACAGCGGCACGTCAAAGCCTTAGCGAGGATGGGGAGTGGCCCTCCTGTTTATGGGGGTGCCGAGTGGGTCTATGCATAAGTAGACAGTGATTCCGGGAATATGGAATTGTAGAAAAACTGAGTTCAACATACGCTAAAGGCCCCTTCCTACAAGGGCGACAGGAGCGACACGACAAGAGCATCAACATTTCAAACCAGTGTTAGCACTGGAGCGTTCTTAGTGGACGACAGGAGCGATACTTGCGTGCGTTGTGTTGTGAGCGTATTTTTTAGCTAGAAACGAGTGTGTATCTTGCTGCTGATGTCGCCCGCAAAGTGAAGCTGCTGTCGCTGTTGTAGCTGATGTCGCCCGCGAAGCTCATGTAGGACGCGACACCAGCGTTTACAGTGACAGTGGGTTAGCACCACCGTATGTGTATGGGTAGGAGGGAGGGTTAGCACCACCGTATGTGTATGGGGAGGAGGGAGGGTTAGCACCACCGTATGTGTATGGGTAGGAGGGAGGGTTAGCACCACTGTAAGTGTATGGGTGGGAGGGAGGGTTAGCACCACTGTATGTGTATGGGTAGGAGGGAGGGTTAGCACCACCGTATGTGTATGGGTAGGAGGGAGGGTTAGCACCACTGTAAGTGTATGGGTGGGAGGGAGGGTTAGCACCACTGTATGTGTATGGGTAGGAGGGAGGGTTAGCACCACCGTATGTGTATGGGTAAGAGGGAGGGTTAGCACCACTGTATGTGTATGGGTAGGAGGGAGGGTTAGCACCACTGTAAGTGTATGGGTAGGAGGGAGGGTTAGCTCCACTGTATGTGTATGGGTAGGAGGGAGGGTTAGCACCACTGTAAGTATATGGGTAGGAGGGAGGGTTAGCACCACTGTATGTGTATGGGTAGGAAGGAGGGTTAGCACTACTGTAAGTGTATGGGTAGGAGGGAGGGTTAGCACCACTGTATGTGTATGGGTAGGAGGGAGGGTTAGCACCACTGTATGTGTAAGCTAGGAGGGAGGGTTAGCACCACCGTATGTGTATGGGTAGGAGGGAGGGTTAGCACCACCGTATGTGTATGGGTAGGAGGGAGGGTTAGCACCACTGTAAGTGTATGGGTAGGAGGGAGGGTTAGCACCACTGTATGTGTATGGGTAGGAGGGAGGGTTAGCACCACCGTATGTGTATGGGTAGGAGGGAGGGTTAGCACCACTGTAAGTGTATGGGTGGGAGGGAGGGTTAGCACCACTGTATGTGTATGGGTAGGAGGGAGGGTTAGCACCACCGTATGTGTATGGGTAAGAGGGAGGGTTAGCACCACTGTACGTGTATGGGTAGGAGGGAGGGTTAGCACCACTGTATGTGTATGGGTAGGTGGGAGGGTTAGCACCACTGTAAGTGTATGGGTAGGAGGGAGGGTTAGCAGCACTGTATGTGTATGGGTAGGAGGGAGGGTTAGCACCACTGTATGTGTATGGGTAGGAGGGAGGGTTAGCACCACTGTATGTGTATGGGTAGGAGGGAGGGTTAGCACCACTGTATGTGTATGGGTAGGAGGGAGGGTTAGCACCACTGTATGTGTATGCTAGGAGGGAGGGTTAGCACCACTGTATGTGTATGGGTGGGAGGAAGGGTTAGCACCACTGTATGTGTATGGGTAGGAGGGAGGGTTAGCACCACCGTATGTGTATAAGTGGGAGGGAGGGTTAGCACCACCGTATGTGTATAAGTGGGAGGGAGGGTTAGCACCACCGTATGTGTATGGGTAGGAGGGAGGGTTAGCACCACCGTATGTGTATGGGTAGGAGGGAGGGTTAGCACCACTGTAAGTGTATGGGTAGAAGGGAGGGTTAGCACCACTGTAAGTGTGAGGGTGGGTTAGCACGACTGTAAGTGTATGGGTAGGAGGGAGGGTTAGCACCACTGTAAGTGTATGGGTGGGAGGGAGGGTTAGCACCACTGTATGTGTATGGGTAGGAGGGAGGGTTAGCACCACTGTAAGTGTATGGGTAGGAGGGAGGGTTAGCACCACTGTAAGTGTATGGGTAGGAGGGAGGGTTAGCACCACTGTAAGTGTATGGGTAGGAGGGAGTTTTAGCACCACTGTAAGTGTATGGGTAGGAGGGAGGGTTAGCACCACTGTAAGTGTATGGGTAGGAGGGAGGGTTAGCACCACCGTATGTGTATGGGTAAGAGGGAGGGTTAGCACCACTGTATGTGTATGGGTAGAAGGGAGGGTTAGCACCACTGTATGTGTATGGGTAGGAGGGAGGGTTAGCACCACTGTAAGTGTATGGGTATGGGAGGGTTAGCACCACTGTAAGTGTATGGGTAGGAGGGAGGGTTAGCTCCACTGTATGTGTATGGGTAGGAGGGAGGGTTAGCACCACTGTAAGTATATGGGTAGGAGGGAGGGTTAGCACCACTGTATGTGTATGGGTAAGAGGGAGGGTTAGCACTACTGTAAGTGTATGGGTAGGAGGGATGGTTAGCAGCACTGTATGTGTATGGGTAGGAGGGAGGGTTAGCACCACTGTATGTGTATGGGTAGGAGGGAGGGTTAGCACCACTGTATGTGTATGGGTAGGAGGGAGGGTTAGCACCACTGTATGTGTATGGCTAGGTGGGAGGGTTAGTACCACTGTATGTGTATGGGTAGGAGGGAGGGTTAGCACCACCGTATGTGTATGGGTAGGAGGGAGGGTTAGCACCACTGTAAGTGTATGGGTAGGAGGGAGGGTTAGCACCACTGTATGTGTATGGGTAGGAGGGAGGGTTAGCACCACTGTATGTGTATGGGTAGGAGGGAGGGTTAGCACCACTGTATGTGTATGGGTAGGAGGGAGGGTTAGCACCACTGTATGTGTATGGGTAGGAGGGAGGGTTAGCACCACTGTATGTGTATGGGTAGGAGGGAGGGTTAGCACCACTGTATGTGTATGGGTAGGAGGGAGGGTTAGCACCACTGTATGTGTATGGGTAGGAGGGAGGGTTAGCACCACTGTATGTGTATGGGTAGGAGGGAGGGTTAGCAGCCACTGTATGTGTATGGGTAGGAGGGAGGGTTAGCACCACTGTATGTGTATGGGTAGGAGGGAGGGTTAGCACCACTGTATGTGTATGGGTAGGAGGGAGGGTTAGCACCACTGTATGTGTATGGTAGGAGGGAGGGTTAGCACCACTGTATGTGTATGGGTAGGAGGGAGGGTTAGCACCACCTGTATGTGTATGGGTAGGAGGGAGGGTTAGCACCACTGTATGTGTATGGGTAGGAGGGAGGGTTAGCACTACTGTAAGTGTATAGGTAGGAGGGAGGGTTAGCACCACTGTAAGTGTATGGGTAGGAGGGAGGGTTAGCACCACTGTATGTGAATGGGTATGAGGGAGGGTTAGCACCACTGTAAGTGTATGGGTAGGAGGGAGGGTTAGCACCACTGTATGTGTATGGGTAGGAGGGAGGGTTAGCACCACTGTAAGTGTATGGGTAGGAGGGAGGGTTAGCACCACTGTATGTGTATGGGTAGGAGGGAGGGTTAGCACCACTGTATGTGTATGGGTAGGAGGGAGGGTTAGCACCACTGTATGTGTATGGGTAGGAGGGAGGGTTAGCACCACTGTAAGTGTATGGGTAGGAGGGAGGGTTAGCACCACCGTATGTGTATGGGTAGGAGGGAGGGTTAGCACCACTGTAAGTGTATGGGTAGGAGGGAGGGTTAGCACCACTGTATGTGTATGGGTAGGAGGGAGGGTTAGCACCACTGTATGTGTATGGGTAGGAGGGAGGGTTAGCACTACCGTATGTGTATGGGTAGGAGGGAGGGTTAGCATCACTGTAAGTGTATGGTTAGGAGGGAGGGTTAGCACCACTGTAAGTGTATGGGTAGGAGGGAGGGTTAGCACCACTGTAAGTGTGAGGGTGGGTTAGCACGACTGTAAGTGTATGGGTAGGAGGGAGGGTTAGCACCACTGTATGTGTATGGGTAGGAGGGAGGGTTAGTACCACTGTAAGTTTATGGGTAGGAGGGAGGGTTAGTACCACTGTATGTGTATGGGTAGGAGGGAGGGTTAGCACCACTGTAAGTGTGAGGGTGGGTTAGCACGACTGTAAGTGTATGGGTAGGAGGGAGGGTTAGCACCACTGTAAGTGTATGGGTAGGAGGGAGGGTTAGCACCACTGTAAGTGTATGGGTAGGAGGGAGGGTTAGCACCACTGTAAGTGTGAGGGTGGGTTAGCACGACTGTAAGTGTATGGGTAGGAGGGAGGGTTAGCACCACTGTATGTGTATGGGTAGGAGGGAGGGTTAGCACCACTGTATGTGTATGGGTAGGAGGGAGGGTTAGCACCACCGTATGTGTATGGGTGGGAGGGAGGTTTAGCACCACTGTAAGTGTATGGGTAGGAGGGAGGGTTAGCACCACCTGTATGTGTATGGGTAGGGAGGGAGGGTTAGCACCACTGTATGTGTATGGGTAGGAGGGAGGGTTAGCACCACCGTATGTGTATGGGCAGGAGGGAGGGTTAGCACCACCGTATGTGTATGGGTAGGAGGGAGGGTTAGCACCACCGTATGTGTATGGGTAGGAGGGAGGGTTAGCACCACTGTATGTGTATGGGTAGGAGGGAGGGTTAGCACCGACTGTATGTGTATGGGTAGGAGGGAGGGTTAGCACCACTGTATGTGTATGGGTAGGGAGGGAGGGTTAGCACCACCTGTATGTGTATGGGTAGGAGGGAGGGTTAGCACCACTGTAAGTGTATGGGTAGGAGGGAGGGTTAGCACCACTGTAAGTGTATGGGTAGGAGGGAGGGTTAGCACCACTGTAAGTGTATGGGTAGGAGGGAGGGTTAGCACCACTGTAAGTGTATGGGTAGGAGGGAGGGTTAGCACCACTGTAAGTGTATGGGTAGGAGGGAGGGTTAGCACCACCGTATGTGTATGGGTAGGAGGGAGGGTTAGCACCACTGTAAGTGTATGGGTAGGAGGGAGGGTTAGCACCACTGTATGTGTATGGGTAGGAGAGAGGTTTAGCACCACTGTATGTGTATGGGTAGGAGGGAGGGTTAGCACCACCGTATGTGTATGGGTAGGAGGGAGGGTTAGCACCACTGTAAGTGTATGGGTAGGAGGGAGGGTTAGCACCACTGTAAGTGTATGGGTAGGAGGGAGGGTTAGCACCCCTGTAAGTGTATGGGTAGGAGGGATGGTTAGCACCACTGTAAGTGTATGGGTAGGAGGGAGGGTTAGCACCACTGTAAGTGTATGGGTAGGAGGGAGGATTAGCACCACTGTAAGTGTGAGGGTGGGTTAGCACGACTGTAAGTGTATGGGTAGGAGGGAGGGTTAGCACCACTGTAAGTGTGAGGGTGGGTTAGCACGACTGTAAGTGTATGGGCAGGAGGGAGGGTTAGCACCACTGTAAGTGTATGGGTAGGAGGGAGGGTTAGCACCACTGTAAGTGTGAGGGTGGGTTATCACGACTGTAAGTGTATGGGTAGGAGGGAGGGTTAGCAACACTGTAAGTGTATGGGTAGGAGGGAGGGTTAGCACCACTGTAAGTGTATGGGTAGGAGGGAGGGTTAGCACCACTGTATGTGTATGCGTAGAGGGAGGGTTAGCACCACTGTAAGTGTATAGGTAGGAGGGAGGGTTAGCACCACCGTATGTGTATGGGTAGGAGGGAGGGTTAGCACCACTGTATGTGTATGGGTAGGAGGGAGGGTTAGCACCACTGTATGTGTATGGGTAGGAGGGAGGGTTAGCACCACTGTATGTGTATGGGTAGGAGGGAGGGTTAGCACCACTGTATGTGTATGGGTAGGAGGGAGGGTTAGCACCACTGTATGTGTATGGGTAGGAGGGAGGGTTAGCACCACTGTATGTGTATGGGTAGGAGGGAGGGTTAGCACCACTGTATGTGTATGGGTAGGAGGGAGGGTTAGCACCACTGTATGTGTATGGGTAGGAGGGAGGGTTAGCACCACTGTATGTGTATGGGTAGGAGGGAGGGTTAGCACCACTGTATGTGTATGGGTAGGAGGGAGGGTTAGCACCACCGTATGTGTATGGGTAGGAGGGAGGGTTAGCACCACTGTATGTGTATGAGTAGGAAGGAGATTAAGCACCACTGAATGTGTATGGGTAGGAGGGAGGGTTAGCACCACTGTAAGTGTATGGGTAGGAGGGAGGGTTAGCACCACTGTAAGTGTATGGGTAGGAGGGAGGGTTACTGTAAGTGTATGGGTAGGAGGGAAGGTTAGCACCACTGTAAGTGTATGGGTAGGAGGGAGGGTTAGCACCACTGTAAGTGTATGGGTAGGAGGGAGGGTTAGCACCACTGTAAGTGTATGGGTAGGAGGGAGGGTTAGCACCACTGTAAGTGTGAGGGTGGGTTAGCACGACTGTAAGTGTATGGGTAGGAGGGAGGGTTAGCACCACTGTAAGTGTATGGGTAGGAGGGAGGGTTAGCACCACTGTAAGTGTATGGGTAGGAGGGAGGGTTAGCACCACTGTAAGTGTGAGGGTGGGTTAGCACGACTGTAAGTGTATGGGTAGGAGGGAGGGTTAGCACCACTGTAAGTGTATGGGTAGGAGGGAGGGTTAGCACCACCGTATGTGTATGGGTAGGAGGGAGGGTTAGCACCACTGTAAGTGTATGGGTAGGAGGGAGGGTTAGCACCACTGTAAGTGTATGGGTAGGAGGGAGGGTTAGCACCACTGTAAGTGTGAGGGTGGGTTAGCACCACTGTAAGTGTATGGGTAGGAGGGAGGGTTAGCACCACTGTAAGTGTATGGGTAGGAGGGAGGGTTACTGTAAGTGTATGGGTAGGAGGGAGGGTTAGCACCACTGTAAGTGTGAGGGTGGGTTAGCACCACTGTAAGTGTATGGGTAGGAGGGAGGGTTAGCACCACTGTAAGTGTATGGGTAGGAGGGAGGGTTAGCACCACTGTAAGTGTGAGGGTGGGTTAGCACGACTGTAAGTGTATGGGTAGGAGGGAGGGTTAGCACCACTGTAAGTGTGAGGGTGGGTTAGCACGACTGTAAGTGTATGGGTAGGAGCAAGGGTTATTGCCACTGTATGTGTATGGGTGGGAGGGTGTCGATACCTAACTTGAATCGCCTATATACACATACAAATACGGGTAATGATTTATTTATTGGTTAATTGAGTAGATTTAATAACCAACAAACAGATCTTCGCTAGGGGACTAAATAAAATAAAACATTGTAAAAATGTCCTTATGGATTATAATCGGATAAAATAGGATTATAACTGATAAAATCGGAGTAAAATAGTTGAGGTGGACGTTAACTAGGCATACGAGCATTAATTTTAACTAGGCTATTAAAATTTATCAAAATATTTAAATATATTTCAAGGATATTGATACTTTTAAGCAGCTTGCACTTATGGGCTTATATGATTTGCTCCGAACATAATTAGAGTTATGACCTTAGGATGTAGGATCAAGATTAAGAAATTATGATGTAGTTACTTCTCTGCTGCTAGGGTGATATAAAAAAATATCATAATAATTTAATCGATGTCTTCTTGCGAATTCCAACCAAAGGTAACTTAGATCAAAATATTCTCAAAAATAAATGACTCAAACCCGCGGGTCCAGTGTGATAAGGGTTTGACAAGCGTTCAAAAACTAAGAGGTTTTGATATCTATGCGGAGATTGTGTTTAAGATGAGAGCAATTTAATTTGAGGTGATACATATGTTTATTAAAATAAGCCATCATATTATTTACATAAGATCCGAGTTCGATTCCCAGTTCACAAATGGTACACTTCAAATTTCTTTAGAAATAAAATATAAGATATATTAAAATAAGCTGTTATAGTCCGATTCATTGACACGCTTCTAAGTCATAGAAAATGTGTATTGTATAACACGTAAAATGGTGGATTGGTTGGCGTTTGATGTATTCCTAAGTAACTATTTTTCATAGTCCTTTCTAGTAAATTACGACTATACAGGTTGAACCGCCAATAAGATGCATTTAAACTGAGTAATAAGTTGATAGAACCTCTGTTTGCAGTATATATTTTCAGTTTTGTAATAAAACGAAATACCTTTAACATATACTGTACTTATAAAATTAATTTAAATATTATTCAGTCATCATTGCGACACATCCAATACATTATTTTCATACCAACCAATAAGTAGATGACAACCAAATATTTCAAATCTTTGAAGTATTTGGATAGCATAAATTATCAAAAGGCCTTTATTAGCAAGTAATAATTCAATATGTATGACAATAAACTTCAAAATCAAATTAAATTATAAAATATCTTATATTGTTCTCCAGTCTCAGAACGTTTTTACACTTGAACAATAAATGCTTGATTTAATTAGATAAACTGATGAATTAGTTATTTATCTTCTTTCAAATGTAAAACTCATTTTTATTTTTTTAATAAATGACACCATATGTTATAACAGTTATACTATTATATTTTGGAAACAAATTTATTTCATTTGATTTTTGTCCAATAATTCCTACCTTGTAGGCGAAATACCTCAAGCAAATAACACATTTATTTGAAAATTCTGATAATTTACAGTATAGAACATTTTATTAAAATTGTTAGTACCTGTTTTGTTTCATAAAATAGTAAACAAATATATAATACAATTATGCTAACTAATAAATCTAAGTTTTTAGCTTACGTACATAGTCAAGTTTTTAACATAGATCTAAGTAATAATTTCTTCTTAAATAAAGTAACTAAACATTAAGCAAAATTCTTTCACAACGAAAAAATTATATTGTTGTTTTAAGATAAACAATTAGAAATTATATTTATTAGCAATTAGAAACAATTAGATATATTTGTTAGAAACTAGATTTAAACATGGCCAGATTGTATCATGGCCGGCAGGACGTGATGTGATGAATTCATGAAACTTTCGACTCTTGTCAACCTCTAACTTACCGCTTGGAATGCGCCATTAGGTATTCCGCGTAAAATATTGAAATCCCTGAAGGACGACATTATTGTTAGTAAGAAAAAATACTCCTCCTAAACAGGATACACACCACCAAGGGTATCTTACAGATTTTTGTGGCGAGTGTGTTTTGGTATTTATTATTAAGAAATATTCTATATTTAATAAAAAATCTGTGGCTTTATTGTCAGTACCGACATTCTCATCCATTCCTTTGCCATTATTGTAAACTAATAATTGGTAATACAATCAAAATTTTTCTCTACACGACTTTTAAGTACTTTTTCATGTTTTTGTAATTTTCTTTAGTTACCAAAAAAATGTATACAGGGTGTTTCGGGAGAGGTTGACACAACTTCAGGATATGATAGTAGACATAAAAATAAGCAAAAAAATCCGATAAACATGTGGCATATCTCGCCTTATTAAGTGTCCATCTGTCTTTATGTGTTTTTTATAAAAAAACTTATATTTCAAACATGGTTTGAGCTAATAATTTAAAACTTGGTATATTTGCTAACCTAATTAGGGATAGTCTAAAATAAAAAAAGTAACAAAATTATCTCTATCAGTTTTAAAATAGCAGCCATAAGAAATATTAAAAGTTAAATAACTTTAAAACCATTATTTGTACTGAAAATTTATCAAACTACTTTAATTTTGTAAATTTAATAAAATATCCAAAGATACAATCCTACAGATTGAGTATTTTTTGTTTGAGTTTAAGTATTGTCTTTTATATTTTAGACTGTTGTAAATATTAAGTAAGTAAAATAGAATTTATCGTTTGAATTTCCATATTTAGTTTTTTTAGATTATTGTAGCCTACAAAGAGTAAATCTATTTTTTTGTTTGAGTTTAAATTTTTTTTTTTATTTTAGATTGTTTTAGTATTAGTAAGTGTAACACAAATTATTTAGTTTGATATTCAACTTATTTTTTATTATTTTAGAATGTTATACATAGGCTATTAAGTGTTAAAACTTAGAAATACATATTTGTTATTTACAAGCCTATTTGTTGTTATTGACCTTTTTGTAACTCTTCCTTTTCTTTGAAACAACTTGCCGAGTAATAAAAATAATATATATATATATTTTTTTAATAACTGCTTGACTTTTAGGAATTTGCATAAACTATGGTTAATATTTCATAATTAATACTCATGGGTTAAGAGACAAGTCATGGGCAAAAGAAGAGTGTCAACGTGTTCATTTTACATAATATTAAATAGTATCAATGTTCCTGTCGAAAATTATTTATGACAACCCCTCAACCTGGTAAGAGGCGCTCCTCAGTTACGGAATCCGTTTTTCGTTTCCGAGTTTGCAAGGGTTTACAAAAAAGATAATTACTCATTAACTTGTTTGAATTATTAAATTAGATTTATACCAAACTAATCACAATGAATTAAACTACCATCCATCCACAAGAAATATTTATATTATTATTATTCTCGCTACAGTGACAGGTTAAAGACGACTCACGCGCAATTTCACTCATAGAAACGCGTTTTTAAACACAAATATCACTATAAAAAGCAAATTAGTTTAAGCAAAATATCCAACACAATTTTTTCGTAAAGAATATAACATGGTGGACACTAAACAGTTAGTTTAAAAAAATATTGCTTACTAATTTTAGGTTTGAGCAAATTAAAACTTAGAGTTTTGTCATTTCAGATCAGCGACGCGTGGCCGTTCCGTCAGTACCAAAGTTATTTTATTCAGACTATACGGTACGGCATTCTTGCTTGGGGCGGAGCATGGATGTATTTATTTAAACATCGACGGAGTGGAGCAACATGTAAGGTTATTGAGCCTCTTGCGGTCACTTAGCGGATCACTCTAAAATTAGTTTGGAAAAAATATCAAAGAGTTTCTTCAATATTACTTTTTACAGAATTTTCAGTACTCGGCATTAGACAAGTTTACGTAAAATCTTGCTTTTACATACTAAAAAAAATAAGCAAAATAACCTCCTAGAAAATTAGCATGGACTTCAACTAGATACCGAGTTAATTATTGATATGCTGATCCAAGGCTTAAATATGGGCTACAACTTCATAACTCTTAATATTTCTGATATTCTCTACAGGAATTTGCCTGCTGTGATAACTGACGCTGAAAAGGCAGTGTTGCCACATATAAATGAACACTGAAAAATGGTCGTCCAATATTGGTTGGGAGGCCACAAAAAGCCTACTACAGTCACCATTTTATGTTAGTTTATATACTAATAGTTAATTAGTATTTTTCTATAGCTTCACAACAGTAAAATTCTCAAAATTAAGTAATTTAATTTAATTTCGACATTTTTTTTATTATTAATATTATTTTTACTTTTTGTTCCTATAGTATTTCCTAATTAATAGCTCATAATTTTTCTAATTATTTATTAATGTATTTCAAACATAAATACTATTTCATATTTATTAGTCTTAATTAGTTGGATTATGATCTACATAATTTTGTATAGCTTTAAGTTACCATGTAGTCATTTAATTCTTTTAAGCCTGTGAGTTGAACTCTTCCCTGCGATCAGATCTGTAGTCTTTCGGGGGAATATTTTTTCCATTTTATTCTATATGTAAGCTGAAAGTTAATTTTTTTTTAAATAATAATTATTTTGGTTTTATTTGAACATGTTACAGAACATTTTAGTTACAATAGATAACCGTATAATAATATAGTCAAAATAGCACACAATACGATTTTTAAATAAAAATTGTTTTATTGTACTATAAATCCTTTTTCTTGACAGATAACTGAGATAACGTTAGGTGAATTTGATTTTTATCCACAAAAAGAGCAGAATGAACATTTTTGTAGGCAGCAAGTGCCCTCAAATTCCTCCACTGAGCATTGTAAAGAGTATAAATTAAACGGATAAACGAACCAGTGGGGTGCATCTGTCAGAAATAAATAAAAGAAATCAGATCACAAGGGTGTAATTCGTTGTGATGCCAGGTGGTAGAGGGGATAGGAGGGGGCGCTCCGGAAACACCTGCGGCGGCGGAAGTTCGACATTCGCAACAACACTTGCCACTTCCGGTGCCATCTTTGATTGGAAATCATATGGCACATTCTGTTGAATTTATTTGCAAGCAATTAATTTTATTCCTGTTGTTACAGATCTGACGAGAGTGTTTTTTTATTCTTTTTTCTTCTAGTCTCTGGAGTTTGAATTATTTAAACCGGCAATAAGTAATTTGTTATTTTAGGTCACGTAGTTTTTTAATTAGTCTATGATAACTATGTATAGACAGTAACTAAATTATTAAAATATAACTACTGGTCTTAAATGTATAATTCAATTAAATAATATAATCAATATTATGAAAATACTAGTATTTTATTTTTAATCTATTAAATATAAAAACAACAGTTATAAGTGCAGTATTATTATTGGTCATTATAGTTTAGGTTAAGAACGTCGGAACTTTAGTTTTGACGTTTGACGGGAAGTCCTTGTTATTTAGCAGTTTAAATAAACCGTTAACTTTGTGTTTATATCATATTTGACTACATTTAGCATGCAAGATAAAGTTAGTCTCGCAGAATTAAATCACACAATATAAAAGTACATTTTGCTATTCATCGACTTGATATCAACCATCACAAAAATTGAAGACCAAAAGTTGAATTGTTTCCTCAAAGAGGTTAACTTACTAAAAACCACACTCAAAATATTATTATTAGTACTCAACTAATTTTAAAAACTCTATGTAAATGTACCAAACAATTGGCGCAGCCTCAAAGTTTTCGAATTTAAAAAGGACCCTAATTAGCCTGACTGTTCAGGTATCCCCACTTTTGTATAGTCAGTAGTTTCAGGGGTGCCTTCCGTTGGTTGTGCGGCCAGTTCGTTGAGCGGCCAGTTCGTTGAGCAGTCAGTTCGTTGAGCGGTCAGTTCGCTGAGTGGCCAGTTCGAACTGTATGGGTCAGTACAAGGGTCAGTGGGGTTGACAGGTATGAGCTGAGTTCGTTGAGCGGCCAGTTCGTTGAGCGGCAAGAGTTTATAGTTTGTGGCTATACACGTAATATAAGTTGATTACACCAATACTTGTATGGGGATTACACTATTTTCATCTGCTCATAAGAATGATTTTTATTACGTTGTAGTTAAAAAATACATTTCCGTATAAGAAACCAATCGCTCTGTTACATTGTAAAAAAACATCTACCCTTAAATATATAATATCAATCGACACATTGTCTGATATTTACAAGTAACGTGTCGAATCCGATTGGACGTTTACTCTACTGTAGTTAACTACTAATTGACTTAAATATTTGCAGGGGTGTCCTCTAGTTTTTAATAACGTTATTATGTTTAAATCGTGCAACAGCATTTAAATATGCATTGCTTTGCATAATTGTGATGACAGGTAAGCAATAGACTAATTCCTCACAAAATTAGTAGACTGTGTTTTTCTAATATAACTGTTAAACGCAATCCCTGTGGTAATTTAACCATAACAACCGTGACGACAAGGGGATAAGACATGACGCTTAGCTTCATATATTTACGTTAATATAAATAAATACTATTCACAAATTCTCAGATAAACAAATGGCTCTGAATTCATTGCTTTGGAACAAAAATCCCGAATGTAGCTTTGCAGTGTAAAATATTAAAGTTAAAAAATATGAGATACTTTTTTATAACACCCACATTAAAATGAGTAGTCTATGTGTTTTTGTAGTGGTTTCAACTTGGCCTAAACTTACATCTTGGCGGTGCATGCAGTTTTTGATTCCCATGAATAAATCCAAACAACCTCGATAGATTCCATTGCTCGACTACAGGATCAGGCGATACATCCAAGCAACTTCGATAGATTCCATTGCTCGACTTCAGGATCAGGCGATAGATCCAAACAACCTCGATAGATTCCATTGCTCGACTACAGGATCAGGCGATACATCCAAGCAACTTCGATAGATTCCATAGCTCGACTACAGGATCAGGCGATACATCCAAGCAACCTCGATAGATTCCATTGCTCGACAACAGGATCAGGCGATACATCCAAGCAACCTCGATAGATTCCATTGCTCGACTTCAGGATCAGGCGATAGATCCAAACAACCTCGATAGATTCCATTGCTCGACTACAGGATCAGGCGATACATCCAAGCAACTTCGATAGATTCCATAGCTCGACTACAGGATCAGGCGATACATCCAAGCAACCTCGATAGATTCCATTGCTCGACCACAGGATCAGGCGATACATCCAAGCAACCTCGATAGATTCCATTGCTCGACCACAGGATCAGACGATACATCCAAGCAACCTCGATAGATTCCATTGCTCGACTACAGGATCAGGCAATACATCCAAGCAACCTCGATAGATTCCATTGCTCGACTACAGGATCAGGCGATACATCGCCTCAAAAGTTCGTCTCAACAGTCAAGCATAGACATTTGTAATCGGTTGATGGAACAATCGCTAGGCCAAACCAAAATTGTTCATAACAGCAAATGATTTGAATTCCATTTCAAAGTGCTTATCCTCGAATGCCTGTTTGTTCGAAAAACGTCAATTGTTTTTATCAGTCGACAGTTCGTTAATTAGTTAAGAATATTACAAAGTTATACACGTCCCACTAATGAGGCGTTCCCGTCATTCAACTTTAACCGGTCAACTTTAAAGGAAAATATTACACTCATTTTCAAAATCACCCCAGGAGGCACTTCAATAGAGCTAATTTTCAAGCCCTTCTCCAATTACGGAACTCATCTCTTTTGAGCTATTGTACCTGTCGCCCTGCACCGACACCGTCAGCTAGCTATCTGTCTCTCGCAACTCCTGGATTAGCCTTTATCCTGCACCCTTCTAACGGCCAAGTAGAGCAAGGGGTGCCGCCACCAGGAAGGAAGGGTGCCGTTGTCGTAAAGAAACGAACTTTTTCCACTGTTACTTTTTTAGCTAATTTGTTGGAAACAATGTCTTGAATAACGTTTGTTTTGAAACTGTCTCGTAAATGTTGCGATGACCATGAGACTCAATTTAAGTTGATTCGGAAGGACACTATAGCCTAGAATGAATTTCATTTTTATTTGTTAATTTTTATTTTATTGTCTAAGTGGAATTTTTTAACATGATATTCACACGTTGTTGAAGGGCAACGGTACAAACTCCTATGGGAAATTTAAGGTGTTGAATTTGTTGAACGCTATTTTTTACTAGATAATTAGATCAATTCTTATTGGAACCCCGGTAATATTTAACAATAATGTGTTCGTTATACAATGGTCTAGTGACAGAGGTTGGTTAATAACATTGATAAGTAACAGCTATTTCCATATCTTTCGGTAGATTTATATAAAGTTGGTTAAATGTTATATTAAGTTACACTTGGTGGAAGGTGAGTTATACGATCGTTATTATAATTAGTTAGTTCGTTATAATTAATCAATTAACTTTAAATTTTAACTTTCTTGCATTTCTATAATGCATTTAGCTTATTTAAACACATTTAAGACGCATTCATCAATTTTTTATTTATATACCATCAAATAAAAGTTATTACACTCTTACATGTCGTCTGTAAAGCAGTTAATCATAATAGGTTTGCCCCACAGTTCTAACTAATATTGTAAAAATAATACCATAGAGTGGAAAAGTTTGATGAAATTGCTCCATAATTAGATTAAATTATTGGTGTATACCAAACGCCTTTTACAA
This sequence comes from Stictocephala bisonia, assembly GCA_035578905.1. Taxonomy (NCBI): domain Eukaryota; kingdom Metazoa; phylum Arthropoda; class Insecta; order Hemiptera; family Membracidae; genus Stictocephala; species Stictocephala bisonia. The sequence goes on along the minus strand of JAQJVL010000191.1, from coordinate 1,303,913 downwards.
ATAATCAATCAGAAGTAACGTCTAAACTAAGTGAGTAATGGCCGGATATGATTTGTATGAAAATACTTACAAATTATTATTGTTTTTGTGTAGCTTATGAATAATATTTATACATTTGAATAGGTCAGACTCGCCCACCTTGGCTTACAGTTCAGATGTTAATGATTACTTGAAAAAGTCGAGTAGTTATGTAGCATTTCTCCACGAAAGGCTGGGACATGTCCTACGAATGTTCACTCGCCTACAAAATACTCCATAATTTACCAACCATCGTATTTTCCCTTATGAGCGTTCTTAGACGTAAAATCCTAAACTTAGCTTAGGATTTTAGCTTAGGAACTTAGCTTAGCATCCTAAGTGACCTTCATGTTCCCTTATGAGTGTTAGAAGACTTGTCATCGTAAACTTGGTTTAGAGTGACCATCTCGTTCTCTAACGATTGTTCGTAGATGTAACATTCTAATCTTGACTTAAAGAGACATCGTGTTCCCTTATGGGTATTCGTAGATGTAACAATCAAACTTGGATAAGATTGACCATCGTGTTCCCCTATGAGTGATTGTGGGTGGAGGTAACAACCTAAACTTGGCTAAGAGTGACCATCATGTTCCCCTATGAGTGTTTGTAGACGTAACATCCTAAACTTGGCTAAGAGTGACCATCATGTTCCCTTATGAGTGTTCGTGGAAGTAACATCCTAAACTTGGCTAAGAGTGACCATCATGTTCCCTTATGAGTGTTCGTGGAAGTAACATCCTAAACTTGGCTAAGAGTGACCATCATGTTTCCCTATGAGTGTTATTGGAGATAACATCCTAAACTTGGCTAAGAGTGACCATCATGTTCCCTTATGAGTGTTCGTGGAAGTAACATCCTAAACTTGGCTAAGAGTGACCATCATGTTTCCCTATGAGTGTTATTGGAGATAACATCCTAAACTTGGCTAAGAGTGACCATCATGTTCCCTTATGAGTGTTCGTGGAAGTAACATCCTAAACTTGGCTAAGAGTGACCATCATGTTCCCTTATGAGTGTTCGTGGAAGTAACATCCTAAACTTGGCTAAGAGTGACCATCATGTTCCCTTATGAGTGTTCGTGGAAGTAACATCCTAAACTTGGCTAAGAGTGACCATCATGTTCCCTTATGAGTGTTCGTGGAAGTAACATCCTAAACTTGGCTAAGAGTGACCATCATGTTTCCTTATGAGTGTTCGTGGAAGTAACATCCTAAACTTGGCTAAGAGTGACCATCATGTTCCCTTATGAGTGTTCGTGGAAGTAACATCCTAAACTTTGCCAAGAGTGACCATCATGTTCCCTTATGAGTGTTCGTGGAAGTAACATCCTAAACTTGGCTAAGAGTGACCATCATGTTCCCTTATGAGTGTTCGTGGAAGTAACATCCTAAACTTGGCTAAGAGTGACCATCATGTTTCCTTATTTCAATGTTATTATGTTATGTTTCCTTATTATTATAAGCTAATATTTTACGTTCGTAGACGTATATTATAAGCTAGCCTTAGAGTGGCCATCTTGTTCCCTTATGCGTGATCGAAGATAGCAAAGTTTAAGACTTAATTTATTTTCTCAGCTTTGAACTGTAACATTTAGTAAATATTCCTTAAAATATTTCAAAAGAGATATTTCCTTTGGATGTCACTTACGATTCACTCTACGTGACTTTAATGTGAATTATACTAAATTTGTGTTATTGGTCACAAACCAACAAGGGGTTGTTCGGATGACAAGTTGCGTGACGTCCAAAGTCATGTTTACAACAAGGACATGATGCAGTTAAATATTAAGTCGCTCTCGACTGTCCTGTCTATGATGTTCTTTAACTTGTATTTATGAACTAAATTCTTATTTTCTTCAATTTTAAACTAAATTTTTAATTTATCTTACCTTGCAGAACTTAATTTGGAACATCCTGTTAGATATACTGTATTTATTAACATGGACAACATTAGGAAATAAAACTAGCGTTAATTGATATGGCGTCTCTATGCGAAATGATGGTTTTTACTATGTTTCAAGCTTTGAGGGTTACGCTTTTAAAGTAATTATGTACATTTTTAATGTAACGTTAACGGAAATAAAGGCTGTTAATGTGATAGCCAATATACATTTTTATAAAATATTTAAAGATTTTTAAAAATTATATATTCCGTCAATAGATTAAATCTCTCCGGAAATATGTTTATAATCCAGTCTCTGAGCGTCCACAATAAGATGAATTCTGTAAAGTAGGTCAATTATGTAAAACCAAGAAACTTCCCTCGATTAAGAGTCGTTTAACAGAAGTACTTCAACAAACTGTTTAATGCCAATAACACATCTGGGTGATAAGGAAATGTCTAGATGTAACACGTGGAGCCACATTCCTGCCGCGCCGACGGGATGGAAAGTGGACGTTTGCCGAAAACTGGATTTGGAGGAATTTTTTCAACGAGGCATGGTTCTTGTATTGAGGTACCCAATGCACGTACCGTCGGATGTAATGTACTTATTGGTCTTGCGTGTCGTAGTTGTTATTATAATATACTATAAACAATTCACAAAGTGAAAAATGCACGTGGGATTTGCATTGCTTCATGACAATTTGTTCACATTTAAATCGTGATACCGACCAATATGTTGTAGAGATATTTCAATAGTTGAATACAAACATTGATAGATTTATTGTGACAAACTATAATTACAAATGATACCTAATATTGTAAGCACAGTAGTCAAGCGTGTGCTTGTAAGTGCCGTGTAGACGGTATATTTGTTAGGTGGCCAACAAATCCTGTTTATTTTCTTTAGAGACTTCCATGAAAGTTTCTTCTTCTAACTGAACATTTTTTATGGGTTGCTAACAAAATATTAGCATTTGTAAAAACAAGTTTGCTACTGGTCACGCTAATTCGTCGGATAATTTTTTCTAGATAAAAGTTCTACGTTTTGAACAGATTTAACTTTGATCATTCCTACCTTAAAAACGTCAATGTTGTAAATCAACTCATAATAATATTAAGTTTATTGAAGTCGAATAATCGACCTCTCAATAATTAGAACTTTCCCAAAGTTTGTATATATTTGATGCCGAAAAAACGTATTGCTTGTTTTCAATTGCCATCGAAATTGGTCTTGTACTGCAAGTAATGAATGTTGCAGTCGTAAGGATTTGAGACTGTCATCCGACCACTTTACCAAGAGATAGTCTACCACGAACTTCGTTTGACTCGACTTGAGACCGTCAACCGACCACTTTACCGAGAGATAGTCTACCACGAACTTCGCTTGACTCGACTTGAGACTGTCATCCGACCACTTTACCGAGAGATAGGTTACCATGAACTTCGTTTGACTCGACTTGAGACTGTCATCCGACCACTTTACCGAGAGATAGTCTACCACTAACTTCATTTGACTCGACTTGAGACTGTCATTCGACCACTTTACCGAGAGATAGGTTACCATGAACTTCGTTTGACTCGACTTGAGACCGTCATCCGACCACTTTACTGAGAGATAGTCTACCACGAACTTCGTTTGACTCGACTTGAGACCGTCATCCGACCACTTTACCGAGAGATAGTCAACCACGAACTTCGTTTGACTCGACTTGAGACCGTCAACCGACCACTTTACCGAGAGATAGTCTACCACGAACTTCGCTTGACTCGACTTGAGACTGTCATCCGACCACTTTACCGAGAGATAGGTTACCATGAACTTCGTTTGACTCGACTTGAGACTGTCATCCGACCACCATCAAATAAAAGTTATTACACTCTTTCATGTCGTCTGTAAAGCAGTTAATCATAATAGGTTTGCCCCACAGTTCTAACTAATATTGTAAAAATAATACCATAGAGTAGAAAAGTTTGATGAAAATGCTCCATAATTAGTTTATATTATTGGTGTATACCAAACGTCTTTGACAAATAATCAATCAGAAGTAACGTCTAAACTAAGTGAGTAATGGCCGGATATGATTTGTATGAAAATACTTACAAATTATTATTGTTTTTGTGTAGCTTATGAATACACCTTAAGGTACAATAAGAGCCTAAATATCTTATTGTACCTTACAGACAGTTATGTAACTCTATTTATTCTATTTATCTTCATGTCAAGTTATGTATGTAGATTAATTAATTCCATTCTAAGTTTAAGATGAACTGTTGAATTATGCTCAATTTTGTTGTTGTTTTTTGGTATATCGAATTATGTGAAAAATGTGTCAGTTCATTATTGTACACTGTATGGTTATGGAAATAAAACAATTCTTATTCTTATTCTTAATATTTATACATTTGAATAGGTCAGACTCGCCCACCTTGGCTTACAGTTCAAATGTTAATGATTACTTGAAAAAATCGAGTAGTTATGTAGCATTTCTCCACGGAAGGCTGGGACATGTCCAACGAATGTTCTCTCGCCTAAAAAATACTCCATAATTTACCAACCATCGTGTTTTCCCTTAATAGCGTTCTTAGACGTAAATCCTAAACTTAGCTTAGGATTTTAGCTTAGGAACTTAGCTTAGCATCCTAAGTGACCTTCATGTTCCCTTATGAGTGTTAGAAGACTTGTCATCGTAAACTTGGTTTAAAGTGACCAAATCGTTCTCTAACGATTGTTCGTAGACGTAACATTCTAATCTTGACTTAAAGAGACATCGTGTTCCCTTATGGGTATTCGTAGATGTAACAATCAAACTTGGATAAGATTGACCATCGTGTTCCCCTATGAGTGATTGTGGGTGGAGGTAACAACCTAAACTTGGCTAAGAGTGACCATCATGTTCCCCTATGAGTGTTTGTAGACGTAACATCCTAAATTTGGCTAAGAGTGACCATGGTGTTCTCTTATACTGTAAGTGTTTGTGGACGTAACATCCTAAACTTGGCTAAGAGTGACCATCATGTTTCCCTATGAGTGTTATTAGAGATAACATCCTAAACTTTGCTAAGAGTGACCATCATGTTCCCTTATGAGTGTTCGTGGAAGTAACATCCTAAACTTGGCTAAGAGTGACCATCATGTTCCCTTTGAGTGTTATTGGAGATAACATCCTAAACTTGGCTAAGAGTGACCATCATGTTCCCTTATGAGTGTTCGTGGAAGTAACATCCTAAACTTGGCTAAGAGTGACCATCATGTTTCCCTATGAGTGTTATTAGAGATAACATCCTAAACTTGGCTAAGAGTGACCATCATGTTCCCTTATGAGTGTTCGTGGAAGTAACATCCTAAACTTGGCTAAGAGTGACCATCATGCTCCCTTTGAGTGTTATTGGAGATAACATCCTAAACTTGGCTAAGAGTGACCATCATGTTCCCTTTGAGTGTTATTGGAGATAACATCCTAAACTTGGCTAAGAGTGACCATCATGTTCCCTTATGAGTGTTCGTGGAAGTAACATCTTAAACTTAGCTAAGAGTGACCATCATGTTTCCCTATGAGTGTTATTGGAGATAACATCCTAAACTTGGCTAAGAGTGACCATCATGTTCCCTTATGAGTGTTCGTGGAAGTAACATCCTAAACTTGGCTAAGAGTGACCATCATGTTTCCTTATTTCAATGTTAGCTTATTATTATAAGCTAATATTTTACGTTCGTAGACGTATATTATAAGCTAGCCTTAGAGTGGCCATCTTGTTCCCTTATGCGTGATCGAAGATAGCAAAGTTTAAGACTACATTTATTTTCTCAGCTTTGAACTGTAACACTTAGTAAATATTCCTTAAAATATTTCAAAAGAGATATTTCCTTTGGATGTCACTTACGATTCACTCTACGTGACTTTAATGTGAATTATACTAAATTTGTGTTATTAGTCACAAACCAACAAGGGCTTGTTCCGATGACAAGTTGCGTGACGTCCAAGTCATGTTTACAACAAGGACATGATGCAGTTAAATATTAAGTCCCTCTCGACTGCCCTGTCTATGATGTTCTTTAACTTGTATTTATGAACTAAATTCTTATTTTCTTCAATTTTAAACTCAATTTTTAATTTATCTTACCCTGTAGAACTTAATTTGGAACATCATGTTAGATATACTGTATTTATTAACATGGACACCATTAGAAAATAAAACTAGCGTTAATTGATATGGCGCCTCTATGCGAAATTATGGTTTTTACTATGTTTCAAGCTTTGAGGGTTACGCTTTTAAAGTAATTATGTACATTTTTTATGTAACGTTAACGGAAATAAAGACCATTAATGCGATAGCCAATATACATTTTTATAAAATATTTAAAGATTTTTAAAAATTATATATTCCGTCAATAGATTAAATCTCTCCGGAAATATGTTTATAATCCAGTCTCTGAGCGTCCACAATAAGATGAATTCTGTAAAGTAGGTCAATTATGTAAAACCAAGAAACTTCCCTCGATTAAGAGTCGTTTAACAGAAGTACTTCAACAAACTGTTTAATGCCAATAACACATCTGGGTGATAAGGAAATGTCTAGATGTAACACGTGGAGCCACATTCCTGCCGCGCCGACGGGATGGAAAGTGGACGTTTGCCGAAAACTGGATTTGGAGGAATTTTTTCAACGAGGCATGGTTCTTGTATTGAGGTACCCAATGCACGTACCGTCGGATGTAATGTACTTATTGGTCTTGCGTGTCGTAGTTGTTATTATAATATACTATAAACAATTCACTAAGTGAAAAATGCACGTGGGATTTGCATTGCTTCATGACAATTTGTTCACATTTAAATCGTGATACCGAACAATATGTTGTAGAGATATTTCAACAGTTGAATACAAACATTGATAGATTTATTGTGACAAACTACTGTATAATTACAAATGATATCTAATATTGTAAGCGCAGTAGTCAAGCGTGTGCTCGTAGGTGCCGTGTAGACGGTATTTTTGTTAGCTGGCCAACAAATGCTGTTTATTTTCTTTACAGACTTCCATGAAAGTTTCTTCTTCTAACTGAACATTTTTTATGGGTTGCTAACAAAATATTAGCATTTGTAAAAACAAGTTCGCTACTGCTCATACTAATTCGTCGGATCTTTTTTTCTAGATAAAAGTTCTACGTTTTGAACAGATTTAATTTTGATCATTCCTACCTTAAAAACGTCAATGTTGTAAATCAACTCATAATAATATTACGTTTATTGTTAAGTCGAATGATCGACTTCTCAATAATTATAACTTTCCCAACGTTTGTATATATCTGATGCCGAAAAACGTATTGCTTGTTTTCAATTGCCATCGAAATTGGTCTTTTACTGCAAGTAATAAAGTGGTAAGGATTTGAGACTGTCATCCGACCACTTTACCAAGAGATAGTCTACCACGAACTTCGTTTGACTCGACATGAGACCGTCAACCGACCACTTTACCGAGAGATAGTCTACCACGAACTTCGCTTGACTCGACTTGAGACTGTCATCCGACCACTTTACCGAGAGATAGGTTACCATGAACTTCGTTTGACTCGACTTGAGACTGTCATCCGTCCACTTTACCGAGAGATAGTCTACCACTAACTTCGTTTGACTCGACTTGAGACTGTCATTCGACCACTTTACCGAGAGATAGGTTACCATGAACTTCGTTTGACTCGACTTGAGACCGTCATCCGACCACTTTACTGAGAGATAGTCTACCACGAACTTCGTTTGACTCGACTTGAGACCGTCATCCGACCACTTTACCGAGAGATAGTCTACCACGAACTTCGTTTGACTCGACTTGAGACCGTCATCCGACCACTTTACCGAGAGATAGTCTACCGCGAACTTCGTTTGACTCGACTTGAGACTGTCATCCGATCACTTTACCGAGAGATAGTCTACCACGAACTTCGTTTGACTCGACTTGAGACCGTCATCCGACCACTTTACCGAGAGATAGTCTACCGCGAACTTCGTTTGACTCGACTTGAGACCGTCATCCGACCACTTTACCGAGAGATAGTCTACCGCGAACTTCGTTTGACTCGACTTGAGACCGTCATCCGACCACTTTCATGGTAACCGAGAGATAGGTTCCCATGAACTTCGTTTGACTCGACTTAAGACTGTCATCCGATCACTTTACCGAAAGATAGTCCACCACGAACTTCGTTTGACTCGACTTATCTCGTATATCGGTTCAATATATGCAAGCGGCCCATCCCAGTGTGCAACATTGCTTGGATAACCGGTCTGGTCTAGCTACGTCCACACCTCACGAGTGTGGGGAGGTGGTGCGAGTCTGAAATTCGTCGAAACTTTTTAATAAAGCTTCTACAGGCTATAGTTTTTTACTGGATTCAGATAAAGACCTCTAGTTTGTGGCATTGTTCTTCTTTTATAAAGATCTTTAAAATGAAGTGTCACTTGATGGGGGTTTGTATTTGAAGTATTGGAGTTGCCCCAACCCCCATTTTGGGTTGAGGAGTTAAGTTATCATTTAGCGCAAAAATCAGCATTAGTCATTACATAAATATCCCCCAAAGAATATTGGTTTTTTATCATTCCTTTCAAAAGTTGCAGGGGGTGGGACTTTAGGGACACATTGTACTTAACATGTGTATATGACTTCATTCTAATAGCTGTATAATAAATTACAGTTTGTAATAGAGAAAACTAAAACTATTACATTTTTTTAAAATTATAATTTAGTTAATGTCTGATGATGCGCCTACATTGTAGGTAAAAGGCTCCACAAATTAAATCATTTTATTGGAATTTATGAGAATTTTTAAAACTATTTACAATTTCCAATAAAGAACTCAAAGAAGAAATAGAGAAAACTACAAAATAATAGTTTGCAACAAAAAAGAAATACTTTTAAACCATTGCTAATTAAAAAATAGGGCACAACTCTCCAACAATGGGGGATAACTGACACGTAGGCCTACTCTCACCAACAGAGTAAAACACGTAATGCAACGGACCGAGTTCGAGTAGAGTCTTGAATATTATTCATCAGTATCCTGTGTGATGATGTTTGCAGGAAGTCGATTCAACGTTCAGTACATACTTTTTTATTCTGTGCCACCCTGTATGTAGATAGGATAAGCATGCACATTTCGACCCTTAATGTGGTTGTATTTAAATTTGCTATAAAGTATTGTTTCGAATATGATCAGAATAGCCAGCGCCAATAAGCCACGGTACATAGAGTTGTCGCGTTTCTGCAGGACTCCCTGCACGATAGCTTCGCCAGTCTCCATCTTACTTTCTTTTGGAGTCTAGATAGTTATTTGCAGTAGTTTGAGCGGATACTCACCATGTACAGTGAATGGCAAAGTCGCCATACGACACGAGAGGGAGCCTCGTCAAGTAAACGAAGCAATAGATTGTGGTTAGATTAAAATGTGTCTGACGCTGCGGTTCAATTAACTTTATTTTATGAATAGTCTAAATGTAGTTTTTTTAACTTTGGCAACACGTCTGAAATAAAATAATATTTTATGGAATTAAAATTTTAAAAATCTACTCCCGATTTTTATTGTTTTTTATAAATTTCTTTACTAATATGTTAACTAGTCAAGTGAGTTATTTGTCGAAAAAATTTATAAATAAAAAAGTTATCTTACCAAGATTTTGAGTTACTGATACTAATAACAAAATAATTTATTTTAAATTACACAAATTAGATAGTCGATTTATTGCTTCATACTGACTGCCCATTGTTTTCAAGTTTATCTTTATTACTATAGATAATTTTTTTTCGATTTATTTTTAATTTCAATTTATTGAACTACGTAATTAAGTTCGCTTGCTAATAATAACAATTTTAAATAATTTAAATTGATACGTGTTCTGTTAAATATTATATTAATAATATATTAACGATATTTCATTAATAAATGGATAGAGTATTAAATTTACATGACATTACTGAGTATAATCCAATTATCTTGAGAAAATTTTAATATTCAAAAAAATTATTTGTGACGTTATTACCCAAAATTCATGCAATTTTACGAAACAAGATGACCACAATACAGATCACCTGATCAAGTAAAAGTAGTGTGTGCTACACTCTCAAGGTGAAATGTAGAACTACAATAAATCAAAACATATACACTACTGTTGTGAGAACTTCAATCTGCTTATGGAATGTGAAACTACATTAAATCACACAGTCATATGTTTTTTGTAAACAATTCAGATTCTCCATTTGAATAACATGGGATCTTTAGGAGCCCGTGGGGCGGGACCCTGTGGACGGATCTGCATCAAACTTCACAGAAACCATCTCGGGAGTATACAGGACAACATCCTAAAGTTTCATGGCGATCGGTTGGATAGTTTGGAAGCGCATAAACTTCAAACATATATATATACAAACATCCTCTTTTATAAATAAAGATAAACAAATACATGTTTATAGAAGTTTTCAAAATAAAATAACTAAATTATATTTATATTTATATATACATATAGGTCTAGACTAATAGCACAGAGTACAGAGGTTAGTTCCTTTGTGCTACTAGTAAGTTAGGAATATGTAAGGAAGGAGTTTGAAATATGTATGTCGTGTTTTAGCATCGGTGACCTCACATTCAGTAGATAAAGTTATTTCATGGTTTACGGCGATCTATATTATGACACAAGATGGTTGTTCTATAACGAGTAACATCGGCTAACTCAAATTTAGTAGTTACAGTTATTTCATGGTTTACGACGATCTATATATGACACAAGATGGTTGTTCTATAATGAGTAACATCGGATAACTCAAATTTGGTAGTTACAGTTATTTCATGGTTTACGACGATCTATATATGACACAAGATGGTTGTTCTATAACGAGTAACATCGGATAACTCAAATTTGGTAGTTACAGTTATTTCACGGTTTACGACGATCTATATATGACACAAGATGGTTGTTCTATAACGAGTAACATCGGATAACTCAAATTTGGTAGTTACAGTTATTTCACGGTTTACGACGATCTATATATGACACAAGATGGTTGTTCTATAACGAGTAACATCGGATAACTCAAATTTGGTAGTTACAGTTATTTCACGGTTTACGACGATCTATATATGACAGAAGATGGTTGTTCTATAACGAGTAACATCGGATAACTCAAATTTGGTAGTTACAGTTATTTCATGGTTTACGACGATCTATATATGACAGAAGATGGTTGTTCTATAACGAGTAACATCGGATAACTCAAATTTGGTAGTTACAGTTATTTCATGGTTTACGACGATCTATATATGACACAAGATGGTTGTTCTATAACGAGTAACATCGGATAACTCACATACAGTAGTTACAGTTATTTCATGGTTTATGAAGATCTATATATGGCACAAGATGGTTGTTCTATAACGAGTAACATCGGATAACTCAAATTTGGTAGTTACAGTTATTTCATGGTTTACGATGATCTATATATGATTTCGATTTAAAAGGAATGGTGTGAAATCGTCCCTGCTTCAGTAGGCTCTCCCCTCGTGCTGACCCTTGACCTTCCGCTCCCCTCAGCACCTGGTGACCTTCCACTTGCCCATAGTCACTGTCCAGTTCCGTCCTCTGCCTCGCCTCTGACCCCTGACAACCCCTTACACTGCCAGCTGCCCGCCGACACTTCCCGTTTGACTCGTGCTCGCCTAGTTTTTCACTAACCGTTCTTTTCACTGGCCATCCCCCCACTCCTTAAATATCTAGTTTGGTTGCCACTACCTGTTTAACCCGTGCCAATCCAGAATGTTGGATCTCTACTTCCTGGCTGGCCGACTCTCCATGTACAGGTTTGAACGGACATTCCCTTCCGAGTCCAGTGTGGTACATTATGTCGAACGTTGCTAACTTATAACGGGGGTTTGAGTAACCGTTTTCTCTATCTAGTTTCACGTTTTTACTTGACAAATAACGTTTTAGCGGCTATCCTCTTGGGTTCTCTTATCCGAGTTTGAGCTGTTAACACATTGAATTCTATGTCTACTGTGATAGCCACCTTTCTCGGCTGTAACTTTAGTGTTAAAATGGCAACCAATTGTGGTTATTTTATATGTCTTAACTGAAACCAGAAAGAAGCATAAAAATCTTTATAATTTGCATTAATAGTAGCAATGTTTAAGTCATAAGACACCATTCAGAGTGTTGATTAACAGTGCTTTAATTTATTGATGGACGGCACTTTATTAACGAACATACACACTTACATACATACAGACTGTGTATGTATGTAAGTGAGACCGCCATGCCGCATGAACTTGGCTGTCTCAACTACTAGAACCACTTCCTGGGAATGGACGAAGCCTGTTAGGATCTTTAACCGTCGTGCCGCGTTTCGACATATACTTGTCGATTTGTGTTGATTCTGTATTGGCAATCGACAAAAAATTGTCGACTTGACATCGCTCGATATTATCACTTGTTATAGTATACCTATTAGTACTATTGACAAGATTCATATACCACTGGAAACGGGAAGAGTTACCAATTGTAGTGGTATGCCTGACTTGGTTCTAAGACGACAGGAACAATGGAAAATAATATGATGAATATTCGTTGTCCAATGTGAAAGCGATTTTCAAACTGACGCTAGCCTTGGAAGTTTTGTTTACTTGTCTTTCAATTGTATTTGTAAGTCTTATTATACGTAATTATGGTGTTATTATGATGTAATTGTGTTTACAGTACTTTTGGTATATACATATAACACACAAAAATTATATTGAAGCCTTTTTATAAAAGAAAAAAAATTGTGAACATGAAGAATATCACATTTGTGTGCGTACGCCGGATAAATTTCATCATCATCTGTGGACACCTAAGCTCACAGCCAGATGATACCAAGGAAACCATTTTACAAATATATTTTATTTATAGAACAAGTAATTCTATAAATTTTAGTACTAGTTAGAAGTCTGTAATGATAATATAGAATTTTTAGCAAATTTTTGAAAATTATGTTACCACAGTAACAGATTTTTGCATAAATTGTACTACACAGGGTTTTGTAAATATAATTACTTTTATACTTCAAATAACATATAAAACCTTTATATATCCTGAAACTAGATGAAATTTTAAATATTTAGGCTATCTTGGAATTTTGAATTTAGCTATAATATATTGTTTTCAAGGTGACCCCCCCTTTTTTATGTTTACAAAAGTCATTGTCCGAGATATCATGAGTCATAAAAAATTTTTGTTTTCCCCAAAGATGTAATATTTTATTATTATTAGATAGCCTACTTTATTAGGAGTGCACTAATACCAAATACAAGTAGGGTTATATAATTTTACTATTTTTTATCATTTTTTGGAAAAAATGTCTGCAAATGCGCAAAAAATGATGTGACGGTACAGGAAAAAGTAGAACCCGGTTCGAGGGTTAATATTTACAATAATATTAATGATTTCTACCTAAACTTGTCTTTGAGGTATAAACGTGTATTGGTATTGGCACGCCCACCCACCCATACACGTATATTGGTATTAGCCCGCGTACATTGGTATCGGTATATGGGTGGGCCGATACCAATGTACCCCATATAAAAATGTATATGTTTATTTTCTATAAACATATAAATGTTTATAGAAGTTTTTAAATTAAAATAACTAATTATATTTATACATACATATAGGTCTAGACTACTAGCACAGAGTACAGAGGTTAGTTCCTTTGTGCTACTAGTAAGTTAGGAATATGTAAGGAAGAAGTTTGGAGTAAATTTTTCCATCTCTACTCATAGTACATATCTCCCTTCACCTCCAATCGATTATCGGTGTCAAGAGATTCTTACTTTGTACAGTGTACACAACTGTTTTTCCACATCGGTCTCTTCTTGAAATTTCAAGTAACAAAAGCCACTCAGTAGCGCCGACCTTTGTTCTACCAGCCACGGTAACACGTGTAGCCAGGCGGACCTCTTATATAGGAATTCTTCGAAATTTGGTTTTGAGAAACCTTTAAGCGACAAAGGGTTTCGGACGTCGACCTGCCATGACTGTGAATTCTGATTAGTTGGCGGTATATTGGCCTGTTTGAGGATAATATAATCTTGTTTATGGCTTGAAGAAATGATTACTGTTACATATTGAAATTATAACTAGAATTTATTCCATAAATATTCCCTAACCAAACCCCTGCAATACTGCAGTAGGCAACTAATCGTTCGGCATTAGTGTGCAGTGCTACAGACAAAGTGCTTGTGGAGATTGTAAGCGATAGGTTCTATGTTGCTCCTACTATTACCGGCATGGCGTACGTTCAATGGTTGCAATCATGTGGACGGTGTCGTGGGAAATGCACTCGTGGGGTTTGCGACCTCCTCAAGATGTTACCGTGGGTTTTGCGCCCAAGATAATTAGGCACATTTTCCTTGTTGTTAGAGACTTAAAAAGTAGTCCGTTTTATCCTTGACTCTAAACATTTAGAGTCAAGGGTTTTATCTCATTACATTTCAATCTCATTACGTAAGGTATCGTTCTTGAAATCCGCATAACATGAACTACTTTTACTCTCTCATAGGATAGAGAAAGTATTGTGATCGTCCAAAAATTCGATTTTGAGTTTTTGATGGAAATATCCGTTTTGAGGTCCCCTGAGTCCAAAAATCGGTAAAAAATCACAAATATCGATTTTACTAAAAAAACCGGCTCTAACGATTTTGATTAAATTTTGGTCAATTGTAGCCCCACGGTTAGGTTAGGTTAGGCGCAAACCCCACGGTAACATCTTAGGGAAGTCGCAAACACCAAGTGGCGCAAACCCCACGAGCGCAAACCCCACGTAGCCATGTGGACACCACTAGACAAGTTTGGGGTGACCATGTTGGATGGTAGTCAAGATCCGGATGTTGTCTAGGGAAGAGTATTAGACTTGTCAGTACCAGAAACAAGTTGACCTTTGACCTTAGTTAGTAACAATGACTACACACACATTCATCTGCACTCATCAAACTTGCCTTGCACTCATTCGTTCCTCATGTTATAGTCCGATTAAAATAACTTTGGTACTGGTGGAACGGCCACATGCCGCTGGTCTGAAATGACAAAACTCTGAGTTTTAATTTGCTGCCAAATTTAAAATAAGTAAGCAATAATTTTCAAACTAATTGTATAGTGTCCACTATGTAATATTCGTTAAGAAAAAAATAAATAACACGTTTTTATGAGTCAGATTGCGCGTGAGTCGTATTTAACCTGTCAATGTAGCGAGATTAGTAATAAAACTATTTTGTGTGAATGGATGACAATTTAGTTCATTGTAATTACTTTGGTATAAGTCTTTTTTAATAATTCAAACAAGTTATTGAGAAATAAGTTTTTTTGTAAATCCTTGCAATCTTGGTAACGACAAACGCTAGACAAAATTTCTTTAAGCAAACATTAACTGTGTTATTTATATATTACTAAAATAATACTGTGGCATTAATAAAACACATAGAAAAATAACGAAGAGTTGATGAAGTAAACTCATAATTCGTTTACATCAAAGGTATGTCGGACGCGTAAGATATACTCTGCTCAAAGGAAAGTGTAGACCGAATATTCCAGTCCAAGCCTAAAGTAATCTTCACAATAATAGATGGATGATATTTCCAGATAAGAAATATTTCTCCAGTAAGAAATAAGGTGAGCTTTGTGCTTTGACTTTGAGGTGTGTCTGTGTTCAGTTCTTAATCTATTTAACAGTGTTTGGAAAGTTTATTCAACAGTTTATTTTTATTACAGTTATTTAGTTTTAGAACTATTACGCTTTTTTTAATACTGTTGTAGGATTCAGTGTAAATATAATTATTAGTGTTAACTGCAATACATATATTTAGGCCCTTTCAAATTTTTTTTAATAACTAATAGTAATTGACAAGAATGCCTTGTTTGCAGAGCTGACTGCTGAGCCAAGGGAATGTACAACCCACGTGTGGTATCACCGCCGCCTTGTTGACAATCTAGAGTTGAAAACTACTAAAACTTTCTTTCTAGTTCAAGAAACATTTATTTGATACGATAGTATGATTTTAGTGCCACTTAACACAATTAGTTTAGGTTTAAAGAAATTTTGTCTAACGTTTGTCATTACCGAGATTGCAAGACTTTACAAAAAATTAGTTTCTCATTAACTTGTTTGAATTATTAAAAAAAAGACTTATAACAAACTAATCACAATAAACAAAACTGTCATTCATCGACAAGAAATAATTTTATTATCATTATTCTCGCTACAGTGACAGGTTAAAGACGACTCACGTGTTATTTCACTTATAAAAACGTGTTCTTAAACACAAATATTACACTACTAAAAGCAAATTAGTTCAAGCAAAATATCCAGTATACTTTTTTCTTAAAGAATATAACATGGTGGACACTATAAAACTAGTTTGAAAATTATTGGTTACTAATTTTAAGTTTGGCAGCAAATTAAAACTCAGAGTTTTGTCATTTCAGACCAGCGGCGCGTGGCCGTTCCGCCAGTAACAAAGTTATTTTATTCGGACTATAGCCCATGTCTCTCCAATCGGCGTCTTAATAAAAACTTATAATAATTAATTTGCATTTCCATGACGTATCGCACCCTTATTACCCATGTCCGTGCTTACAACTAGTGTTATAACTGCCCACTCGTGATCGGGTTAACGTTTGCTGAAAATCATATAGAAATTACTTTTTATACTGTTTCGTGTATTGTTAAAAGGCTGTTTTAATAATTAATGTTAGTTTTTATCGCAAGTGATTTTGCACGTTCAAACATTAATTTAATCGTACATTTAGATTAAATTAAGTAAACATTTGCAAAATAAATTATCAGGCTTCAAATGCAGATCTTGACTTATGTTATTAATTTTATTTCATGTAGTATTTTTAAAATATCTCTTTTAATACAAAACAGATTTACTATAAAATAATTCAGAAAATGTTCAGTTTTAAAGGTTTCTTCTATGTAAATACTTTTTTAGGTTGTATTTTTTATATTGTAAACAGTTGACTTGACGAAGTTAAACTACTTTTGCTAATAAAGGCCATTTCTAATTACTACTCTCTACATGTTTAAACGAGTTTCACTAAACAGTTTAAGAATATTTTCACTGCACAAACTAGATCATTTTCCCCAAAATGCCAAACTACCACTGTCAAGTCGACAGCCCTGTGGTACTTGGTACAATAAATTAAAGCGATTTTAATTGATTTAAATCAATTTAAAATCACTTAATTTTCAGAAGTATTACAACGTGACAAAGTAATTAATTTTACGACATCTATAAGCCAAGAAAACGTTGTTTCAGGTAATTGATAAGAACTTTTTTCTTGGAAAGTTAAACTTCCGAAATGTATAAAACTTATAGATGTCTACAAATCACGTATCAAAATATAAGTGTGATAGGCCTACATAAATGGTTTTTAAAGTAATAAAAATGGAAAATTGATATACAGTGAAAATTAGTTAAAATTCCGGTATTTTTTTCTTCCAACTAGGAAGAAAAAAAATTTAACCTTATAATAAAATGTTACATTGCATATGTCATAACGTACAGATATACAAGGAAAGAGCGGTGTGATTGGATTGTTTATAGGTCTCTTACCTTCTTAGCAAACAACCTTCAAACTCGGGTGCACAGTAGGTGTCTGTCTCTCAGCAATGTTAAACCATCAGATCATTCTATCATTCAGAATCATTCCATAACAACATACATACTCGACGTGTCTATTCCAGGCTTATCTCGTTATTTCACGTATAACTGGTTTCTAAAGGTTTGTAGTCTATAAAAATAGAATACGAGCTTAGTCTGTATATTGCTTGGGATAGAGAAAATTTGTGTTTCATACACCAGATAATCAGGAATGAGCTTATCATATTTTCAATCAGTCGTTTTTCACATTACGCGTTTAACATAATGTCAACATAAAGTTTAGGTGGGATTTGTTCTCTATTACATACAAGAGTAGTATATATAAGCCTCGGAAACACTTGAAGAAAACAAAATTAATCAAAGAGATATTTAAATTGCATTACACTATTCAATACTAGACTAGAATTGTTTACGTACAATCTAAACACATTTTGTAGCTCATAAAATAGTTGTTAGTTAATTATAGACACTGTTATGACGTCACTACGTCGTGGGTCTTTTATTGAATTCGAGCATTTTTTCAAATCAAAGTGCAATCTTATAAGAGGTAGTGACATACACTCTTATGCAACTAGAGACAGGGACAACTACCGAACTAGTAAACACAGAACTGTAGTTCATGAGCGTTTGCCTTCACAGGCAGGAGCCCAATTTGTCAACAGTCTGCCAAATTCGGTCAAAAGTGCCCCAATGCTCAAGGCATTCAAAACGCGACTGAAGCAATTCTGATTGCAGAAGCATTTTATAGTACAGGCGTGTTTATGGCACACAACTGGGAGGCCCTGTGAACACACAGACCAGAGCTGTAATTGGATAGAATTCGAATGAATGACCTCTGAATGCAAAATTGTATAAATAAATAAATAAATTATAAATAAATTCTTTATTGCATGAATACAATTAACAATTGTGTTGCAAAAGTCAGAATTTCTTTTAGCCTAAAACACTCACACACAATCGGACACATTCATACATACATCTTGCACATGCATCATACATTCACACACTTGACACCAGAATTGCATGATAGGGTGTTTACTGATTGTCCCAGCGGCTTTGAAAGAATTCTTCAACTGAATAAAAAGCACTTTCCACCAAAAGGTATTTTAAACGTATTTGAAAGTGACTTTGATGGATTGAATGAATGGAAAATTTTAGACTATTTAATTTATTATGACTATTTCAATATACGTAATGTACTTTGTCTGACGCAATAAAATATGTTATTATTATTGTTATAATAACTTAACCAGGCTGAACGTTGTATCTGTTACTCGTGGACATGGAGAAATGCAACTGTTGTACATTTAGTTGCTTGTATGTCGTGATACTTGGTTTGTTCGATATTTGTTTATTAAGATCAGTTTTCTGTTACACAATTAGTTTAATTATTTTAAAACTTATTTTATATGCAACAAAGTTGAATCGAGGAACATTATTTATATTAAGTAAACACACTGTGCTCGATTGTACAAGCATATCATTGTAAAAATTCCACTTTTTTTACTGAACTAAAGAGTTGATATTGAGAAAATCAAAAATGTAAGGAACATTTTTATAATAATAGTTACAGACTGAGTTGTAAAAGGCCCGGTTAAACAATTTATCACCTGCGTAATGAAAATTCATAAATGCTGTACAATGATTGTAATCTACCGGTGATACGGGGAGCTCGATCTCGGGCGTGGAAGGAAATATTGGTTAGGCGGGCATAGCCAATAAATGGTTTAAGGCAAACGATTTGTAAAACGCTTATTTCAAATACGTTTTGACAACAACAACAATTGTTTAATTATATTTTTTGTTCTGTTAACGTTTTTAATGACTAAATTATTTCGTGATATAATAAACTACTTTAGTAATTTATCAGGAAGCTGTGATCGAAAATTTACTTCGTGTGTGAGAATTATGGTTACTAGAAGTAATTATAAAATAAAATCGTGTTTGAAAAAAAATACATAAGGCCGTCACACGCTAAATTTTGATGGAGTAGATCAGAAAGTAATAAAAACGTACTTGACTAATATTTTTATACATTTTTAGTATGCATTTAGTTTTATCAATGAAACGTCCTTGTGATGTCCGAGCTACAGAGGTATCTGAGTATAGCTGACCCTTCCTTTAGCCAGGACTAAAAACTTCCTTAAAGGTTTTTTAACTGACCTTTTATCGATATTCAAAGGCAATTAATTACTACTATCCCAGAACAAAGGCCAAAGGGAACAGCGGACTAAAGAAAACGTTGATGTAGGAAGATAATAAAATAAGAGGAGAAAATTAACGAAGCTTTGATCAGCCAAAAGTAGAACATTCGTTAGCACTGGACACTTGAAAGAGAGACTTAAAATTTATAGGCGCTTAGTTGAACATACAATAAACTATTTAGGAAGATTTTCGCAATGGCTTTGAGGTATGAAATCACTTAACCATACGTTACTTATGTTTGAAATGTTATTAGGTAGTTGTCACCAACAAACCTGCGTACTACACGTGATCAGCGTTTTAGGTGTGGTTTATGTTTGGTGATCCTCTGAACTCAAAACCACATTCAGTTGAAAATCTTGGCGCATTCTTGTGTGAGTGATTGCCTCGCAATTAACCATAGAACATGTATAAAGAAACAATACAAACTATGGAGTTTTAGGTTAAATGTCCTATAGAAAGAAGGTGAGTACGAAGATATGGAAATGACATTCTTGTAGCAATGATAATGTTTCTGTGTAGCAGTTTTGGAGGTGTGTTACAGTTAAAATTAGCTACATGCCACACTTTCTTGATCGTTTAGGATAAATACTTTGAAACAGAAACAGTGTAGTCTGGTTACTAACTGAGTTCAACTGGTCCTCACAGAGGCCAATTTATTAATAGCCCAACAGCCAGGGGATCTAAGGGACCTACAGCTTTACGTGGAATCCGAACCACGTCATCAACGACCATTGGCCAGTGTAATCAATAGACCACTAATTGATCGTCATCTGACATGTGACCATTAGTTGAAGCTCATGTGAATGGGAGTCAAATAAAATAATTGTAGTTTTATGCATCATGTACATTTTTGCATTGGCTGGTATAACGCCTGACGGAATGAAAGGCTATTTGCAGTACACCTAACTAAAAGACTGCAGTCTGAGTATTGAAGGCGTCTCAAAAACTAATTTATTAATGTTCAAGACATTCATTTGTCATATTCTTGATTTGGATTCATACCTATTACAAAATTATTAATCTAATTTTAACGAAAATTCTTTTAAAAAAATCTTAAAAAAAAAAACGTTGATGGAAGCTCCATACAAACAAAGGTCCAGAATCTAGATACGATTACCTTTTTCATATAAACAAAGGCCCAGAGTCCCGATACGATTACCTTTTTCATATAAAAAAGGTCCAGAGTCTAGTTACAATTATCTCTTTCATATAAACAAAGGTCCAGAGTCAAGATACGATTACCTCTTTCATATAAACAAAGGTCCAGAGTCAAGATACGATTACCTCTTTCACAAAAACAAATGCCCAGAGTCAAGATATGATTACCTCTTTCATATAAACAAAGGTCCAGAGTCAAGATACGATTATATCTTTCATATAAACAAAGGTCAAGAGTCAAGATACGATTACCTCTTTCACATAAACAAATGCCCAGAGTGAAGATACGAATACCTCTTTCATACAAACAATGGTCCAAAGTCAAGATACGATTACCTTTTTCACATAAACAAAGGTCAAGAGTCAAGATACGATTACCTCTTTCACATAAACAAAGGTCAAGAGTCAAGATACGATTACCTCTTTCACATAAACAAAGGTCAGGGTCAAGATACGTTTATCTCTTTCAAATAAACAAAGGTCAAGAGTCAAGATACGATTACCTCGTTCATATAAACAAAGGCCCAGAATCTAGATAGGATTACCTCTTTTACATAAACAAAGGCCCAAAGTCAAGATACGATTAGCTCTTTCACATAAACAAAGGCCCAGAGTCTAGATACGATTATCTCTTTCATATAAACAAAGGCCCAGAGTCAAGTTACAATTATCTCTTTCATACAAACAATGGTCCAAAGTCAAGATACGAATACCTCTTTCATACAAACAATGGTCCAAAGTCAAGATACGATTATTTCTTTCATATAAACAAAGGTCCAGAGTCAAGATACGATTACCTCTTTCACATAAACAAATGCCCAGAGTCAAGATACGAATACCTCTTTCATACAAACAATGGTCCAAAGTCAAGATACGATTATCTCTTTCACATAAACAAAGGTCAAGAGTCAAGATACGATTACCTCTTTCACATAAACAAAGGTCAAGAGTCAAGATACGATTACCTCTTTCACATAAACAAAGGTCAGGGTCAAGATACGTTTATCTCTTTCAAATAAACAAAGGTCAAGAGTCAAGATACGATTACCTCGTTCATATAAACAAAGGTCAAAAGTCAAGATATGATTACCTCTTTCATATAAACAAAGGCGCAGAGTCAAGATACGATTACCTCTTTTACATAAACAAAGGTCCAGAGTCAAGATACGATTACCTCTTTTACATAAACAAAGGTCCAGAGTCAAGATACGATTACCTCTTTCACATAAACAAAGGCCCAGAATCTAGATAGGATTACCTCTTTTACATAAACAAAGGCCCAGAGTCAAGATACAATTATCCCTATCATGTAAACGCCTAATGAACCCTGCTAAAATTATATTAGAACTGTTATTGAAATGCACATATAAACAAATAAATTGGAATTGTGATGGTTCATTTATAAAATTATAAAACTTTGACTGACTGGATTTTAATTCTACCCACCCACACACGTACACGCTTTAGGAAGCGGTTTACAAGTGATATTCTTTGTTACAATATCTTGGCCTAATAATTAAATATTTTGGACATATAATAAATAAATGATAGTATAAAGTGAACGAGCCATTAAGGGCGGTCAGGTGGATGGTGTATGAAGTCTTGGTAGTAAACTTCCAGCTCTAGTTATGGGTATTTTTTAATTTAACGGAGCCATAAAAATAACTATTTCTTGCTGCATTTAATTTTTTTACCGGAATCATAGAAAATGTTAGGCAAATGTTGTTTGAAATTTATTTGTTGGCATTGTATTGTTCATGATTGGTAGACAGTTATTGGGGATATCCAATGGGTCACGTGTTTTAAGGAACACAACGTTTCGACTGATATAAAATCTCGTCGTCTTCAGGTGTTACTGTATCATTCCTGTATAATGACTACCTTTAGTCTACATTTACAACTAGTTTTTTCTATCCTTCTTAATTTATTATGTGTTAAAGAAAGAAAGAAAAGTCCTGTTTGTAAATGTAGACTAAAATAGTGAGTAACACCTGAAGACAATAGGAAGTTTTTATACCAGTCCAAACGTTGTGTTTGTTCCTTAAAACGCCCGAAGCTTTGGAAATCTCCAATCATTCTCTACCAATCATGTTATGGAAGTGAGTAAGTCCAGTTACTCTACATAGAAATCATGCAAGGAACCACAACTTATCATCTGAGTATGTTATGAATGTTATTCTTGATTTAAAATGTTTACTAAATATTCCACTTCAATCATATTTCTATTTATTATTACTGCTGAATCTCAATCCCAACATGGATGGCTGCTGTTTGAAATATTTAAATATATATATAATACACTTTTAGTGTTTATAATTTTGGAATAATTTTTAAAGCTATTAAATGAGATGTTCAGGTACATACAGTACATAACAAGTTATAAACGTACATACTAATAACTCACCTTAAAGTACGATATTAGACTGGAACTGTTAATTGTTTGTATATTTGCCAATCGTTATACTCTTTTTAAGTTTGTCCTTCGTGGTTTTATGTTTACATGGATCTTGGATATTCAGTAGCATTTTATTGGACGCCTTCATTAACTTGTCGGCAAAAAATAAGCGGGTTACTGCGAGAAGTATTCAAAAACTTGTAGGCGTCATATCGCTAGTCCAGTGTTAGGTCTGATGCACTATAAATAAATTGTTTATATATGACAATAGTATGTCGTATATAATCAATGATAAATATGTGGACGATTGTTGTTATAGTTTACTAACACAGCAACTGATTATATATTTTGGTTTAAATATTAGTTCATAAGTAAAGAGTAACAATATTACAAACAAGTGGAAGAACATTTTCTAAGTTGACAATTTTTTAGGATGCTATCAAATTTACATTATTTCAAAATAAATTCTTTTTTCTTGTAGTTATTATATTTTTTAGATTATGTTTTAATGCTTTCTTTAAAATATTTGTAGGTGTCATACAAATAAAACATAAATATTGACATATCATAGATAGGTAGGACTAAATGCACATCTAAGGTGCAATATACTCTACTAGTTTTACAAAAACGTCTGTTTTTGGCCATCAATAATTATGAAATATCCCTGGTTATAAAGTTCTGTCTACATTTGTGTCATAGATCAATGTTCAGAGCTTATCAGTTATCATTTATACATTTTTTTAAATACCATTAATTTAAAAGAACTCATTTATGAAACGAGACACTCATTGATTTGGTTGTTTTTCAATTTATCGCAGTACTTTTACAAAAAATATAGCAAAGTACCTATAGCCAAAGATAAAAAATTACTTTTTCAATATATAACAAAGTGCCTATAGCCGTAGATACAAAATTACTTTTATAAAATATAACAAAGTAGCCTACCTATAGCCATAGATAATAAATTACTTTTACAAAATATAACAAAGTACCTATAGCCATAGATACTAAATTACTTTTCCCGTACAATATATAACAAAGTACCTATAGCCATAGATACTAAATTACTTTTCCCGTACAATATATAACAAAGTACCTATAGCCATAGATACTAAATTACTTTTACAATATATAACAAAGTACCTATAGCCATAGATACTAAATTACTTTTACAATATATAACAAAGTACCTATAGCGATAGATACTAAATTACTTTTACAATATATAACAAAGTACCTATAGCCATAGATACTAAATTACTTTTACAATATATAACAAAGTACCTACAGCGATATATACTAAATTACTTTTACAATATATAACAAAGTACCTATAGCGATAGATACTAAATTACTTTTACAACATATAACAAAGTACCTATAGCGATATATACTAAATTACTTTTACAACATATAACAAAGTACCTATAGCGATATATACTAAATTACTTTTACAATATATAACAAAGTACCTACAGCGATATATACTAAATTACTTTTACAATATATAACAAAGTACCTATAGCGATAGATACTAAATTACTTTTACAACATATAACAAAGTACCTATAGCGATATATACTAAATTACTTTTACAATATATAACAAAGTACCTACAGCGATATATACTAAATTACTTTTACAATATATAACAAAGTACCTACAGCGATATATACTAAATTACTTTTACAACATATAACAAAGTACCTATAGTGATATATACTAAATTACTTTTACAATATATAACAAAGTACCTACAGCGATATATACTAAATTACTTTTACAATATATAACAAAGTACCTACAGCGATATATACTAAATTACTTTTACAATATATAACAAAGTACCTACAGCGATAGATACTAAATTACTTTTACAACATATAACAAAGTACCTACAGCGATATATACTAAATTACTTTTACAACATATAACAAAGTACCTATAGCGATATATACTAAATTACTTTTACAATATATAACAAAGTACCTACAGCGATATATACTAAATTACTTTTACAATATATAACAAAGTACCTATAGCGATAGATACTAAATTACTTTTACAACATAAATTTATAACAAAGTACCTATAGCGATAGATACTAAATTACTTTTACAAAATATATAACAAAGTACCTATAGCGATAGATACTAAATTGCTTTTAAAATAACATTTAATTTAAACGTTTAACAATTTAATAACGCTTACTGTATTCAGTGATAAATATATATCTTAAAAACAAGTAAAAATACATAAACTATAAAAGGAAAGTAAAGTATGACACACTTATATAACGAGTTAGCGCGGCCTTGTACTAGTGTACTCATCGCTAATACATAAACTATAAAAGAAAAGTAAAGTATGACACACTTATATAACGAGTTAGCGCGGCCTTGTACTAGTGTACTCATCGCTAATACATAAACTATAAAAGAAAAGTAAAGTATGACACACTTATATAACGAGTTAGCGCGGCCTTGTACTAGTGTACTCATCGCTAATACATAAACTATAAAAGAAAAGTAAAGTATGACACACTTATATAACGAGTTAGCGCGGCCTTGTACTAGTGTACTCATCGCTAATACATAAACTATAAAAGAAAAGTAAAGTATGACACACTTATATAACGAGTTAGCGCGGCCTTGTACTAGTGTACTCATCGCTAATACATAAACTATAAAAGAAAAGTAAAGTATGACACACTTATATAACGAGTTAGCGCGGCCTTGTACTAGTGTACTCATCGCTAATACATAAACTATAAAAGAAAAGTAAAGTATGACACACTTATATAACGAGTTAGCGCGGCCTTGTACTAGTGTACTCATCGCTAATACATAAACTATAAAAGAAAAGTAAAGTATGACACACTTATATAACGAGTTAGCGCGGCCTTGTACTAGTGTACTCATCGCTAATACATAAACTATAAAAGGAAAGTAAAGTATGACACACTTATATAACGAGTTAGCGCGGCCTTGTACTAGTGTACTCATCGCTAATACATAAACTATAAAAGAAAAGTAAAGTATGACACACTTATATAACGAGTTAGCGCGGCCTTGTACTAGTGTACTCATCGCTAATACATAAACTATAAAAGTAAAGTAAAGTATGACACACTTATATAACGAGTTAGCGCGGCCTTGTACTAGTGTACTCATCGCTAATACATAAACTATAAAAGTAAAGTAAAGTATGACACACTTATATAACGAGTTAGCGCGGCCTTGTACTAGTGTACTCATCGCTAATACATAAACTATAAAAGAAAAGTAAAGTATGACACACTTATATAACGAGTTAGCGCGGCCTTGTACTAGTGTACTCATCGCTAATACATAAACTATAAAAGAAAAGTAAAGTATGACACACTTATATAACGAGTTAGCGCGGCCTTGTACTAGTGTACTCATCGCTAATACATAAACTATAAAAGAAAAGTAAAGTATGACACACTTATATAACGAGTTAGCGCGGCCTTGTACTAGTGTACTCATCGCTAATACATAAACTATAAAAGAAAAGTAAAGTATGACACACTTATATAACGAGTTAGCGCGGCCTTGTACTAGTGTACTCATCGCTAATACATAAACTATAAAAGAAAAGTAAAGTATGACACACTTATATAACGAGTTAGCGCGGCCTTGTACTAGTGTACTCATCGCTAATACATAAACTATAAAAGAAAAGTAAAGTATGACACACTTATATAACGAGTTAGCGCGGCCTTGTACTAGTGTACTCATCGCTAATACATAAACTATAAAAGAAAAGTAAAGTATGACACACTTATATAACGAGTTAGCGCGGCCTTGTACTAGTGTACTCATCGCTAATACATAAACTATAAAAGAAAAGTAAAGTATGACACACTTATATAACGAGTTAGCGCGGCCTTGTACTAGTGTACTCATCGCTAATACATAAACTATAAAAGAAAAGTAAAGTATGACACACTTATATAACGAGTTAGCGCGGCCTTGTACTAGTGTACTCATCGCTAATCTGTAGGACAAAAAAGTTCGGAAATCTCAATTGTCAAACAAAAATACTGACTGTTCTATTTTCCCATAGGTACAACTACTTCTTTTTTCTCAGTTGACACTGCCAAAAAAGAAAAAGACTTCGCTATCTTATTGCCGCAGCGAACGCCTCAGAGGCAGTTATGAAAAGATTACAACTATTTACACCTTTACACACCTGTAGTAATAATAATAATTTTATCCTTGGGGATTTTAGGTTATAAATCAGGGACTCACATTTAAAAAATAACTTCTAGACTCACATTTAGCGCACCATCGGAGGCGATCTCTGTGTCTTTCTCCTCTGCTGTCAGTGGTTGTTCTGATTGAAAAACACTAGGACAACAAACTTAAATGTGCAATACAAATGGAGGAATATATTAATTGAATTATAAACATATACATTTAATAGGTGATATTTTTGTTGACTCTAAGTGTTTAATATTATTGTTGTTTAGAACCTAAATACAGGGTAAATTTGTAATCTAAAGGCTTCGTACTAATGAAAAGCTATTGAATGGCCGGTTTTAGACTTAATTTACAATTCTGGTTGAAACCCCTCAGAATTTCCTTATTAGCACTGACAACATGAGGTAAAAAATATATGTTGCAGTGTAACACCAACAATTCCATACAACAAGAATGTACTTCCTTATTGTTACTGAGAAGTATCAATCAAGGAGGCGTATTTACCAAAGAAACGAAAATGTTGTACAGTAGAAACAAGCACTAACACATGTTTTTACATAGACTATATACAGTTTAGTAAATAACATTATATTAAGTTCATAAACAATTAAAGAATGTACATTTTTTATTTATTTTACTTGTTACAGATATTAAGAATTTAAAAAGTGGTTAAGTTCATGTCAGTTTTGATACCGCAACACGAGACGAGCCCTGGAGTGCGTATTCCACAAGTATCACCTAAGGTTTTAGCTACAGTAGTTACTTTGTTGTTATTACAACAAGAAGTGTTCAGGTTTTAGCTACAGTAGTTACTTTGTTGTTATTACAACAAGAAGTGTTCAGGTTTTAGCTACAGTAGTTACTTTGTTGTTATTACAACAAGAAGTGTTCAGGTTTTAGCTACAGTAGTTACTTTGTTGTTATTACAACAAGAAGTGTTCAGGTTTTAGCTACAGTAGTTACTTTGTTGTTATTACAACAAGAAGTGTTCAGGTTTTAGCTACAGTAGTTACTTTTGTGTACTCTCGGGGAGTCCGAATTTTAGAGCAATGAGAAGTACGGTAGAAAACTTGTTCTAATTACATTATCTTACTTTAAACAATATTATTCCTTTATAATAATTGTAGATAATATTTAAGAAATTATTAAACACTGAGTCTTTTGTACTATAAGTAAATATTTTATAATCCTAGATCTGAAGATTATATGATTAAAACATTTGATGAATCGTTTAAATTTAAAATTTACCTTTGATTGTGTGTTATAAATGTCGATGAGATGCTGAATTATATCAACAAATACAAAATGAAGTAAACAGTACAAAATGTAATGAATTCTTAAATATTATATGACAAAAGATGAATAACTAGATTGGCGGTAAATTACGTTATTTATGAAATATTTTTAAAGTTTAACTTTAGGAGTGATTCGTTAGTAATGAACTCAGAAAAATTATTGAAAATTATAAAAATTGTCTCCAACAATTATTGCTCATACTAGCTGTAGATTTGCTATCAATTCAATTGACAGTTTATTAAGTTACTATTGTTGAGTTAAAATTAAACACGCACAATAATATTAGATTAATGACAAATGTAACATGTTATTAATGTTCTTGAACAATTATTTTGTCTCAATATGATAATGATTAAAGTTGTGTATTGTTGTTAACATTTTTTCTTCTATAGTTTGATAATATCGTAACATTGTAAACAGAGCGAGACCGACGGTGGGAAGCGGACTGCTCTACAGCACGTTGATGCACTTTTAAAATCAGGAAAAATAAATAAAGGCCACATCTATACAGGAAATTGTGTGGCATCAGTACATGTACCATAAAAGTAAACTTAAAATTATATAAAAAAAAAAAAACACACACAATATCCATTTCAATACGTAAAAATGGCATATTAAAAAAAATTGTGTCAAACATATTTAGGAACATGATAAATATTTTAACATTTCCTAAAGATGTTAAAATATGTAGAATAAATTCAATCTGGCTGACCACTTCGGTTTGCCCTCGATGTAATTGACAGTGACGTCATAATGTATGTCACAAGGCCAAGGCTCATAGTTACTGTCCGTCCACCACTTCAACTCATCTAATTTTTGGCTTTTTAAATTTATAATTGTTTTAACTTGATGAAAAAGTACGTACTTATATTGTGACGTTAAACTAATTATGTGGATGAGATGTGAGTAGATAATATTGAACTGTCCTCTCATGAAACACTAGCATTAAAGGGTGCCAGGTCTGTGTCCATCTACTCATGTATATACACTTTCTGTATATTGTTATATACAGAAGATATATATTTACTTCTCCAACTGTGTATTTTCAGGTTCCTTAAAGTATTTTTTCCAACAAATGATTTTTTCCTTCAAAACTTATCAGTTGAGAAAAATATAAATTTTTTTGCGGATAACTGATATAGTATAATAGTACTAGTTTACGACCAACTAATCCATTCTTTAGTTTGGAGTAATGTACGCTAATTTCATATTATTTGATAAAACGTTGTTTTTTTAAATAAAATACTAAATAACTAAATAAAAAAATATATACATAACATTTAGCTTAGTGTAAAGAACTATGAAAACCACAAGGTCCTATGATTAAATATTATGAAAGTCAAAAGTTTACATTTAAACTAATATTCTCTACCATTAGGCCAATTCAAAATTACTTATTAACTGGCCGTAGTGTTGTTCTATCCTGGCCATTGTAACAGTTATGGAAATGTAAACAGTTTAGGACCAATCAAAGGTGTTAATTGAAATAATGTGTATTTAACATAAAACCACTGTGATTTACACTCGACATATTTGAATGTATTTCATAGGCAAGTGTTAATAGTAACGTTGGAAAATAAATAAGACGTTGAAACTTCCTATATGCATATTTACTTCATTTGAGGCGATTTGTTAAGTTATACATTTTTTGTTATTGTTTGGTCTCTGCCATTTTGGGTTGTCGTACTAAACCAGTACTTGTGTTCGTAACATTTAATTATACTAGGTGACATATTAGTAGCAAGACACTTGGAGCAGCAAGCTCGTACCTGTACTAGTTAGCGTTTGGGACAAGGATTCATAACTGAACAAACTTACAATAAAGTAAGCAATTAAAGTAAATTATATTAACTAATTACAGTTTAGTTACGAATAGTTGTATTGTTATAAACGTATAATAAATAAACTATAAAACAATGAATACATAAGGTCAGTACTTCTAAGAGGACTAAAACATTTATCAGATGGTTAGCTATTGAGCTTAAACATATACATTTGGAATTTTGTAGCAGATAACTATCCCGGCAAAAGTATTCAATGAAAAAACTATATAGATCAGTCAGTTCTTAGTGGCGGTGGAGAGCGCGAGGCCGGAGCAGGTTATGTTCTGCGCAGGCGTGGTCAGTGCGCATGCGCGGTGGGAAGGCCGGCTGCGTAGTATACTAGTGCGCACACGCCTCACGGGCTGGCACTGGGGCTTGCGTGGAGGGGCTAGGTCTGGCAGTTCAAGGGATGTAATTGACAGAATAGGTGTTTTGTATTTCACAGACGCCTTGCTCTCCTCTTCCTCTTCTGTTCCGGCGTCTTCTTCGGAATCTAGAAAGATTATCCATTTTATATTAAAGCGAAACAATAAATAACTTAGTTTTAGTACCATTTAAAGATTGTCTTATGCAATCAAAGTGCACAAACCCTAAAAAAAGAAAATAAGGGATTTATATCGAAGTTTTAGGAGGACTGACCACTCAAAATTCATTTCATATATTAAATGGATTGTTAACGAATTTGTACGCGCCCCACACACTGAGGAAAATACTAAAGTAAATTAGGGCTATATGAAACCAACTTATCGTTTCAACAGCTATAAAACTCCTGTCGTCCTCAAACCTTAGCCTACATATAAAACTAACACTTGTTTTCCTAACTAACCCATATCAATATAAGAAAACCCTTAAACAATTATATGTTTATATATTGGGGTGGATTATTTAAAAAGTCACGTTTTCTTACAAACTACCACACAGACTACTGTTTGTACATTTCTGACAAAATATACAAAACAAAGAAAAAAGTATGAAAACATTATCAAACAACAATACATAAAACTATTATAACATCCTTATATATAATAAATAGGTTTTTAATAAGCATATAATAATACTTGAAACTGTTTTTTTTTGTTTTTTTGTTTTGTAAACGCAATTCCTCTCTTATTTCTTGACCAATTTAAACGGTTGAGGAGTCAAAACATTTGCCTCTGTTCGTAGTTGTGCAATAAGATCTTAATTTTTAAATATTTTCTTCCCAAAGGGAATGGGAAGCCCTCTAAGTACGTTTTTTGGCCATAAAAATAACATGGTGAGAGATCGAATGAACACAACAGAACATATGTTGAAATGTAAATATTGATTTCTAAAAAGTGTTAACAGCTGCTGGAATGTAAACAGTGGTGTTTGTAATAGAAGGTTAGATATTTCATAACGATAAACCAGGGGATGTAATGAACACGTTTGAAATAGGCTCAGTAATATCATTGGGTGTTTATACTCATAAGTAGGTAGCAACGCAAGTAATATGAGTGAGATGCTGTAAATAAATTTAATATTGCGATTTTACTTCATATGGTTAACGTAATATTATTTGTAGTCACCGTCCGAGGCCGAGGTGTAATGAGTGCAGCGAGTGACGGAGTTGGCATGGAATGCGTGCAGGGGTCTCCCCTAGTTAAATCTTTTCTGTGTATTGTTGAGTG
Organism: Stictocephala bisonia; assembly: GCA_035578905.1. Taxonomy (NCBI): domain Eukaryota; kingdom Metazoa; phylum Arthropoda; class Insecta; order Hemiptera; family Membracidae; genus Stictocephala; species Stictocephala bisonia. Next base: position 1,271,589 of record JAQJVL010000191.1, on the reverse strand, counting down.
ATAACATTTAAATTTCTTATCATAGCTGTGTATATGGAAGAAGGCATGACTTCCTAAAGATGAACAATAGTCATTAAGCGTGTAGTTATTCAAGGGTTTTCTTACATTCATATGGGTTAATTAGAAAAACAAAAATTGGTTTTCTACTAGGGAACAGTTCGCGTGCGATCCGTGTAACTCACTGATTTCGTAACACCTCGGCATGTGAATTTGTACTAGAAATATTAGTGGTTTTAAACTGAGCCTTACAGTCGGAACCCATTCTTAAAAGCCTTCCCTGGACTGAAATACATAACCCTCCAAAGTGTCATGACGAGGGGATGAATGAGATAGTAATGTTTAAAGTAGGCACAGACACAGACAGACATGCATTCACTTCTTTTTATATTTTCATATATTAAACAAAACTTCAAACGAATCAAACTTACTCTCTCTGAAAAAAACTATAACCTTCTCAATATACTAAACATCATAATTGTTATTCGAACAGCTTTTATAATTTCATAAACATGTTGTTTACATTTAAACAGCTGTTAGTTTTTGACTAATTTAATCTCTCTCCGTGTTAATCTTATTGCCTAAAAACGGACTTTGAGGGCTTTCCGTGCTCTTTAAGGTAAAAATACTAAATAATGAGGAACTTATTGCACAACTACGTATAAGGCCAATTTTTTGACACCTTAATCGTTGAAATTGGTCAAGAAGTAAGGGAGGAGATAGATTAAAAAAATAATAAAAAAACGGCTTCACGTATTATGTATAGTAAAGAAGTAGGCTAAGGTGAGAAGTAACTCCTGAAGACGACACAGGAGTTTTATACCTCAAAAACTGTTAAAAATTTAACAAATTTACCAATCATGAACAATCCGATGCCAGCAAATAACTTTCAAACTCCACACAATTTGGGTGTTTGTTATAAAACAAACATTATGTAAATGGCAACATTAAGAACAATATGTTTTCTGTTCGTGCTGATGTGATTGAAGACCTTATGAAGAAATACGATATGAGTTATCATCAAGGAGTTGGGATGCATTTTGAATAGGGTGGTCACCCCAAATTAACAATCAAATATGTCACCAGATTTACGCATTTCGTTTGGTGTATGTTTATGTCCACCAAGTTACATTTAAACTGAATTTTATTTAAAATGTGAGAGTAATTCAAAGTATACTATTAATACAATGTACAGTATTGGGGCTACAAATTAACTCCTTACCAGAGTCAAGTGAGGCGGTCCGGACTCTGGGCGACATGAGCACTGCCATGAGAGGCTGGACTTGGGCGCCGAGTGCACGTCCGAGAGTCACCGACATAGGCAGGCTGCCACAGAGCAAAACAGATTTTGAACTATATTTGTTAGTCAATAATTAGTTATTATTAACTCTGCGCTACAATTATCTTAAGACTAACATATGAATGCCTATTCTTATATTTAACTTGATAGTCATGCTTCTATTTTACAATGGTCCTCACGGACATTCCTCCACAGAACGGTGGACGACGAGTAGGCACATGTTCTGACCACTGTTAGTAATGGATATCTATAGTATGTCTTATAATATTGGTATATATCAGAGGATCAATCTGCAAATCTTCCTTGTTTACCTCGGTCACAATCTATTCAATCTTCAATCCCTCTCTCCACGCGTGTTAGTACACCATTACACTTATCATATTTTAGTGTGTACTCCCCTGTCAACACTCATAAATAAAATGTATTTTCACACTTCACTTCTCAATCGACAATTGAAATTATATAAAATAATGACACTTATTCCACATTACAATATATACAATAAACAATATAATTACTCGGAATGAACACTGTCACTTAATTACAAGTATAGCCGTGGCAGCGCGATAACAACAGAGATAAATGCTAGAGTTCAGTTCTGCTTGACTCTAACTGTATCGTCTTGAAAACTGTTTCCACCAAATTAAAAACATGATAGTTTTCAATATCATAAATTAAAAAAATCATTTTTACTACTTCACGTAAAACTTAAGTTCAAAATTTAAGATTATTAAAAATAACGCTGTATTTAATACTTATTTGTCCACGAGATGAGGGGCCTGGGTTAGCCACCATAGGAGCACTCAGCACGTCACCTATCGTAGTTGTTTGGTATTACTAACAAATAAAACTTAGTTAAACCAATGAATACACATCTATAAAACAATGTTACAATCGTATATTTACACAAGGTGTCCCAAAAGTCCTCTCCCCCCCCTGTAGTTTTTGAACTAAATGAAACAAACCAATATCCTTTCGGGGATAGTTATGTAATGACTAATGATGATTTTTGCACTATATGAGAACTTAACTTCTCAACCCAAAATGGGGGGTTAGGGGGTTGGGGGCAGGGCAAGTACAAAGGCCAACCTAATTTTAAAGGTCTTTATAAAAGAAGAACAATACCACAAACTAGAGGTCTCTATCTCAATCCAGTACAAAACTACAGCCTGTAAAAATTTAAACTAAAAATTAACATTTAAAATCAATAAAAAAAAATTTCTTTTAAACTCGCTAAAAAAGTTTAAAAGTCGAGGTAAGATTTTAACGCCAAGTTTAATTATTTTAGGTTAAGAATAAGTCCGAACAGATGAGTCAACAAAACCATTGATTTTTTAGTATAACTGTTAAATAAACCTTCGACAGGCTGTAGTTTTGTACTGGATTAAGTAAGATACAGACCTGTAGTTTGTGGCATTGTTCTTCTTTTATAAAGACCTTTAAAATGAGATGTCATTTGAAGGGTGTTTGCATTTAAATGTTGGACTCCCCCCCCCCATCTCCCATTTTGGGTTGAGAAGTTCTCATATAGCGCAAAAATCAGCATTAATCATTACATAACTATCGCCCAAAGGATATTGGTTTCAAAAGTTACAGGGGGGGAGGGACTTTTGGGGCACCTTGTATACACTTTCAATTGAAAACCTGATAGATATTTTTTTCTCATTATTTCAAATGATATAAATTTCCAAACATATATAATGTTTTGTTGTTTTTGTCGTTATTAATTGGAAATAAGTGAATTTATTCATTATTTAATTTATTCATATAATATTCAGTACGAAGAACCGTTTACCGTTCACTGGCCGCCTTGCTGCTGTTGGGCATTAATAAACACGAATTATATTAATTACTTATTTTTAATCTTAAATTACAATAAAAAGGAAAAATAAAGGAATCGAATTTCAAATAGTGAATTTATAGGTTAGAGATTTAAAATCGCTTTTATTTATAAACTTTACTTAGTGTTATTTCATGGACACAAAGCAACTGGAAATTTTAACAAATCTAAACATCAATACAATAACATTTTTACAAAAATAGGTCTGACTAACACTATATTTTGAATTGATATTGCTGTTGTTGGTTTGTCAAATCTGACGTTAATTTTAGATTTGCTTCCAATTTACTCGCAGTATTATTGGCTTTGCAATACTGGGGTGCCTTCAAAGCACCTAATACTGCTCTAACCCACAAGATCGTTCCGGGCGATTCAGTGTTATCTCGTAAGGCATTGACAGTAATACCATTGATTATATAAGTTGTTTTAACGTCAATGGTATATAATTATTGATATATAAAGGTAATAACATTGATAAGGTAGTTAGTTTATATCATATATAAATATTTTTAAAATCTTTATACAATGGAACTGTTTTTATATTTTACAGCTGTATTTATTTGCTGCTTCCATGGGTATGCCAAGTAATTTTATTTCATCCTTTTGAAATTGAATAGGTTATAATAATTTTGAAACTTAAGAAATGCAGAAAGTAACGTTCCATGATCTAGCGTGATTAGTATTTTAATACAACCAGACAATGAATGACTGTGTGTCATCCAGTGTAGCTGAACTGGGGAAATTAGTGTATGTCATCCAGTGTAGATGAACTTAGGGAAATTATTGTGTGTCATCCAGTGTAGATGAACTGAGGGAAATTACTGTATGTCATCCAGTGTAGAAAAACTTAGGGAAATTATTGTGTGTCATCCAGTGTAGATGAACTGAGGGAAATTAGTGTATGTCATCCAGTGTAGATGAACTGGGGGAAATTACTGTGTGTCATCCAGTGTAGATGAACTGGGGGAAATTAGTGTATGTCATCCAGTGTAGATGAACTTAGGGAAATTATTGTGTGTCATCCAGTGTAGATGAACTGAGGGAAATGATTGTGTGTCATCCAGTGTAGATGAACTTAGGGAAATTATTGTGTGTCATCCAGTGTAGATGAACTTAGGGAAATTATTGTGTGTCATCCAGTGTAGATGAACTGAGGGAAATTATTGTGTGTCATCCAGTGTAGATGAACTTAGGGAAATTATTGTGTGTCATCCAGTGTAGATGAACTTAGGGAAATTATTGTGTGTCATCCAGTGTAGATGAACTGAGGGAAATTATTGTGTGTCATCCAGTGTAGATGAACTGAGGGAAATGATTGTGTGTCATCCAGTGTAGATGAACTTAGGGAAATTATTGTGTGTCATCCAGTGTAGATGAACTTAGGGAAATTATTGTGTGTCATCCAGTGTAGATGAACTGAGGGAAATGATTGAGTGTCATCCAGTGTGGATGAACTTAGGGAAATTATTGAGTGTCATCCAGTGTAGATGAACTTAGGGAAATGATTGTATGTCATCCAGCATGGTTGAACTGGGGGAAATTAGTGTATGTCATCCAGTGTGTATGAACTAAGGGAAATTATTGAGTGTCATCCAGTGTAGATGAACTTAGGGAAATGATTGTATGTCATCCAGCATGGTTGAACTGGGGGAAATTAGTGTATGTCATCCAGTGTGTATGAACTAAGGGAAATTATTGAGTGTCATCCAGTGTAGATGAACTTAGGGAAATGATTGAGTGTCATCCAGTGTGGTTGAACTTAGGGAAATTATTGTATGTCATCCAGCATGGTTGAACTGGGGGAAATTAGTGTATGTCATCCAGTGTGTATGAACTAAGGGAAATTATTGAGTGTCATCCAGTGTGGTTGAACTGGGGGAAATTAGTGTATGTCATCCAGTGTAGATGAACTTAGGGAAATTATTGTGTGTCATCCAGTGTGTATGAACTAAGGGAAATTATTGAGTGTCATCCAGTGTGGATGAACTTAGGGAAATTATTGTATGTCATCCAGTGTATATGAACTAAGGGAAATTATTGAGTGTCATCCAGTGTAGATGAACTTAGGGAAATGATTGTATGTCATCCAGCATGGTTGAACTGGGGGAAATTAGTGTATGTCATCCAGTGTGTATGAACTAAGGGAAGTTATTGAGTGTCATCCAGTGTAGATGAACTTAGGGAAATGATTGTATGTCATCCAGCATGGTTGAACTGGGGGAAATTAGTGTATGTCATCCAGTGTGTATGAACTAAGGGAAATTATTGAGTGTCATCCAGTGTAGATGAACTTAGGGAAATGATTGAGTGTCATCCAGTGTAGATGAATGTAGGGAAATGATTGAGTGTCATCCAGTGTGGTTGAAGTGAGGGAAATTAATTTATGTCATCCAGTGTAGATGAACTTAGGGAAATGATTGAGTGTCATCCAGTGTAGATGAATGTAGGGAAATGATTGTATGTCATCCAGCATGGTTGAACTGGGGGAAATTGTGTATGTCATCCAGTGTGTATGAACTAAGGGAAATTATTGAGTGTCATCCAGTGTAGATGAACTTAGGGAAATGATTGAGTGTCATCCAGTGTAGATGAATGTAGGGAAATGATTGTATGTCATCCAGCATGGTTGAACTGGGGGAAATTAGTGTATGTCATCCAGTGTGTATGAACTAAGGGAAGTTATTGAGTGTCATCCAGTGTAGATGAACTTAGGGAAATGATTGTATGTCATCCAGCATGGTTGAACTGGGGGAAATTAGTGTATGTCATCCAGTGTGTATGAACTAAGGGAAATTATTGAGTGTCATCCAGTGTAGATGAACTTAGGGAAATGATTGAGTGTCATCCAGTGTAGATGAATGTAGGGAAATGATTGAGTGTCATCCAGTGTGGTTGAAGTGAGGGAAATTAATTTATGTCATCCAGTGTAGATGAACTTAGGGAAATGATTGAGTGTCATCCAGTGTGGTTGAACTGAGTGAAATTAGTGTATGTCATTCAGTGTGTATGAACTAAGAGAAATTATTGAGTGTCATCCAGTGTAGATGAACTTAGGGAAATGATTGAGTGTCATCCAGTGTGGTTGAACTGAGGGAAACGATTAAGTGTCATTCGGTGTAATAATAATAATAATAACCTTTTTTATTGCGTCAGACAAAGTACATTGTATTGAAATAGTCATAAATGTTAATAAATGTTTAATAAATTTAATAGTCTAAAATTTTCCATTCATTCATTCCATCAAAGTCACTTTCAAACATACAATTTTGCATTCAGAGGTCATCCATTCGAATTCTATCCAATTACAGCTCTGGTCTGTGTGTTCATAGGGCCTCTCAGTTGTGTGCCATAAACGCGTCTGTACTATAAAATGTTTCTGCAATCAGAACTTGCTTCAGAAGCGTTTTGAATGCCTTGAGCATTGGAGCACTTTTGACCGAATTTGGCAGACTGTTGACAAATTGGGCTCCTGCCTGTGAAGGCAAACGCTCATGAACTACCGTTATGTGTTTACCAGTTCGGTAGTTGTCTCTGCCTCTAGTTGCATAAGAGTGTACGTCACTACCTCTTATGAGATTGCACTTTGATTTGAAAAAATGACGTATTCAAGATGTAGAGACAGGGTAATGTCAACAGTTTCAAGCTTTTGTGTGGTTGAACTGAGGGAAATTAGTGTATGTCATCCAGTGTGTATGACCTAAGGGAAGTGTCATCCAGTGTAGATGAACTTAGGGAAATGATTGTATGTCATCCAGTGTGGTTGAACTGAGGGAAATTATTGATTGTCGCCCAGTGTGGATGAACTGAGGGAAATGATTGAGTGTCGTCCAGTGTGGATGAACTGAGGGAAATGATTGAGTGTCGTCCAGTGTGGATGAACTAAGGGAAATGATTGTATGTCATCCAGAGTGGATGAACTGAGGGAAATGATTGAGTGTCGAAAAGTGTGGATGAATTAAGGGAAATGATTGTATGTCATCCAGTGTGGATGAACTGAGGAAAATGATTGAGTGTCGTCCAGTGTAAATGAACTTAGGGAAATGATTGTATGTCATCCAGAGTGGATGAACTGAGGGAAATGATTAAGTGTCGAAAAGTGTGGATGAATTAAGGGAAATGATTGTATGTCATCCAGTGTGGATGAACTGAGGAAAATGATTGAGTGTCGTCCAGTGTAAATGAACTTAGGGAAATGATTGTATGTGCAATATTTTTGTCTGATAAGATAAAAATATCAACTAAAAAGTATGGAGAGGCGTTTTCCCTCGGGTTACCTGTCAGGTCAAGTAAACTCACACGGGGATTGTCGAAAGTTTGGATCTTGTGTTGAGGTTATCTACCCCCTTCCATCCCCAGAGTTAGAAGTATTACAACCAAAGTCCTCCAGTAACGGATGTACTGTATCAATGTACGCTTGTTGATCGGGGTTGTACAAGGTTTTGTACGTTTTTCGACGTAACTATTAAATGATTACAGATTTTTGTTTTCTAAATATAGTGAAATATAAATACAAGCTTTTTTAATCATATAAAATGATGTAGGTTGAGGTGCTCATTTCATCTAATGAGTGTCTAAGTAACAGCTGTATATTTGTAAATTAAGAAATTTATCTACTTTATAGATTTGAGTTTGAATTTGCATTTAACTCATGCAAACATGCATATTAGATATTGTCTTGCACTACATGTTGTGGATTAATTACATATAAATAATTTGGGTGATCGTTTCATCCTGGTAATGGAAAGTATAATGAAGTCACCGATGATCAACTTAGGTAGTAACTTACCTCCTGTGGTAGCCCGTGATCATTTAAAGTCATTATTAACTAAGAATCTAATGACGGTTTGGGGGCGAAGCCCCAATGAGCGAAGCAAGTATAAAGGGTTGGGCAGAAGTCTGGTATATATTTATTATTTTTAAAACTATTGAAAGAAATGTAATGAAGCTGTTTAGTTATGTACATGTCCCTATACCAAACACTTAGACATAGTTTACTTGTTTTTCGCATAGCCAGGGGATGGCCTATGAAGGAAGTCTTATGAATTTTAAACTTTAGCCTACTTCGAGTTGTACCTTATTTTAAAGATCTTTGCTTGTACAGTACAAAAGTGCAAACCTGAGGTCAAAAGGATAACCTAGTCAGAAAATATAGCCTTTTAAAGATGTTAATGTCACATATAACTAATACTGCTGAAGAACAAGGATTAGATAGTTGTTATCTATTTCTACATATAGTTACAATTTAGCTCATAGAACACGAGAAATTAATTAATTTTCATAACAAATTATTATAATACTGTTTTAAAACTATTTTTAGGGTATACGTACTGTTAAATGGGTTTTAATAATTTGTCATATTTTTATTTTTGTTCAATAATATAGTTATTTTTTCAACGCAGTCTTACGATTGTTTGTTAACAATCAACAGCGGTGACCTCAAACAGGGATAAATAAACAGTCGTATAACTAAGAAGTATTTAATATAGGACATTCTTTGAGTGGCTGTATCTTCTGACTGGGAAATCCTTTTGATTTTAAGTTTGCACTTTTTTACTATACAAACAAAGCCTTTAAAACATTTGGTATAACTCAAGGCTTGCATTTAAAATTTCTAAGACTTCATTCGTGTGCCACCCCCTGGCAATACGAAAAACAAGTAAAATTAGTCTAAATGTTAAAATGTAAATAACTATAAAGTTTCTTACATTTCTTTCTATAGTTTTAAAATTAATAAATACATTCCAGAATGTTGCTCAACCCTGTAGGCCTATATATCACTATAATAAATGGCTATTGACTGAAGTCCATGGTACACATTCATTCAGTACATAAATAGATTTATAGAATTTAAGGTAAACAAAATGTTACGGCTATTCAGACTTGTAAGTCGACTGAAGGAGATTAGAAGAAACCTTTAACACAATATTGACTATTTGTGCTATTGAAGACGTTCAAGTTTTGACAAATGAGATCTTGTGTGACCAAACTTGATCCTGTCACATTTTTTTTACAAACTGAAAATAAAATATCGGTTCTCATTTGTTTGAATTTTATTCGCCGATCTAAAAAGAAAAAGAAATAGAGGTCACACTCTCTTATGGCCAAAGCGAACGTCTCAGTGACAGTTATAACTAAATTATAAATTATCTAAAACTTTGCACGTCTGTAGGAATAATTACTACGTTTGTCCTTGAGGATTTGGGGGAATAGAGAAGGGGCTGACAAGGTGCTGGCCCTGGGCATCACATGGCAAACTGGAGAAATACCTATTCGATACACTAACTTGATACACATTCAGCGCTCTATTGTATGCAACCTCTGTTTTTGTCTTCTCTGTGGCCGATCCCAGTATGTAGGCGTGTGTGATTGAGACGTTATGTAGATTTAGTAGGGCCTATTCCCTTCTAACTATGGACGTTGATAAGTGATACCAACTAATGGCCCAATGGTCGATGCCTTTCGACATTAGTTTCTACTGACATGACAGAGCTGACATTCTCGCACTGATATTGGAATTTAGTCAAGTCCAACACCGGACAGTCATTAAGGTCTTGCCTGCTAACGGACATCCAGTTCATAATGAAATCCGAACCAAGTGTAAATTGGTAGTTTGAATACCAGAACTGATCATAAGGTCGCCGTAAAGACCGGACACGGATATCGTTGAACCCGAATAGGGTTTGTTGATGGCGTTCCAAAATCTAATAAGATGTCAATTTATGCAGAGGGTCCGATAGGTGCTAGCGGCACTCTGGTCAGAAATTACTTGAGGCCAAATCGATATGTCACGATGCTGGTGGATAACGTGACCTTCTCAAGCCTTGAACATCCACTTACTAATAGGCTTTCACGCATCGTCCCATCTTTGAAAGGAAATGTCGATGTCACAAATTATGACTATAACAGTTTACGTCGGCCTACCATTTACGTACCACCTTTATTTAGAATATACGTATCTCTAACACAGTAACCACTTTAAATATGTAATACACAGGTAGAACTGCTAAATAGTCCTGATTGCATGGAACTCTGCCGATGTAGACCTACCCAGTAAATATGTAATACACAGGTAGAACTGCTAAATAGTCCTGATTGCATGGAACTCTGCCGATGTAGACCTACCCAGTAAATATGAATTACAAAGGTAGAACTGCTAAATAGCTCTGATTGCATGGAACTCTGCCGATGTAGACCTACTCAGTAAATATGTAATACACAGGTAGAACTGCTAAGTAGTCCTGATTGCATGGAACTCTGCCGATGTAGACCTACCCAGTAAATATGTAATACACAGGTAGAACTGCTAAATAGTGCTGATTGCATGGAACTCTGCCGTTGTAGACCTACCCAGTAAATATGTAAAACACAGGTAGAACTGCTAAGTAGTCCTGATTGCATGGAACTCTGCCGATGTAGACCTACCCAGTAAATATGAAATACACAGGTAGAACTGCTAAATAGTCCTGATTGCATGGAACTCTGCCGATGTAGACCTACCCAGTAAATATGTAATACACAGGTAGAACTGCTAAATAGCTCTGCTTGCATGGAACTCTGCCGATGTAGACCTACCCAGTAAATATGCAATACACAGGTAGAACTGCTAAATAGTCCTGATTGCATGGAACTCTGACGATGTAGACCTACCCAGTAAATATGTAATACACAGGTAGAACTGCTAAATAGCTCTGCTTGCATGGAACTCTGCCGATGTAGACCTACCCAGTAAATATGTAATACACAGGTAGAACTGCTAAATAGTCCTGATTGCATGGAACTCTGCCGATGTAGACCTACCCAGTAAATATGTAATACACTGGTAGAACTGCTAAATAGTCCTGATTGCATGGAACTCTGCCGATGTAGACCTACCCAGTAAATATGTAATACACTGGTAGAACTGCTAAATAGCCCTGATTGCATGGAACTCTGCCGATGTAGACCTACCCAGTAAATATGTAATACACAGGTAGAACTGCTAAGTAGTCCTGATTGCATGGAACTCTGCCGATGTAGACCTACCCAGTAAATAAGAAATACACAGGTAGAACTGCTAAATAGTCCTGATTGCATGGAACTCTGCCGATTTAGACCTACCCAGTAAATACGTAATACACAGGTAGAACTGCTAAATAGCTCTGCTTGCATGGAACTCTGCCGATGTAGACCTACCCAGTAAATATGCAATACACAGGTAGAACTGCTAAATAGTCCTGATTGCATGGAACTCTGCCGATGTAGACCTACCCAGTAAATATGTAATACACAGGTAGAACTGCTAAATAGCTCTGCTTGCATGGAACTCTGCCGATGTAGACCTACCCAGTAAATATGTAATACACAGGTAGAACTGCTAAATAGTCCTGATTGCATGGAACTCTGCCGATGTAGACCTACCCAGTAAATATGTAATACACTGGTAGAACTGCTAAATAGTCCTGATTGCATGGAACTCTGCCGATGTAGACCTACCCAGTAAATATGTAATACACTGGTAGAACTGCTAAATAGTCCTGATTGCATGGAACTCTGCCGATGTAGACCTACCCAGTAAATATGTAATACACAGGTAGAACTGCTAAGTAGTCCTGATTACATGGAACTCTTTCGATGTAGACCTACCCAGTAAATATGTAATACACAGGTAGAACTGCTAAGTAGTCCTGATTGCATGGAACTCTGCCGATGTAGACCTACCCAGTAAATATGAAATACACAGGTAGAACTGCTAAATAGTCCTGATTGCATGGAACTCTGCCGATGTAGACCTACCCAGTAAATATGTAATACACAGGTAGAACTGCTAAATAGCTCTGCTTGCATGGAACTCTGCCAATGTAGACCTACCCAGTAAATATGTAATACACAGGTAGAACTGCTAAATAGTCCTGATTGCATGGAACTCTGCCGATGTAGACCTACCCAGTAAATATGTAATACACAGGTAGAACTGCTAAGTAGTCCTGATTGCATGGAACTCTGCCGATGTAGACCTACCCAGTAAATATGAAATACACAGGTAGAACTGCTAAATAGTCCTGATTGCATGGAACTCTGCCGATGTAGACCTACCCAGTAAATATGTAATACACAGGTAGAACTGCTAAATAGCTCTGCTTGCATGGAACTCTGCCAATGTAGACCTACCCAGTAAATATGTAATACACAGGTAGAACTGCTAAATAGTCCTGATTGCATGGAACTCTGCCGATGTAGACCTACCCAGTAAATATGTAATACATAGGTAGAACTGCTAAATAGTCCTGATTGCATGGAACTCTGCCGATGTAGACCTACCCAGTAAATATGAATTACAAAGGTAGAACTGCTAAATAGTCCTGATTGCATGGAACTCTGCCGATGTAGACCTACTCAGTAAATATGTAATACACAGGTAGAACTGCTAAGTAGTCCTGATTGCATGGAACTCTGCCGATGTAGACCTACCCAGTAAATATGTAATACACAGGTAGAACTGCTAAATAGTGCTGATTGCATGGAACTCTGCCGTTGTAGACCTACCCAGTAAATATGTAAAACACAGGTAGAACTGCTAAGTAGTCCTGATTGCATGGAACTCTGCCGATGTAGACCTACCCAGTAAATATGAAATACACAGGTAGAACTGCTAAATAGTCCTGATTGCATGGAACTCTGCCGATGTAGACCTACCCAGTAAATATGTAATACACAGGTAGAACTGCTAAATAGCTCTGCTTGCATGGAACTCTGCCGATGTAGACCTACCCAGTAAATATGCAATACACAGGTAGAACTGCTAAATAGTCCTGATTGCATGGAACTCTGACGATGTAGACCTACCCAGTAAATATGTAATACACAGGTAGAACTGCTAAATAGCTCTGCTTGCATGGAACTCTGCCGATGTAGACCTACCCAGTAAATATGTAATACACAGGTAGAACTGCTAAATAGTCCTGATTGCATGGAACTCTGCCGATGTAGACCTACCCAGTAAATATGTAATACACTGGTAGAACTGCTAAATAGTCCTGATTGCATGGAACTCTGCCGATGTAGACCTACCCAGTAAATATGTAATACACTGGTAGAACTGCTAAATAGCCCTGATTGCATGGAACTCTGCCGATGTAGACCTACCCAGTAAATATGTAATACACAGGTAGAACTGCTAAGTAGTCCTGATTGCATGGAACTCTGCCGATGTAGACCTACCCAGTAAATATGAAATACACAGGTAGAACTGCTAAATAGTCCTGATTGCATGGAACTCTGCCGATTTAGACCTACCCAGTAAATACGTAATACACAGGTAGAACTGCTAAATAGCTCTGCTTGCATGGAACTCTGCCGATGTAGACCTACCCAGTAAATATGCAATACACAGGTAGAACTGCTAAATAGTCCTGATTGCATGGAACTCTGCCGATGTAGACCTACCCAGTAAATATGTAATACACAGGTAGAACTGCTAAATAGCTCTGCTTGCATGGAACTCTGCCGATGTAGACCTACCCAGTAAATATGTAATACACAGGTAGAACTGCTAAATAGTCCTGATTGCATGGAACTCTGCCGATGTAGACCTACCCAGTAAATATGTAATACACTGGTAGAACTGCTAAATAGTCCTGATTGCATGGAACTCTGCCGATGTAGACCTACCCAGTAAATATGTAATACACTGGTAGAACTGCTAAATAGTCCTGATTGCATGGAACTCTGCCGATGTAGACCTACCCAGTAAATATGTAATACACAGGTAGAACTGCTAAGTAGTCCTGATTACATGGAACTCTTTCGATGTAGACCTACCCAGTAAATATGTAATACACAGGTAGAACTGCTAAGTAGTCCTGATTGCATGGAACTCTGCCGATGTAGACCTACCCAGTAAATATGAAATACACAGTTAGAACTTCTAAATAGTCCTGATTGCATGGAACTCTGCCGATGTAGACCTACCCAGTAAATATGTAATACACAGGTAGAACTGCTAAATAGCTCTGCTTGCATGGAACTCTGCCAATGTAGACCTACCCAGTAAATATGTAATACACAGGTAGAACTGCTAAATAGTCCTGATTGCATGGAACTCTGCCGATGTAGACCTACCCAGTAAATATGTAATACATAGGTAGAACTGCTAAATAGTCCTGATTGCATGGAACTCTGCCGATGTAGACCTACCCAGTAAATATGTAATACACAGGTAGAACTGCTAAATAGTCCTGATTGCATGGAACTCTGCCGATGTAGACCTACCCAGTAAATATGTAATACACAGGTAGAACTGCTAAATAGTCCTGATTGCATGGAACTCTGCCGATGTAGACCTACCCAGTAAATATGTAATACACAGGTAGAACTGCTAAATAGTTGCGGACGCATGGATTGTGATGCACCCCAACCTGCCAATCAAGCGAACACACTTGTTATAATATTGCGCAATCTGGATTCACTTGCCACCAAGGATGACCTCAAGGCAATCTCCAATGAAATTGTCGACTTAAGACGAGAAGTAGCCACTATCTGTCAGACTGTAAATAGTCTGGGACCAAGACTGATGTCTGCTGAAGCCCAAATTGTCTCGATTAGTAATGACTTATCTTCTCTGAAAACAGCCTCATCGACTGTTGATCTGGAGGACTTATGCTCTGAGGTTGCCGACCGATCTGCCAGGCAGTCCAACATTGTGTTGTATAATGTGCCCGAAAGTAAGAGCAACAGTGCTGGAGCGAAGACTACCCATGATCGTGATCTAATCGGTAAAATATTCCGTCTGATAAGCTGCGATGTCCCCAGTTTCTCGTTCTTTAGAATTGGTAAGTCAACCCAGCGATTAGTGCGTCCGATCAAAGTCATTTTCCCAAACGCTGATGTTGTAAAAGACTTCTTCAAAAGATTTTCCAAAGAACTACTTACGGATAAATGTTTGTCTGAAGTAACTGCATCTCGTGACAGAACACCTAAAGAGCGGAATCATCTGGTGGAACTGCGCAAACAACTACAGGACCGTATGGAGTTGGGTGAGGTCAATCTGACGATCAGGTACATAAATGGGACTCCAAAGATTGTTACCAAGGCAAAAAACTAATATCTTCCAACGGCAAGGCAAGCTACCACATCTATTATCAGAACGTCAATGGCCTGAGATCAAAGCTTCATGAGCTACGTCTTTCTTTGTCGACATGTGTACATGATGTGTTTGTGCTTACGGAAACTAATCTGCAGCCATATATCTCTTCAGGAGAGCTTGGTTTTCCTGGCTCATATACAGTTTTCAGAAATGATCGCTTCCTCGAGGCTTCTGGCAAGTCTAGCGGTGGAGGAGTGCTCATTGCCACTTCTAAGCTTGTCAGCCCAACTGAAATCAGCATTCAGTCCGAGCTTGAAATGCTTTGTGTATCCTTAACCCCTCGTCCAAACTACAAAACACTTCTGGTGGGTGTGTACATCCCTCCTGCCTCTTTAAGTATATATAGATTTCTCTCACAGTATTGAGGAAGTACTGGCGACATCTCGTTTTGATTGCATCCATATTCTGGGTGATTTTAACGTGCCGGTCTCCAGCTGGGTTGACCTTGTTGTGCCTTCTGTGCTATCGCCACTGTCAATATTATCTCAAATAGCTGCGATGTTTTCGCTATTACAGGTAAATGAGATCCAAAATCAAAGGGGGGTCCTGCTTGACTTGATATTCACGTCGTCATCTGAGGCGCATGTTTTCTCTGAAAATGATCCAGTTGTGCAAGAGGATATACACCACCCTGCATTAAACTTCGTTATGGATCTCCCTGCACCAATTACTGCAACATCTAGGTTTATGAAAAATTTAGTTAAATGCAACCTTGACCAGGTATATCATGACTTAGCATTGGTCAATTTTGATGAAATGATATATGAGTATAGTGTCAACTCATCTTTTGAGAAATTCATTTCTACCATAAGGGACACAGTTATTAAGCATTCACCTTTAAAGAAATGTGGACCGTCAAAATTTCCTAAATGGTTTTCTCCTCAACTTAAGCAGTTGACCATAATTAAAAAAACTCTTCATAAGCGTTACAAGCAAACTCTTGATGACTCTGCATATCAGGAGTTCTCCTTAGCTAGATCACAGTGCAAGGCCTTGTCTAGAGAATGTTTTGCTAGTTATGTCAACCACGTCCAAGGTGTTCTTCCTCAAAACCCAAAAATTTTTTGGTCTTATGTAAAGGCTTTACAGGGTTCCAACCCATTGCCATCTACTGTTCACTTTGAGGGATCAATGTCTGTTGACGATGAATCCTCTTCTAACCTATTTGCAGACTTTTTTCATCAGTATTTGGTGATTGCGATGATGATCTTGAACCACCACGTTGTAATCTTCCCTCCTGTCCGGGAACGTATTCCTTTTCCTTAGTTGAAGTTTCTGAGGTTCGACATATACTCTCGACTCTTAATGTTAAAAAAGGGTGTGGCCCTGATTGCATCCCACCAGCTGTTGCAAGGCACTGTTGTCAATTGTTGGCTTCTCCTCTGACTAGACTCTTCAACATATCACTGTTGGCTGGCGTCTTTCCAGACATTTTGAAGACTGGCTACATTGTTCCGATCCACAAGAAAGGCCCCATCAGTGACGTCAAAAACTACCGGCCTATAACAATTCTGCCAGTCTTTGCAAAAGTGTTTGAGAGGGTTGTCCTTTCACGGATCAGCTTTATGGTCAACCAGTTCATTACACCAGCCCAGCATGGATTTAGGAAGGGGCGATCCTCTGTCACAAATCTTATGGTATTTGAGACATACGTATTTGACGCTTTTGAAGGTCGATGTCAGGTTGATGTTGTTGAGCTTGATTTTGAAAAGGCCTTTGATCGTGTGAACCACAATATTCTTCTGAACAAATTACAACTCTATAACATTCGTGGGAGCTTACTCCATTGGTTTTGGAGCTATTTGCACGAGCGTAGACTTTAGGTTAGGTACAATGGTGAATTCTCACGTGATTTCATCGCTACTTCTGGAGTGCCCCAGGGATCATTGCTCGGTCCATTTTCATCAATGATGTCGTCAAGGACCTTCACTGCGGCTTCCTGCTGTTTGCCGATGATCTCAAGATCTACCAGAGGGTCTCTTCCGTGGAGGATTCGAGCATTCTTCAAGATGGCATTGACTCTGTCTCCCAATGGTGCTCATTAAACAAGATGAACCTGAACGTTGACAAGTGCGTCAGCATTACCTTCCATCGCATTTTGAATCCCTTGCAACGTGAGTACCTTCTGGATGGAAGAGTGTTAACCAGGTCTTCAGAAGTGAGGGACTTGGGTGTGATACTGACTTCAACTCTTAGCTGGGAATGCCAAGTTCAATCTGTTTGCAGTAGGGCACTACGAAGCCTCGGCCTCATTCATCGGCTTGCTTCAACTTTTTCTAACCTTTACTCATTGATATTACTGTACTGTTCTCTGGTCAGACCACATCTCGAGTACTGTGACGTCATTTGGTCCCCGCATCAGCTTTACCTCAAGGATGAGATCGAGTCTGTTCAACGTAGATTTCTTCGTATTGTGGGTATCCGTCTTGGCTTCAGATATCAGGACGTACCTTTGGAGGAGGTATCGTCTATGCTCCTCCTTCCACCCCTTGAAGTCAGGCGTTTCAATCATGATGTGGTCTTACTCCAACGCCTTGTTATTTCGGAGCTGGACTGCCCTGCACTACTTGAGAGAGTCAACTACAGGACTCCCTCTGGAACCAGATCTCGGGACCTATTTGCCAGGGTGCCTGCCTCTTCAAATTACTTATTGAACAGCCCTATTCAGAGAATCCAGAGGCATGGAAATCTAATCCCTGGTTGTGTCGACCCTTTCAACTACAGTGGATCGGCTTTTAGGAGACGTCTCCATCAGCTCCAGGACTGCTTTTAGCACGTGCTTTTATCGTTATTTATTAATATGCCTGTGCATTTATCTGTGTTTTTATGTTTGTATTTTTGCTGTATCTTTTCAAATTCTATACTTATACAAGTCTGTTTGTTTTGCTCATATATTTATTAATGTTATTTATTTGAAACTTGAATATTTATTGTATCTAGCTCTGGTTAGCATTCTCTCTAGCATGTTTTAGAATTATTATATAAATTGTAAAGGAATAACACTGTGGCTTTGCCGTTGGAAAGATAAATAAATAAATAGTCCTGATTGCATGGAACTCTGCCGATGTAGACCTACCCAGTAAATATGTAATACACAGGTAGAACTGCTAAATAGTGCTGATTGCATGGAACTCTGCCGATGTAGACCTACCCAGTAAATATGTAATACACAGGTAGAACTGCTAAATAGTCCTGATTGCATGGAACTCTGACGATGTAGACCTACCTAGTAAATATGTAATAAACAGGTAGAACTGCTAAATAGTCCTGATTGCATGGAACTCTGCCGATGTAGACCTACCCAGTAAATATGTAATACACAGGTAGAACTGCTAAATAGTCCTGATTGCATGGAACTCTGCCGATGTAGACCTACCCAGTAAATATGTAATACACAGATAGAACTGCTAAGTAGTCCTGATTGCATGGAACTCTGCCGATGTAGACCTACCCAGTAAATATGTAATACACAAGTAGAACTGCTAAGTAGTCCTGATTGCATGGAACTCTGCCGATGTAGACCTACCCAGTAAATATGTAATACACAGGTAGAACTGCTAAGTAGTCCTGATTGCATGGAACTCTGCCGATGTAGACCTACCCAGTAAATATGTAATACACAGGTAGAACTGCTAAGTAGTCCTGATTACATGGAACTCTGCCGATGTAGACTTACCCAGTAAATATGTAATACACAGGTAGAACTGCTAAATAGTCCTGATTGCATGGAACTCTGCCGATGTAGACCTACCCAGTAAATATGTAATACACAGGTAGAACTGCTAAATAGTCCTGATTGCATGGAACTCTGCCGATGTAGACCTACCCAGTAAATATGTAATACAAAGGTAGAACTGCTAAGTAGTCCTGATTGCATGGAACTCTGCCGATGTAGACCTACCCAGTAAATATGTAATACACAGGTAGAACTGCTAAGTAGTCCTGATTGCATGGAACTCTGCCGATGTAGACCTACCCAGTAAATATGTAATACAAAGGTAGAACTGCTAAATAGTCCTGATTGCATGGAACTCTGCCGATGTAGACCTACCCAGTAAATATGTAATACACAGATAGAACTGCTAAATAGTCCTGATTGCATGGAACTCTGCCGATGTAGACCTACCCAGTAAATATGTAATACACAGGTAGAACTGCTAAATAGTCCTGATTAAATGGAACTCTGCCGATGTAGACCTACCCAGTAAATATGTAATACAAAGGTAGAACTGGTAAATAGTCCTGATTGCATGGAACTCTGCCGATGTAGACCTACCCAGTAAATATGTAATACACAGATAGAACTGCTAAATAGTCCTGATTGCATGGAACTCTGCCGATGTAGACCTACCCAGTAAATATGTAATACACAGGTAGAACTGCTAAATAGTCCTGATTGCATGGAACTCTGCCGATGTAGACCTACCCAGTAAATATGTAATACACAGGTAGAACTGCTAAATAGTCCTGATTGCATGGAACTCTGCCGATGTAGACCTACCCAGTAAATATGTAATACACAGGTAGAACTGCTAAATAGTCCTGATTGCATGGAACTCTGCCGATGTAGACCTACCCAGTAAATATGTAATACACAGGTAGAACTGCTAAATAGACCTGATTGCATGGAACTCTGCCGATGTAGACCTACCCAGTAAATATGTAATACACAGGTAGAACTGCTAAATAGTCCTGATTGCATGGAACTCTGCCGATGTAGACCTACTCAGTAAATATGTAATACACAGGTAGAACTGCTAAATAGTCCTGATTGCATGGAACTCTGCCGATGTAGACCTACCCAGTAAATATGTAATACACAGGTAGAACTGCTAAATAGTCCTGATTGCATGGAACTCTGCCGATGTAGACCTACCCAGTAAATATGAATTACAAAGGTAGAACTGCTAAATAGCTCTGATTGCATGGAACTCTGCCGATGTAGACCTACTCAGTAAATATGTAATACACAGGTAGAACTGCTAAGTAGTCCTGATTGCATGGAACTCTGCCGATGTAGACCTACCCAGTAAATATGTAATACACAGGTAGAACTGCTAAATAGTGCTGATTGCATGGAACTCTGCCGTTGTAGACCTACCCAGTAAATATGTAATACACAGGTAGAACTGCTAAGTAGTCCTGATTGCATGGAACTCTGCCGATGTAGACCTACCCAGTAAATATGTAATACAAAGGTAGAACTGCTAAGTAGTCCTGATTGCATGGAACTCTGCCGATGTAGACATACCCAGTAAATATGTAATACACAGGTAGAACTGCTAAGTAGTCCTGACTGCACGGAACTCTGCCGATGTAAACCTACCCAGTAAATCAGGACATGTACAACGCCTGATGATGATCCACTTTTTACATCAATATTTGTCGTGTTTATTACACGAATATTTATTTACTAATTTAGTTTAGATATTTGAGAGATTCAACGACAGAGACATGGTGTATTACCATCAACGTGGAGTAAAACAGTCGGCTTCACAATGTAATATAACAATAATATACCCATGATTAATCTAACCGAAAATGCAAAAGGAGATTTTTAATTTGATAAATTAACCACTACAAAATTTCAATAGTTTAGCTATGATGTTTTTAAACTATGAGCTAGTTTAGATGATTAGTCAATCTTTTTAACTGGATCTTAATCATCAAAACGTTTCCTAAACCACGCCTACAACGTGGATCACATGTAGTACGCTGGTTTGTTGATGAAAACTACCTAATAACATTTCAAACATAAGTAACGTATGGTTAAGTGATTTCATACCTCAAAGCCATTGCGAAAATCTTCCTAAATAGTTTATTGTATGTTCAACTAAGCGCCCATAAATTTTAAGTCTCTCTTTCAAGTGTCCAGTGCTAACGAATGTTCTACTTTTGACTACAATAAAAAGACGCTGTTTTGGCTGATCAAAGCTTCGTTAATTTTCTCCTCTTATTTTATTATCTTCCTACATCAATGTTTTCTTTAATCCACTGTTCCCTTTGGCCTTTGTTCTGGGATAGTAGTAATTAATTGCCTTTGAATATCGATAAAAGGTCAATTAAAAAACCTTTAAGGAAGTTTTTATTCCTGGCTAAAGGAAGGGTCAGCTATACTCAGATACCTCTGTAGCTCAGATATCACGAGGACGTTTCATTAGTAAAACTAAATGCATACTAAAAATGTATAAAAATATTAGTTAAAGTACATTTATTTTAATTTATGATTTGAAAAATTTTTTAGAACGACATAATAACAGAAATTACCTGTTTTTATTTTTTTACTTTTAATAGTTTGAAAGGCCGTAAGACATGAAAAAGAAATAAGTACTTGGGGTAAAATTTAAAACAGACAAATGTTTAAAATAAAAAATTATTGCAATACAAAATTGATACAAATAAAAAATGGAGTAAAATTAAAAAAAAAAATTAAATCGTCTAAATTATATTTCTAAGTCTATTACTTATTGAAATGTTTTGTAGTATTTCACATATTCTTTTAAAATTTACTTATTTAATTTTATATAACTGTTGACCAGAAAAACTCGCCCACTTCTTTCCTGACTACGCATCAATTAGCCTACGTTATAGAATATTTGGGTAAAACATAAAGTTATGAAATAATCTTTAGCATGAATACTAAATACTGATTAAAATAGTATTAGTGTTTCATTGACTACGTATGATCCAGGTTTACTACCTTAAAGTCTGTGACTTCCTCAGGTCCTGCTCTGTAGTCATGTCACTCATTATTCCAGTCTACGTAACGTACAATTAATGCATGTAGAGTACCTTACTTATTTATAAAACATCGACAACTGGTGAGACCAAGAAGGTGAGCAAACCGTCTTGGTAAATACCCGTATAATCCTCAAAAAGGCACGCTTTTAACTTATCACAAGTAATATAACTTAATCTAGTATACCTGCATTCGTCCAAGTAATGTAACTTAATCTAGTATACCTGCATTCGTCCAAGTAATATAACTTAATCTAGTATACCTGCATTCGTCCAAGTCCGTCGTTGTTTGACTCTTCTTCGACTTCTTCTTGCGCCTGGGACGAACCCTCAGAGGAGAAATGGATTGGCGGGAGGCTCGCGGGGCCTTGGGTGGTTCCGGGGGCGAGCCCCTTCCATCCTGGGGCCTCGTGCTGAGGCTGAGCCGTACCACCCGCACCTCAGGAGGGCCCATCAGGGATGACAGATCAATCATGGGGATACTTCCGCCGACACGTTTTCTGGAACAGCCATTTCAGGAGTAATATTCACTAAGGGTACAGGAAAGTAACTTATCAATTATTTTCCAGGAAATTACTGCTAATACAGTATACATCTTTCTCTATATTAAATAAGAACAAACCCAACACAATTACTCTTTTCTCTCCTTAATTTATCACTTTCCCTCATCATTATATTCGTACTTTCCTTGCACTGACAACGAGCATCGTAACTTTCTAACACGGCTAACCAGCTCAATAAAATTCTTGGGTGGCTTCTCCGGAATTGTTCTTATCGTGATAACTCGTATTCCATCTTTACACCATAATACAGAGACCAGTCTATAGGCTTTGTTTGTTTAATCCTATATTTGTAGTTAAAACGTTTCATTATAATTTACGTTACATTAATATCCAAAATTAAATTCATCTACATACCTCAAACCATAGATATAGGAGTTAACCAAGTTTTATAGAACAAAGTAGCCTACAGTTCTGTTAAAGAAAAAATTGGTTAATTTGGAATGATACATCGTTGTTTTGTAAGGTATATAACACACAGAATGTCGATGCAATTATATGGATACATACTATAAATGAAACACAGTTAAAAATGAGCCTTTTTCTATCTTATGTGAACCTTGCCAGTTCAACTAAGAACCAACATTTTGATATGTTTATTGATGGTACTGGACCACCCGCCCGCCCATACACTCCATGCATTACGTGTACATCCAGTGGTATTGGCCCACCCGCGCGCCCATACACGTCCAAGCAGTACGTGTACAGCCAGTGGTATTAGTCCACCCGCCCGCCCAAACACGTCCAAGCAGTACGTGTACATCCAGTGGTATTAGCCCACCCACCCGCCCATACACGTCCAAGCAGTACGTGTACAGCCAGTGGTATTAGCCCAATCGCCCGCCTATACACGTCCAAGCAGTACGTGTACAGCCAGTGGTATTAGCCCACCCGCCCGCCCATACACGTCCAAGCAGTACGTATACAGCCAGTGGTATTAGCCCACCCGCCCGCCCATACACGTCCAAGTAGTACGTGTACATCCAGTGGTGTTGGGCCACCCACCCGCCCATACACGTCCATGCAGTACGTGTACAGCCAGTGGTGTTGGGCCACCCACCCGCCCATACACGTCCATGCAGTACGTGTACAGCCAGTGGTGTTGGGCCACCCACCCGCCCATACACGTCCATGCAGTAGGTGTACAGCCAGTGGTATTATCGGTTGTACAGTCAATACATGCAACATATATAGATGAAAGTCTAATGAGTTTATTTGACAGTTTGACTACTGACTATTTGTTAGTAATTTCGAAGAATATGTAACACTGTCTCTTGTAAAGATATAACACTTTCAAACAATATCAATCCTAGTAGTGAAGTTGAGATAAAGAACATAAATATAGTCTCTCTTCTATAGTCTCGCGACCGCCTATGATCCAGATGAAGGGGATTTCGGTGCGCAAGAACCACGGATTGTGAAAATTATTAAACGATAGAAGATAAATATGTAGGCCAACTCACTGGTATAGGCAACTGACCCAGAATTTAAATAAAATAAATTACACCGTTCACAACCAATGCATTTAACTTATGATCGTAATTTTAATAACTTTTGTAGAATATGTTTGGTTAAGCAGAAAATTTAAATAAGTATATCTAGTGCACATTCACGTACGTATAGAAGCTATCTTTCATTGTAAAGGTTCCTCTACACAAAACCGACCCTTATTGTTTCGTGGAATGGATTCAAACTTGTCCATTTTGGAATTCGGTTAATTTAGGATCTTCAAAAATCAAAGTCACTAGTTGATATAGTCAAACGATAGAAAACAAGACACCCATCCACTCGCGTTTTCTTTAGGTGCACCGGTTCCTGCATTTCATTCTTTTGGAACGTTGTTTGCAATGTCTACTAAATTGATATGTTATGCCAAGTATATACATCTGTTTAACATACTTAACTCAGGCGCAGACCAACAAAAGCATACACCTTACTGTAATATACATTTTTATTAACTCAGTTGAAATTCACTGTTAGATTTTTGCCATTTCCACTTTCAACAAGTTCCATTTATAGTGTAAAAATAGTTATTACAACCTCAACGTTTGAAATAACTCTTTCCGTTTCAGTTTTCATTGTATTCAGTACATTAAGGCTGCAAAATTCTTCTTCGTGTTATGATACAGTTCAATACAGTTACTAAGGCTTCCTATTAATAGGTTGTCAGAGCGTTCGTTTACTTTTCAACGCCTCATACATTACACGGCGATCCATAGCATTTTGAAAGGTTTGCACTCTTATAACTGTTCTTAGTATTTCAGAATACCTATGGAGAGAAGAAGATATTCTATCCCAAAATTAGCATCCCAAAGTTAATTTGATTACCCATTGCTTTGAATGTATATTAATAACATCTACCGGGCAGTCAAACCATCGTAAATTGAAGCTACGGACAAACAACTAACTATAACTGAAAGAGTTTGGCCATAAGTCTTAAAAAGATAAAACGTATTAGAAGACGAGCATCACGCAGGGGAGATTCACGCCAGTTTGCACGAGGCGAGGCATTTATAAAGCCATAGGCCGGAAAAATGACTGGTGGGCATGCGAGTGGCGGAGAAATGTCGACACGTGCAACCACCAACTCGTCGCCATCATGTTTTATTATAAATACCCAAATATCAAAAAGCAGCTTATATAAAAAAGTTGTTATTATTTTATTTTACTTGTCAACTTATTATTTTTGCAGTATATTAGTTAACTATAGTAAACAGTAAATATCATAGGTGTATCGAATGATGTAGCCTAAATGTTTTATTAATCAAGATTCAATCAAGATATCATGAACGTTGACTATAAATAAATTGTTTGAAGTAATGGTAGTTTAAGTAATTTGAGCCAGATATTTGGAGGTTAGGTCCCCTAATTTGAGTAGTTCTACCTTAGATCAATCAATAAAAAGAAGTTGCCATGACGGGCACCCTAACTGACCGAACTGTCATGGGCACTGTTCAACATGTGATTCGACATATGTGACGCTGCTGTTGTTAGAAGGTTTGCGAGCAGCTATAGGTCTGGTTACCTAAACATTTTTCAACAGTATCGTCACATTATTTTCTTAGCTGTATCGAACATGTGGAAGAGACGGTCGGCTAAATCTGAATGCACGAAACAATACAGTCAATGTGCAGACGTTCCTGAATGTATTTAGGACTCGTTAAAGTCACTGTGCAGCTCATCCTGTATGTAAGACTAGTTACAGTCACTGTGCAGACGTTCCTGAACGTAAGACTAGTTACAGTCACTGTGCAGCTCATCCTGAATGTAAGACTAGTTACAGTCACTGACCAGCTGATCCTAAATGTAAGACTGATTAAAGTCACTGTGCAGCTGTTGCTAAATGTAAGACTCATTACAGTCACTGTGCAGACGTTTCTGATTTTAAGACTCGTAACAGTCACTGTGCAGACGTTCCTGAATGTAAGACTAGTTACAGTCACTGTGCAGCTCATCCTGAATGTATGACTCTTTACAGTCACTGTGCAGACGTTCCTGAATGTAAGACTCATTACAGTCACTGTGCAGCTCATCCTGAATGTAAGACTCATTGCAGTCACTGTGCAGACGTTCCTGAATATAAGACTCATTACAGTCACTGTGCGGACGTTCCTTAATGTAAGACACGTTACAGTCTTTGTGCAGCTCATCCTGAATGTAAGACTCATTACAGTCACTGTGCAGACGTTCCTGAATGTAAGACTCATTACAGTCACTGTGCAGCCGTTTCTGAATGTAAGACTCGTTACAGTCACTGTGCAGCTCATCCTGAATGTATGACTCATTACAGTCACTGTGCAGTTGATCCTAAATGTAAGACTCATTACAGTCACTGTGCGGACGTTCCTTAATGTAAGACACGTTACAGTCACTGTGCAGCTCATCCTGAATGTAAGACTAGTTACAGTCACTGTGCAGACGTTCCTGAATGTAAGACACGTTACAGTCACTGTGCAGCTCATCCTGAATGTAAGACTAGTTACAGTCACTGTGCAGACGTTCCTGAATGTAAGACACGTTACAGTCACTGTGCAGCTCATCCTGAATGTAAGACTAGTTACAGTCACTGTGCGGACGTTCCTGAATGTAAGGTTCATTACAGTCACTGTGCAGCTCATCCTGAATGTAAGACTAGTTACAGCCACTGTGCAGCTGATCCTAAATGTAAGACTCGTTACAGTCACTGTGCAGCTGTTCCTGAATGTAAGACTCGTTACAGTCACTGTGGAGCTGTTCCTAAATGTAAGACTCATTACAGTCACTGTGCAGCCGTTTCTGAATGTAAGACTCGTTACAGTCACTGTGCAGCTCATCCTGAATGTAAGACTCATTACAGTCACTGTGCAGACGTTCCTAAATGTAAGACTCATTACAGTCACTGTGCAGCCGTTTCTGAATGTAAGACTCATTACAGTCACTGTGCAGACGTTCCTGAATGTAAGATACATTACAGTCACTGTGCAGCTGTTCCTGAGTGTAAGACTCATTACAGTCACTGTGCAGCTGATCCTAAATGTAAGACTCATTACAGTCACTGTGCAGCCGTTTCTGAATGTAAGACTCGTTACAGTCACTGTGCAGACGTTCCTGAATGTAAGACTCATTACAGTCACTGTGCAGCTGTTCCTAAATGTAAGACTCATTACAGTCACTGTGCAGCCGTTTCTGAATGTAAGACTCGTTACAGTCACTGTGCAGCTCATCCTGAATGTAAGACTCATTACAGTCACTGTGCAGTTGATCCTAAATGTAAGACTCATTACAGTCACTGTGCAGCTGTTCCTAAATGTAAGACTCATTACATTCACTGTGCAGCTCATCCTGAATGTAAGACTCATTACAGTCACTGTGCAGACGTTCCTGAATGTAAAACTCGTTACAGTTACTGTGCAGCTCATCCTGAATGTAAGACTAGTTACAGTCACTGTGCAGACGTTCATGAATGTAAAACTCGTTACAGTCACTGTGCAGCTCATCCTGAATGTAAAACTAGTTATAGTCACTGTGCAGACGTTCCTGAATGTAAAACTCGTTACAGTCACTGTGCAGATCATCCTGAATGTAAGACTCATTACAGTCACTGTGCAGACGTTCCTGAATGTAAGACTCATTACAGTCACTGTGCAGACGTTCCTGAATGTAAAACACGTTACAGTCACTGTGCAGCTCATCCTGAATGTAAAACTAGTTACAGTCACTTTGCAGACGTTCCTGAATGTAAAACTCGTTACAGTCACTGTGCAGCTCATCCTGAATGTAAGACTAGTTACAGTCACTGTGCAGTTGATCCTAAATGTAAGACTCATTACAGTCACTGTGCAGCTCATTCTGAATGTAAGACTCATTACAGTCACTGTGCAGACGTTCCTGAATGTAAGATACATTACAGTCACTATGCAGCCGTTTCTGAATGTAAGACTCGTTACAGTCACTGTGCAGCTCATCCTGAATGTAAGACTCATTACAGTCACTGTGCAGATTACAGTCACTGTGCAGACGTTCCTGAATGTAAGACTCATTACAGTCACTGTGCAGCGTTCCTTAAATGTAGACTCATTACAGTCACTGTGCAGCGTTCTGAATGTAAACTCGTTACAGTCACTGTGCAGCTCATCCTGAATGTAAGACTATTACAGTCACTGTGCAGTTGATCCTAATGTAAGACTCATTACAGTCACTGTGCAGCTTTCTAATGTAAGACTCATTACATCACTGTGCAGATCCTGAATGTAAGATCATTACAGTCACTGCAGCGTTCTGAATGTAAACTCGTTACAGTACTGTGCAGCTCATCCTGAATGTAAGACTATTACAGTCACTGTGCAGACGTTCTAATGTAAACTCTTACAGTCACTGTGCAGCCTTCTGAATGTAAACTATTAAGTCACTGTGCAGACGTTCCTGAATGTAAATCTTACAGTCACTTGGCGATTCTGAATGTAAGACTCATTACAGTCACTGTGCAGACGTTCCTGAATGTAAGACTCATTACAGTCACTGTGCAGACGTTCCTGAATGTAAAACACGTTACAGTCACTGTGCAGCTCATCCTGAATGTAAAACTAGTTACAGTCACTGTGCAGACGTTCCTGAATGTAAAACTCGTTACAGTCACTGTGCAGCTCATCCTGAATGTAAGACTAGTTACAGTCACTGTGCAGTTGATCCTAAATGTAAAACTCGTTACAGTCACTGTGCAGCTCATCCTGAATGTAAGACTAGTTACAGTCACTGTGCAGTTGATCCTAAATGTAAGACTCATTACAGTCACTGTGCAGCTCATTCTGAATGTAAGACTCATTACAGTCACTGTGCAGACGTTCCTGAATGTAAGATACATTACAGTCACCATGCAGCCGTTTCTGAATGTAAGACTCGTTACAGTCACTGTGCAGCTCATCCTGAATGTAAGACTCATTACAGTCACTGTGCAGACGTTCCTAAATGTAAGACTCATTACAGTCACTGTGCAGCCGTTTCTGAATGTAAGACTCATTACAGTCACTGTGCAGACGTTCCTGAATGTAAGATACATTACAGTCACTATGCAGCCGTTTCTGAATGTAAGACTCGTTACAGTCACTGTGCAGCTCATCCTGAATGTAAGACTCATTACAGTCACTGTGCAGACGTTCCTGAATGTAAGACTCATTACAGTCACTGTGCGGACGTTTCTGAATGTAAGACTCATTACAGTCACTGTGCAGACGTTCCTGAATGTAAGACTCATTACAGTCACTGTGCAGACGTTCCTGAATGTAAGACTCATTACAGTCACTGTGCGGACGTTCCTGAATGTAGGACTCGTTACAGTCACTGTGCAGCTGTTCCTGTATGTAAGACTAGTTACAGTCACTGTGCAGACGTTCCTGAATGTAGGACTCGTTACAGTCACTGTGCTGCTGATCCTAAATGTAAGACTCGTTACAGTCACTGTGCAGCTGTTCCTGTATGTAAGACTAGTTACAGTCACTGTGCAGACGTTCCTGAATGTAAGACTAGTTACAGTCACTGTGCAGCTGATCCTAAATGTAAGACTCGTTACAGTCACTGTGCAGCTGTTCCTAAATGTAAGACTCATTACAGTCAATGTGCAGACGTTTCTGAATGTAAGACTCGTTACAGTCACTGTGCAGCTGATCCTAAATGTAAGACTCGTTACAGTCACTGTGCAGCTGTTCCTAAATGTAAGACTCATTACAGTCAATGTGCAGATGTTTCTGAATGTAAGACTAGTTACAGTCACTGTGCAGCTGATCCTAAATGTAAGTCTCGTTACAGTCACTGTGCAGCTGTTCCTAAATGTAAGACTCATTACAGTCAATGTGCAGACGTTTCTGAATGTAAGACTCGTTACAGTCACTGTGCAGCTGATCCTAAATGTAAGACTCGTTACAGTCACTGTGCAGCTGATCCTAAATGTAAGACTCGTTACAGTCACTGTGCAGCTGTTCCTAAATGTAAGACTCATTACAGTCAATGTGCAGACGTTTCTGAATGTAAGACTCGTTACAGTCACTGTGCAGCTGATCCTAAATGTAAGACTCGTTACAGTCACTGTGCAGCTGATCCTGAATGTAAGACTCATTACAGTCACTGTGCAGCTGATCCTGTATGTATGACTCGTTACAGTTACTGTGCAGTTATTCCCACTTTTACGAACCCCCTTCGCCTGTGGTATTCATAATTTGACCATTTACTAAGTTTTGAGAAACAATAATAGAATTGTGTATTTATGTTGAGACAAAAACCAGATGCAATTATAATCCTAGATAACGTTATGAGCCTAGAACTGATGAAATATAATTAACGGGAACTGATTAATTAATTTTTTTTTAAATGATTTAATTAACTTTTATTTAAATTTTAGTAAAGCCGAAATGGATCTTGCTAGAGGGGACTGAGTTCCAACTGATTTGTGAAAAGGCTTAGCCAAGAAGTGGGAATGGATCGAGTATTCTGCTTCCAATGGTTATGGTTTTGAAAGAACAGTTCCAAAATAAAAATATGATTTTGAGAATAATTCCCTCCCTCCACAATTGGGCAGAATACAAACTGTGGGCGACTTTTACACAGTATAATACCAGTAAATTACTAATTCTATTCAGCTATCTGAAAGCTCCCATTAAATAAAATTAAAATATCATTTATATTAGGAACCTATTATTATTAGGTTATTGTTATTAGTCATAATAATTTTTACTATGTTATTATATAGTGCTAATATGATATGGCATCTATGCTTTATCTTCTTGATTTGATTTTATAACGACATTTGTACGAATATACTAATTGTAAATGATTTCATTTACATTCTGTTTGTACTATTTTAAGTTATTTTACAACTATGTTTTCACGTTATATATTACAAACAGAATATAACTATATACTAAACCAGTTTCAAACTATGTTGCATTTGGACCAGTATTGACTAATTTATAAAAGGTGTTTTAAACAGAGTCTCTGGAAGACAAAGAGTGCTGATATGGACTAAGCCACGCGTCAACAGAATGTATGATTTTTACCTTCGATCTGTAGCAACCTTTTATATTGCGGTAGGTAAAAACAGTCGAGTCCTGTTGAGTTAGACATGATGCCAACTGAGCGGTTTTCTCTACAACAATCACTTTGTTCTTGCATATTTATAAGTAATTCAATCTTCTCTAAAGTCAGTGAACTGTACTCGATGTAGTGTTGAGAGCCAATTCTGAAAGTGTGTGTGTGAGAGAGTGTGTGTTGTAGGTGATACAACACCAAGGGTCTGCTCAATGGCTTCTATCGGTTTGGACATTACTATAAAGAGGTCTGGGCTGTCCTTGTTGGACAGTAGCCAAGGATCGGGTGTTTTAGATAGGAAACAAATATATAGACGAAAGTCAGACCAATACTACGTGGTTTGGATTCCACGTTAAGCTGTATGTTCTTGGCCCTCTCTGAGCAGCACTCTCAGTTAGCAAAAAGACTAAACAGGCCATCCTACACTCATGTAATCGTTCATAAAAGGCTTTAATTACTCAACATTAAATTTATTTTGTACTTTAATTACGAACCAATTATACATGCGAATATTAATTAGCATTAGAATATTATTTTGCTCATATTGGCCTTGAATTGAACCAACACTCAATTAATTGTTATTAACTTTATGGTTTTAAAGCCACTTTTTGAAAGAAGAAAAAAAGGTTTTTTGAGCTCCTTTTGGCCAAATTTGCCACTGACGCTACAAGCAAAACTTCACTGGATCTGCATTTACGGAAGTGTCCTGAATACACGTTTCATATTTTATTTTTGGATTTGAAAGTCAACAATATTATCTATTGAGAAAAATAAAAAAAATTCAAACTCTGAACACGATAATATGGACTTAGTTTTACTATCATCATGCTTAGAGTAAAAACGTTCAGTGTTTGAGATGTTTCAACGGTGACTGGCCACTCTTTTCGCTACATAAGTTACATAAAATACCGACTCTTATAACATTAGGTTCTCGGCGTTAACAACAACAGTTTATACTAATAGTTAATTTTTGTCATAATGCTTGAAGTTGTGAAGTGCGTCCATTAGTCTCTAAGGAGCGCCGGACTTGTCCGTGAGTCCTAAACGGGTCAAAGATGGATTAGAAGGTCATCTGTCAGTTACAGATATCGTCAATAGAATAAGGACATAGGCCCAGCAGATAGTCCTTTAACATAATCTTAAATTTACTTAAAGATTCTATACTAGCAGGATGGTTGGGTAACTTCTGAAACCAACTTGACCACACAATAGTTTGGTTTTTTCATAATAGCTAGCCTATGGTTTTCAGAGTGCATGTGTTGAAAACTCTGCATGTAGTGTATCTAATGTTATAATTATGTTAAAGTCAACTGGCATTTATTAAATTAAGTTTTTTAACATACAATATACTCTCATGAATAAATAGGGTTGGTACTATAGATTTTCAATGTGATAAGCGGTGTGTTTACTGTGACTGAGGCCTTATATCTGGTTAGGTGAACTGGTTAAATAAAATGAGTGGTTAAGTGGAAGAGAGGACTGCATAGTCCTAACTTCACCACTAAATAAAGGATTTTTAATTCATTCATTCAATATCGCTCGAATCCCCTTTTTCGCCATGTAAATATTTTGTTTTTTTTTACAACTATCCCACAGAATATTAGAATATGGAATCTTACTTTAAATTAGGCTAACTATGTGTTTGTAGATGCCTGTTGAAATGTTGAACTCCACCTTAGTCATCTGATGATCCCAGCTCATCATTAGGTGATCACTAGTTATCATTAGGTTTAGTAAGGTGGATGGGTGAGCTAGACTGGTGAAGTGTTCACGTAAAGGAAGGGCTCATTAGGTATAGGGTGGGTGGGTGGTTAGGTTTAGAAAATAAGGCAGGTGGGTGGTTTATCAAACTGCGAGAGCAGAAGGTGGGGAAGAGATTTTATCTAGTGTTACTCCCAGAAAGTCAGTTGACACTTGTTGTTGTGGTAATTAATTGTTCATTGTGGGACGAGATGATGCAACGGCATGCAATCACTTTCGTAGGTTAATTTGATAGCAAATAAATCTATTGTTAGTGCTATTTAGTTTTAAAGAATAGCTATGATTGTCTAGTATTGTTCTAATTATATGAGATAAACTTTTATCACTTACAGGTCAGGAGTTACCTGTAGCCGAGGTCCTCCGACCGCCATGGGTCGACGAAGGACATCCAGCAGTCCTCCTTTGATCCTACCTCCTGGGTTCAGTCCTCCGACCGCCGTGGATCAGTCCTTCTTTGATCCTACCTCCTGGGTTAT
This sequence comes from Stictocephala bisonia, assembly GCA_035578905.1. Classification (NCBI taxonomy): domain Eukaryota; kingdom Metazoa; phylum Arthropoda; class Insecta; order Hemiptera; family Membracidae; genus Stictocephala; species Stictocephala bisonia. The sequence continues at coordinate 1,238,240 of JAQJVL010000191.1, read as the reverse complement.
ATCCTCCGACCGCCGTGGATCAGCCCTCCTTTGATCCTACCTCCTGGGTTCAGTCCTCCGACTGCCGTGGATCAGTCCTCCTTTGATCCTACCTCCTGGGTTCAGTTCTCCGACCGCCGTGGATCAGTCCTCCTTTGATCCTACCTCCTGGGTTCAGTCCTCCGACCGCCGTGGATCAGTCCTCCTTTGATCCTACCTCCTGGGTTCAGTCCTGCGCCAGTAAGACATCTACGTTTATATCTCAAAATATGATAAGTCAATATGTTGTCTAAGTAAAATTTTATTTATCTTAGTGTACATTTTGACTAAATGCAGTATGGTCTCTCCAATCATGTACGGCGTCATACTAGTTTATGGGTCGGTAGGTGGGTCAATACCACTGGATGTGTATGAGTGGGCGGGTGGGTTTATACCACTGGATGTGTATGGGTGGGTGAGTGGGTCAATACCACTGGATGTGTATGGGTGGGTGAGTGGGTCAATACCACTGGATGTGTATGGGTGGGTAAGTGGGTCAATACCACTGGATGTGTATAGGTGGGCGGGTGGGTCAATACCACTGGACATGTACGGGTGGCCGGGTGGGTCAATAGCACTATACGTGTATGGGTGTGTGAGTAGTACAGATTAGATGTTCAACTTAAATTGTGGCGAGGTGTTTTTAACATTTTTTTTCATGCTTTTCCAGATTTTTAGTTGGATTTTATCGCAGAATGAACATAAAAAAACACTGTTGCTTTTACAAAAGTTGGTAATTATATTCTCCTGGCACATTCTCCTTCTATAGTCAGTCTTCTAAACCTCCCTAACAAGTATCTTATATACATTTTACTAAGGAATTAGAGCTTTTTCTCACAACAACAACCCATTCATCATCGAACTGTACTGAATATATATAATGACCATCATGGCAACAACCATAGTAATTCTGTTAGGTTAGGAGCACCATTTGTTCCAAATATTACTGATTGTGGAATTGGAAACATTTTGCTGTTTTTTTTTTTTTCACCATGATTTCCACTACTATTTTTCTTATTATTCTATAAGTCATTTTTCAGCTTGGTTTAGTGTCATTTCTTACTTTTTTACCAAAATTATGCTCGTAGAATATTATTCGTTTGTATAATAAGTTTGAAGAAATTCCTAGTTGATTCCACATGTAGGAATGACTTATCGGCTTTTCTAATAGAAAAATTGTATTTTATATAGTTTTTAATTTTTTTTTAATTTACACTTTTAGAACCATTAAGTACATAGATTATAGTTTTTAGCTTCTTGTGTACGGGCTAACCCATATCAATGTAAAGAGTTAGGGGGGAAATCAATTAGTAATCCAATTGTTTACTATGTTGTGTGAAATTAACCAACCACACTTTTGCTGTTATGTAAAGTAGGATGTAAAGGGGTAGGATGAAGACACGACACATCACACCAACAAGTGAGTAGTGTCTGTATTCGCACGTTATATCTACATTTATTGGTGTGCGATTGTAGTTGGAAAAGACGCGACGAGACTATTTTACCGTGTCCAATTCTGTTTTTGCCTACAGTCGTAGATCCGTTAAAAAAATTGCTCCTTTGCCTTAGTGGAATTAAAATAATAGTCTGTTCTAGCGCCATTGGTAGCAGGTAATTGAAATAATGTTCATCGTTTCACTTTCAGTGTCTGAACACCTGATCATGTTCACTTTAGTGTTACTCTCTTATTCATTTTTCTAAATGGCACAGTCATAGTATTTATTTATTGCTCAAGTAATAACCAATTGAAGGAATTTTGCTAGTTTAAAAGTTTAATTGTCTCTGGTATTGTTGTGTTTCATAAATTTAATTTCAAATTGAAGCAATTCGTTCATTTTCAATATCCGATACTGACGTAAATCCGTTTGGCATGTCTCTAACAGTAGAACCAACGTAAGCATTTTAGTAATATAACAATGCATTAATCCATCCAAACCAATGATAGACGTATCACAACACAATTAATATATTCAATTACTGTTCCCCCTATTACCCTCTTCTTATGTTTAACATTCACAACACACTTCATTCCAACGTTCCGCGAATCTGAGATTTTTTGTGAAAATAAAATATTAAAGTAGTTCTCAGAATAGTTAGTTCATATAAACTTAATCTAAATACTTAAATATAAAATAAAAATTACAATGATTTCCAGTCCAATGTCCCTAAGTCAATTTGTTACATTCCCGCAGTTTGTTTAGTCCCCAAAACAAGAGAGAGACGTAAATTGCGGTGTCCCAGCGGGCTGTGACGTAACAGACCTATCTGACCGTCGTAAAAGACGTCATACACGGCGTACTCACAGTTTGTAACTTGTTGGCCGCATGTATCCATATGTTGCCTCCCAGCCAGTTAGTAATACAAGCAAAGAGTTAATTATACTGTATTAGAATACAGGCAAATAAAGAATAAATAAAAATTACAACGCCAATGCTCACTACACTACACTCACAAAATGTTTATAATGGTTTTTTGGTATTATTCACACTAAATGAGCAAACAAACAAACATGACAAAATGGGTTTACGTCAGATGTTTTGCCACTAGAAGCATAACCCCACCACTCAAGAATAGAGCTGAAATAAATGGGTATACTAAAGTGTATCTTGAGCGTTTAACAATTTCATGCTATAACACAGCAAACTAGATGTAGCCATTGCTCTAACACAGCAAACTAGATGTAGTCATTGTTCTAACTCAGCAAACTAGATGTAATCATTGCTCTAACACAGCAAACTAGATGTAATCATTGCTCTAACACAGCAAACTAGATGTAGTCATTGCTCTAACACAGCAAACTAGATGTAATCATTGCTCTAACACAGCAAACTAGATGTAGTCATTGCTCTAACACAGCAAACTAGATGTAGCCATTGCTCTAACACAGCAAACTAGATGTAGTCACTGCTCTAACACAGCAAACTAGATGTAGTCATTGTTCTAACACAGCAAACTAGATGTAGTCATTGCTCTAACACATCAAACTAGATGTAGTTATTGCTCTAACACAGCAAACTAGATGTAGTCATTGCTCTAACACATCAAACTAGATGTAGTTATTGCTCTAACACATCAAACTAGATGTAGTTATTGCTCTAACACAGCAAACTAGATGTAGTTATTGCTCTAACACAGCAAACTAGATGTAGTCATTGCTCTAACACATCAAACTAGATGTAGTCATTGTTCTAACACAGCAAACTAGATGTAATCATTGCTCTAACACAGCAAACTAGATGTAGTCATTGTTCTAACACATCAAACTAGATGTAGTTATTGCTCTAACACATCAAACTAGATGTAGTTATTGCTCTAACACAGCAAACTAGATGTAGTCATTGCTCTAACACAGCAAACTAGATGTAGTCATTGCTCTAACACATCAAACTAGATGTAGTCATTGTTCTAACACAACAAACTAGATGTAGTTATTGCTCTAACACAGCAATCTAGATGTAGTCATTGTTCTAACACATCAAACTAGATGTAGTCATTGCTCTAACACATCAAACTAGATGTAGTTATTGCTCTAACACAGCAAACTAGATGTAGTCATTGCTCTAACACATCAAACTAGATGTAGTTATTGCTCTAACACATCAAACTAGATGTAGTTATTGCTCTAACACAGCAAACTAGATGTAGTTATTGCTCTAACACAGCAAACTAGATGTAGTCATTGCTCTAACACATCAAACTAGATGTAGTCATTGTTCTAACACAGCAAACTAGATGTAATCATTGCTCTAACACAGCAAACTAGATGTAGTCATTGTTCTAACACATCAAACTAGATGTAGTTATTGCTCTAACACATCAAACTAGATGTAGTTATTGCTCTAACACAGCAAACTAGATGTAGTCATTGCTCTAACACAGCAAACTAGATGTAGTCATTGCTCTAACACATCAAACTAGATGTAGTCATTGTTCTAACACAACAAACTAGATGTAGTTATTGCTCTAACACAGCAATCTAGATGTAGTCATTGTTCTAACACATCAAACTAGATGTAGTCATTGCTCTAACACATCAAACTAGATGTAGTTATTGCTCTAACACATCAAACTAGATGTAGTTATTGCTCTAACACAGCAAACTAGATGTAGTTATTGCTCTAACACAGCAAACTAGATGTAGTCATTGCTCTAACACATCAAACTAGATGTAGTCATTGTTCTAACACAGCAAACTAGATGTAATCATTGCTCTAACACAGCAAACTAGATGTAGTCATTGTTCTAACACATCAAACTAGATGTAGTTATTGCTCTAACACATCAAACTAGATGTAGTTATTGCTCTAACACAGCAAACTAGATGTAGTCATTGCTCTAACACAGCAAACTAGATGTAGTCATTGCTCTAACACATCAAACTAGATGTAGTCATTGTTCTAACACAACAAACTAGATGTAGTTATTGCTCTAACACAGCAATCTAGATGTAGTCATTGTTCTAACACATCAAACTAGATGTAGTCATTGCTCTAACACATCAAACTAGATGTAATTATTGCTCTAACACAGCAAACTAGATGTAGTCATTGCTCTAACACATCAAACTAGATGTAGTTATTGCTCTAACACATCAAACTAGATGTAGTTATTGCTCTAACACAGCAAATTAGATGTAGTTATTGCTCTAACACAGCAAACTAGATGTAGTCATTGCTCTAACACATCAAACTAGATGTAGTCATTGTTCTAACACAGCAAACTAGATGTAATCATTGCTCTAACACAGCAAACTAGATGTAGTCATTGTTCTAACACATCAAACTAGATGTAGTTATTGCTCTAACACATCAAACTAGATGTAGTTATTGCTCTAACACAGCAAACTAGATGTAGTCATTGCTCTAACACAGCAAACTAGATGTAGTCATTGCTCTAACACATCAAACTAGATGTAGTCATTGTTCTAACACAACAAACTAGATGTAGTTATTGCTCTAACACAGCAATCTAGATGTAGTCATTGTTCTAACACATCAAACTAGATGTAGTCATTGCTCTAACACATCAAACTAGATGTAATTATTGCTCTAACACAGCAAACTTGATGTAGTCATTGTTCTAACACATCAAACTAGATGTAGTTATTGCTCTAACACATCAAACTAGATGTAGTTATTGCTCTAACACAGCAAACTGGATGTAGTCATTGCTCTAACACAGCAAACTAGATGTAGTCATTGCTCTAACACATCAAACTAGATGTAGTCATTGTTCTAACTCAGAAAACTAGATGTAATCATTGCTCTAACACAGCAAACTAGATGTAGTCATTGTTCTAACACATCAAACTAGATGTAGTTATTGCTCTAACACATCAAACTAGATGTAGGTATTGCTCTAACACAGCAAACTAGATGTAGTCATTGCTCTAACACAGCAAACTAGATGTAGTCATTGCTCTAACATAGCAAACTAGATGTAATCATTGCTCTAACACAGCAAACTAGATATAGTCATTGCTCTAACACAGCAAACTAGATGTAGTCATTGCTGTAACACAGCAAACCAGATGTAGTCATTGCTCTAACACAGCAAACTAGATGTAGTCATTGCTCTAACGCTAACTTATTTATAACACGCGCAGATCCATTCTCCACTATCCTCTCGCAATACGTACATTCGTTCCCTCTTCATGCATTCTAACCACATGCTGGTCACAGAGAAGAAAGAAACAGAGGGCGCACCCAATAGCGTGCTAAATATGTGTTCAGTTAAGTCTTTGGAGTTCGCCATGCGCATGTCATTGCCAGCACTTTGTTAGTCCCTCCCTCCCCCCTCCTCCTAATCGTCAACGATAAACATAATAATTATTACTACAGATATATAAAGATATACATGGATTTCCTCCTACCTAAAATATAGAGAACAGGTTGTCAGCGTTCCATTTGTTGATCGCTATGGATGTCAAGGTTGGGTTAAATCCTCTGCAGTTAAAATTACTAAGCGAGTTCCCCAGGGCTCTGTCCTGGGTCCGATTCTTTTCTTATTTTTCATAAATGACTTACCTTTAAGCCTCAAAACCGCAAATCATGCCTCTTTGCAGATGACCTAGAAGTGGAAGTTTACACTGAAACCAGCTCCTTACTTCAGTGGTTCTTTAAGAATAAATTAAGTGTAAATACTGGAAAAACAAATATCATTGAATTTAGAATTAACAATCCCACTTCCACTAATAAGAATATATCAAACTACTGGTGAGTAGTTTGAAAGAAGAAGAAGTTTGAAAAAAGAATATATCAAAAAAATTGGTGATACAATTACTGACCCAGTTACTCAATTCAAATTTGTGGGTGTCATTATTGACGAGAATTTAAAGTTTGACATCCATATTGATACCGTGTGTAAGAAGATAAGTACAGGAATTTACATTTTAAAGAGCCTTTCGAAAATTGCTAAGTTAGATATTCTTTTAGCTTCCTATTATGGTGTAATTTATCCATTTCTTCATTACGCCGTTTCCTTGTGGGGTCATGAGAATGAAAGAACATAATTTTTATTTTAACAACAAAAACGTGCAGTTAGAGTAATTTTTAAAAAACCGTCTACTTCTTCATGCAGATCTCTCTTTAAAAACAATAAAATTTTAACTTTTCCTTGTATTTATATTTATGCAGTCCTTGTTTTTGTTCATAAAAATTTTAATTTATTTCAAGATATAGAGTTACATAATAGAACGTGTTATTCACTTAGAGAAAATAACAATTTAAAAATTCCACGCTACAAAATAAGTTACAATGGCGTTACTCTATTCAATTCACCCCCACCATCACTTAAAGTTGAAAAAGATCGTGTTTTGTTTGGAAGGAGGGTCATGAAAATACTGCATAAAGAAGCTTTCTACAGTGTTAAAGATTATGTTTCGTTTACTAAAACTATGTAGTTATACAGCTGTAAGGAATGTATTACATTTATGACGCTATTGTACAATGTATTTATCGTAAAAAATGAAGATATTTGAGTACTGAGTTGAAATCTATTTATAACTGCCAATAAGGCGTACGCTGCGGCCAGGAGAAAGGGAAATCTGTTTCCTTTTTCTCTGAGTTGCCATCACATTCCATTCGTCTATATATTAGTCCACATTTGCCTGATTCGCATTGTTTCAGTTAGATATTTTTTCTATTTTTATCCATTTTATTTTATTAGGTTCCTAGGTCCTACAAAAAGCACAAAGTACTCGCCGTTTGGCTCGGAAGTTTATTTGAGGAACTCAAGAACTTCGTATTTGTTTTTGGCTTATCATTACACGATTATTAGTTAAAATAAAATTTAATAAAAATCCTTAGCCCACATAATGAAATATATTGAAACATACATATCTTGATTTTGGGCGAGCCGGTGGCTGAGCGGTCTGAAGTTAGCGCTGGTTCGAATCCGGCCTAGACTGGAAGATTTATCTATTAGTAATGTTCACCTTCTACTGTACTGGTTCAACCCCTTACTCTGTCTGAATAAGTTCCTCGCACAGATCAATAGTCTATGTAGAATGGGTAGAGTAAGGTTACGAAGGAAATCGGGCTCTCATTAAAAAAAAAGATATTTAAGTTCTAGAAAAGTTTCATTTAATATAATACACCAAGCAGTTGACTCTGTATTGCATATAATATTGTAACTAAGTTAATTTTGAAAATACAGTACTGTATATAGCATCATTTTAAATATCATCATAAATAGTGAGTATACACAATACTGTTTTGAACAAGCAAATCCGACTGTTTCTTGCTCCATGTTTCTCGCGATTGCCATAAAAAATAAATAAATAAAACACCGTGCTTATAACTTGGAGGCCAATATTAGGATAAAACAAAAATAGGAAATATATTGTATAAGAAGATAATTTCAATAACGCATCATGATTGAACAATTTAAGAACGTTTCGAACCTTATAAATCATGTGTTCGTTGCATATCTTATTCCAGTTTTTGACCGTTAACTTGGTTACCGGCATGTTTACTGTTCGTTGCATATCTTATTCCAGTTTTTGACCGTTAACTTGGTCACCGGCATGTTTACTGTTCGTTTTAATTCGGCTAAGTGGCGTTAATGTGGCATTGTACAATGAAAACGAGGTAACATAAAAAATTATTCATCATCAATAAAATACTCTTACAAAGTTTTAATGAAGCGCTTATTATTTTGGGAGATCTATTAGTTAGTTCGGATATTAGAATATTTAACATTAAAACGTGCCAAATGATCAAGGTCTCAAGCAAGTTACATACAGCGAGAGTTAGGACATACGAGTATTTTCATTTGTGTTTAAGACGCTTTTCTTGACTGGCCAGAACCACCCACTGCCCCCCCTCCCAGCTCACAGCATCCGTAATTTCACACCAATTGCACCTGTTCTGCATAAATTGCCACCTGATTAAATTCTGGCCTGTCGTCTTCGGCAAAATCTATTTGGGCTAGCCCAAGTTTGTAACAGCCCTTTAAAGCCTTGGGGATGTTCGGGATGGCCACCGGAACGGTGATTGTAACATGCCGATAACATAAACTAATTTATTGGGTATTTATACGATACATAAGTAAAGGAACGAGAAGTATAGTCTTCTGTATACTGACACAAGTGTCTAAGCAGCCCTTGCACCAATACCCAATGGTTTTTACCCACTTGATACACACGCACCTTTTTGTAACCTTTACCTTATCTACCGTATAGCACACATATGACGCAGTGACAGCCCTTAAAATAGGTATAATAGTGATTAAATGATAAAATATATGTACTACGTTTTAACGGATAAACATTTAATGGAGTCCATTATTCATGCGTGATAAGGCTGTGTTTATTAACTAGCAGTAATCGTCTAATGTGCATTAATGTGTCCATAAACAGAGCTCTCATAAATGAAGTTACACTAAAATGCGGCTATGCGCTGAAGAGCGTGCGTGAGGCGTGGAGCACGCGACATTCTTCCGATTTTTGACACACGTAGTCGATATTTAAGACTGGAGCGTGATAGCTCTATAGTCTACTGTTCCTCGCTGTTTACAAACAAAGGAGCAGCGTATACAGTTTAATGTGTGTCTGACTATAGAGGTACTACTGTAGACTGCTTTGCTTTGTGTGAACATTATTCATTTAAACGTATATCCTTGTTTTTGTAAAGGAAAGTACATGTGAATATGAATGAATTAAACTTTACTTTAACTCTATTTCCTCACGTGCCATTTACGCACGGCTTGAAATACGTATCCAGGATTTACAAACTGATACATGGATAGATAACGAGCAAACTTTGAGAACTAAACCCTAATATCTCCAATCCCTCATTTAAAGTGGCAAACGAAATTAAGTTTTTCCCAACTGGAAACATTCAGTATTAAAGTTTAAAGTCAGTCCCGTTGTTTTCTAAAGGTGCTATTTACTGTCTGCGTTGTTGTTGTAAGTTAGAATGGCTTGCTTTCACATCAAATATAGGCTACTACTTAACTTAGTTACGTTTAAAAATTAGCAATTCCAATTTTCATCACGTATATATTTAGGTACATTCCTACGGGAGAAGTTTTAAATTTTAATAATCATATTGGCCCTGGATTGGAAATAATATATAATGGATAGATAAAATATATTACCTTGTCCAATCACTTTTATTTAATACACTACATGTTTCGATCCTTAGATCATCTTCAGTATATATCGCAACAAAATATCTTTAAGGCATCAAAAGTGCATTAATGTCTTATCAGTACGGTCAGTGTATGTACACAGAATAAAACTGTATAGGTCATTAGCGTCTTCCATAATAAAACTTTAAAATGGTTAAAACTTACTTATCTAAAAATACATAAAATAATTAACACTTGTTAAAAATAAAAATACACTTGTTACAGTTTTATTCTGTGTACATACACTGACCGTACTGATAAGACATTATTGCACTTTTGATGCCTTCAAGATATTTTGTTGCGATATATACTGAAGATGATCTAAGGATCGAAACATGTAGTGTATTAAATAAAAGTGATTGGTCAAGGTAATATATTTTATTTCTCAATTACACGTTTTAAATTTATTTAACTTCCAGCTCATTGTTGGTATTTTTTTTTTTTTTTATTTTCAACTAGGTTTTTGTATTGACTGACATTATGGAGATATGTATTTTTAAGTTGTTTTTTTCAATATTATTAGTATAAGAAATGAACTCTTGTTAGTATTATCTTGAAAATTTTGTTTTTATATCTGTAGACAGTTTGCATTTGATACAATTCTCACCTTTTTCAAGCCAACTGAATGTTATCTTCCATAGAAAAGGTTCTCGAAAAAAAAACTTACTGGGTAATTTAAACCTTTAAACTCTGTAGAGATATTACAGTTTCTCAAACATTGCATCATTATATATATATATATATATATATATATATATATATATATATATATATATATATATATTTGTTATTATAATATTTTTGTTTTATTTCATTCTTTGTTTTTATTTCATCTTTAAGTTATTTGTCATGCTTATCAATTTAAACAAGAATATAACTTCATCTATATTTATATTAAGAAAGATTAATATGACATTAAAATTGATTTCCCAAACTATGAAATCACCTATAACAGAAGGTGGTAGTTTTAACGTACGTCGAGACAAAGAGTTGGAATGGAAACACTTCTATTGAGATGAGCGTGTTCAGTACAAATACAATAAACTTGAAGTAAGGTCATTGCCATGCAGTAATGTACAGGAGCGGTTCACAATAACCTCTAACTGGCAATATTCGACAAGTCCTCTTTGACTGGCCTCAATTTATTCGTCAACATTTTATTGTAGAAGTTTGAATCTCATTTATGGTATTTTTGTTCTCAGAACCGACTTTGGGGGTGAATAAGGTTTGCTTCCTAAGGTTCCATCCTGGCAGAAGGACCAGGATAATCATCACAAGTGTCGAGTATTAAATATTGCTTTACCAACTGTTATTTGATTTACAAGCAACCACTGAAATAATGTTAACTAATAATACGTGTTGCAATAGTGTTAACCATGTTGGTGAATTTACAAACACACTTACATGTGTATGAATAGATGGGCAGATAAATGAAAATATGTGTTATTTTATTGTTAAGAACATACTTATGAAAACGATGTTGACTGGATAAGATTGATGTCAAACTGTTAAGTACTCAAAAAGCAAACATTCTTAAAGAAGCGATTAGAATGAAATGAAAATAGTATTTAAGATTCATTTGTAGTATTAGTTTCTAGACGTTTAGTATTGTTTTAAAATAAAACTACTATGATATGTTTGTAATTAAATTACAAAAAATTAAAGTTGATCAACATTGACTCTTTAAATTTAAGTAAAACTCTCTCCAATTACTGTATAGATATTGCAGAGCAGCAGTAAAATATATGAATTATCTAATAAATTTAATTAATTCAAGAGGCACAATTGGAAGAAACTACACGTAATATGGCTGGAGATTGTACATTACTTGGAAATGCAGGCGCAGAGAGGCAATAAGTGCAGTACGTGGTAGCTTGACGGGTGGCCGCAGAGTGTCTGTAGGCACAGCAGGCACTCCCGCCCCCTATAAGTGGCTTGTTTGTGGCCGCTGCAGTTATAGCGGGACTGTCACGCATGGAGTACGGTATAACTAGAGTAGAATAGTGGCACAACTAGCAGAAACAATGGTGCCAGGGTCTGGGTATTACCAACCAACTGATGATCATGTCAGTCGAGAGAAAAGAGGAGAAAATTGATTATTTTCACCTACATAGTTGAAAATGCAATTGACAAAAAAAAAAAAAAAAAAAAAAAGCAGAGACGCGATGAGTTAAGGACTCTTCAACGATATAGATTGAACGTATTGACATTAAGCTAAATACTTGTTTTTGCTGTAAACAATTATTGAATTGTTGTCATATGAAAAACGTTAAAGAAAATTGAGGGGTTGTGTTTCAATGAAGCTGCTTAAAGTTCGGTACTGTTTGAAGGTGTTTAAATAATGTTGTAAATAAATGTATGTGCGAGCTATTCTAACGATCAGTCGGCACTGGTGGCGCAGTGCTCTAACCCAGCTACTTGGGGACAAAGTGTTTGGAAGATTGTATGCGATAGGTTCCATGCTCGGTTCTCTTAATACCGACACGGCGTCCGCTCAATGGTTGTAATCAACGTAGACACTACTAGAGAAGTCTGGAGTGTCTGTGTTGAATGGTAGTCAAGGTTAGGATGTTGTGTAGAGAAGAGACCTGAGTATCAGACTTGTCAGTTAGCTGAAAATCAGACCAACACTACGTGGTTCGGATTCCACGTAGGTCCCATAGTTGCCCTGGCTATTGGGCTATTAATAAATATTCCTTTCTGAGCTAAGTCGAACTCAGATAATAACAATGACTACACTCGTTCATCTACACTCATTCACTCCTCATATTCGCCCAAGTCTCTACGATCGGCGTCTTGGAGATGAATAATGAATAACGAATCCATTAGTGGTTCAGGCATTATTATAGGTTAAGAAATGTTTAGTGATTGTGATTTTATGCGGCAATGTCAGCATTATATTAGTAACCGATATATAAAAATGAGCAAATTCGTATACTGTCGCTACAACATATTTTGGCAAGCGATTTAAAAAAGAAAAAAGGGAATCCTGTTGCGACCTTGGTTAAAAAAATGTTTACGAAGGAATCCTTTTATTTTGTAACGAGTAGCTGTTTTATAATATTTTTTTATATTAAGATTCACTAAATATATGACACATTTTCGATTTTGAAGTATTAGTACTTTAAAGTAAATTATTAGTACAGAATACTAAATTACAAAGTAAGTATTAGTAGTACAGATGAAGTAAATATAATGAGGTTGTATTTTTATAAAACAATGTTGGATACTAAAAGAACTAGGTTATAATCTTTTAATAGGTAAAGAGGCAACGCCTTTATAAATATATACATGTTGTAACAAATAATAAGGTTAACGTTCCTTTGTCGTCTTCAGCTACAAAATATATATTTTTTCGAAATATAGTTATAGACTCGAATTTTGGCCTCGTGGGAAATCTGCCAGTAACCCCGGCTGAGGATATCGTCTTCGTCCACTACGAGTAAACATAGCCAGTATCACCGTAGTTGTAACACGTCCTTCGGACTCGTGGGAGTTCTGCCGGTAACCCTGGTTGAGGATCTCGCCTTCGTCATCTACGAGTATAAATTGCCAATGTTCCCGTCTTTGTAACTCGTCCTTCGGCCTCGTGGGAACTGTGCCAGTAACATCGCTTGAGAATCTCAGAGGCAGCACTCGGCCTCAAGGCATTATTCCATAAATGGCCTAGGATATCTTTTAATGATAATGATAAACTTCATTCTTGCCATTTACAATAATTCACAATCGTTTAGCTTGCGTCAATAAATTTATGTAATACGAGTAGCAATCAATATAATAAAATGTAGCTAAAAAGTCAAATTTACATTAAGTCAGCCACTCTCTCTTTTACATATCATGATTTTAAGAATTCAGGAACACTGTAAAAACTCCACCCGTTAGCAGCATCCTTAACTTTTCTTAAACATTGTTTCGTTTTGTTACTTAATCACATCGTGAGTTTGTTGATCAGCTTGGCTCTGACCTCAGATGGTTGATCTTCATAAGCTCGGAGTCTGTGCTGTGCATCCTTATTCATTGCTCTGCCTCTTGTATTGTACCCGAGCACACCCCTTCCTCGTGTATTTACACATTCATAACCGCAGAATAGGATGGTTTCATACATATAGAGTGATGGGAGAGTCAGTAGTTCAAGTCTTTTAAAACTATCCCTACATGACTCTGTTACCAAGTTTTGCAATCATTCTTATTGACTTTGCTGTAACACAAAACATCGAATGAAACTTTGGTTTGAACAACCACCCTACAAAAAAGCCCGTAGGACATGTGTGGGTATACAAGGCCGTAATATATAAGCTTTAATTACAGATATTGTTAAGTGTTGCTTCCCTTTGTTTCTTTACAAAAAAAAAAAAAAAAAAAGAAAAGAAATTGGGTGTGCGTCGGACCACACGGTGGAAGTTATACTTCTTTGGCCTTTCTCATACACCCACTCACGCACACAAACAGACAGGATATATAAGTGAAATATAAGACATGTTTCAATATTATTCAATATATTTATCTTCAATATATTATACGTGACTTCATTATTATATTATACACCTATATTATCATTATCAGTAATTTCTTCGATTAAATTTCTTCGATTAACAATCGATTAATCGATAGTTCTTAAAAATTTGTTCTTACTTTTCAGCGTGACGCGGTTTCTCGACCAACATCCCATCCCAAAGTGTCTAACGGGCGCAAAGAAGTATAACTTCAAAAATTAGGTCGGAGGCCTTCTGGGTATGCTCCTGATACAAGTGACTTTTAATAACACAACCGATTCACCAAAATATTCTCTCAGGTTAACTTTTTTTATGGAAATTTTTGATTTTTTTTTAATAAACAGCTTTTAATTAATATCCATCATTAAGTATTAACTAAAAATAAAAACCACTCTTTGCTTAGCAGAAATTGATATCTGATCCTTTACTAGAAAATAAAATATATTTTGAATCTGCTCAGCGTACGCGTTAATATTAAAATTATCAGCGAAATTCATTTAATTTTGCATCAAAAGGTATTAATTGGCATATATGAGCAGTTTGCAAACCGAAATGTAAAATGTAATATTTTTACGTTTTAAAAGTATAAATGGTATCGGTAAATAAGGGACATCCCTGCACGCTTCACGTGCCAACCCCTTCTCTCGCCCAGTGACTTTTTACTTGATCTGTGACTTTTCATAAACAAACAGTGACATTTTAAGCTAAGCTTTTTGTGATTTCAGTAATAAATTTGAAAAATCTTTATTTGAAGATTGGAAAAGAACATTTTGAACTCAAACTTTAACTGTAAAACAAGGTTTATATACACTATAATAATTTTAAAATTTGTAAAACCCGTGTATAATATTGAAGAAGAGTTAAATAGGTTAGGAAGAATATAAAATATTCAATCATAAATAGAAACTCATATAATTTAACAGCTGGTAAAATTAAATTAGTATATTTAAATAGAATTCATTTTCTTTTGACAGCAAACATAGAAATATTAACATCAACAAATATGATTCAAACAAGGTCTCAAAAAAGAAATATGAATAAAAGTAATGTTGATTGTAAACTGTTTCCCTGAATGAATTATGGTTTCATGATTTTCATATTCAAACCTATTTCCAAATTCTCAGTGACGAAATATCTAATTATATAAATGATATTCTTTTGGAAGGCCTTTCAGTTACACAACTAATAAAAAGTGGATAAAATTTCGATACTTTAAGTCTTTCAATATAATAACATATGCATTTTTCTGCATCAATAACTATATTGACTATATCAAACAAATAACAAAAACCAAGGATCCCATTGGAGTTTACTTGTACTCAACAAGAAACTAAACAAGTTTTTTTCATTTTAATAGTATCAGGAACTATAATATTTTCCATGCAAAAATTGTTACAAATAAAATAAATCTTAAAATTAAAGTTATAGTATCAACTTTATAGCAATCAAACAACTTTGAATGTGGAATAAATCTTATTATAAATGCAAGACAGTTTTTTAAATCAAAATTTAAAAGATGAAATTGTCATGATAGACTTTGATAGCTGCGTATATGATAACTATCATATTTCACATAAAAAATCATGAAAATCAGATTCATCAATCAAATAATTCAGATTCTAATGAAGTTAATCTAAATGAATACATAATCAATGCAAACAAAAGAAAGAGGAAAACAAAAATAATGTTGAGCGAAAACAAACATTTAAAAATAATGAGGTAGTCGATTGTTTTAATAAATTTTCATTATTCTCATGCACTGAATTAGATATGATTGATGAGAAAGAAAATAAATTTGGAAATAAATTCAAATTTAATAAAGAAATCCAAAATAATGATAAAAATAAAACTTTAAATTTAGACAATGTGATTAATCCTCTATACAAAAATCACTATTAAAAGTAAGACACAATTAAATAACAGTAAACCAATAACTAGACAGATAAAGAAAATTCATAATGAAATTGAAATAGACAAATTTCAATAAATTATACAAAAATATTCAAATGATAATAAAGAGAGTGAAAATAAAATAAAAATAAAAATCATCACAGCTAGGCATGGTCGCCATTTGAGACAATCAGTAGAAAATCAGATAGAGGTAGCTCATATTACATCTATTATTAAACCAAATAGAAAAATCGAACATCTCTTGAAAGATATAAAATATGAAGTAAAAAATACGACGAAATGTAACTTTTTAATTATTTTTGGTAGAGTCAATAATATAAATGAAACAAGAGGTGAAGAAATATTGCCAATACTTGAAGAGGAATTAAAAAAATCTGAATCATACACAAATATAATAATTGGAATACCGTTAAGATATGATAGTACTAACTTCAATGAAAATATTAATTACATAAATAACAAAATTTATAACTTAACAAATAAATATTCTCGTTTAACACACACACACACACACACACACACACACACACACACACACACACACACACACACACACACACACACACACACACACACACACACACACACACACACACACACACACACACACACACACACACACACACACACACACACACACACACACACACACACACACACACACACACACACACACACACACACACACACACACACACACACACACACACACACACACACACACACACACACACACACACACACACACACACACACACACACACACACACACACACACACACACACACACACACACACACACACACACACACACACACACACACACACACACACATATATATATATATATATATATATATACATATATACTATACCATTAAATAAGTTAAACTATTCTTCATACACTCAACATGGATTGCACTTGAATTCCAAAGGTAAAAAATATACAGTCAACAAATTTTTTTGTGGACTGTATATAATAATATGATATGATATTATATGATATGATAATATGTATTTTAATAATATGACAATTTATATTGTCATACATTATTAAAAATAATGATCCATGCATGAAGCACTATCCCAAACGTTATATCTGGAATCAAAGTTAACTCAAACCCTCCTAAAGCAGCAATCTTCAGGTTCGTTCTCTCTGTGTTCTCCCTACAAGAAAAATAAGACAACCCCATACTTCCATAAAATTAAACAGTATGAAGATTTTTTTTAAAAGAAACATTGACAAGGCACAAAAATTACGATTCAAACATCTAAAATCTTCTCTTCAAACTAAAACAACTACAATGGCAAACCTTCATGAAAAACAAACTATGATTTTAAATTAAATTTTAGACGTAAGCCGCAAAATTCCATGTCAAATGAAATATAGAAGTCGAATCTTTACAAACTCAAAACAGAAAAGATTGTGATTCTACATCAAAATATTGACAGACTCTCAAACAAGCTGAACCGACTTAACCATTTTCTTACCTCTATAAACCCGAACTTGGACTAAATAACAGTACAATTAACCAAGTTTGTCTAATAAACTACAGCCTTGTAACAACCTTCAGTAGAGAGTCTCATATCAAAGGAAGTACAATTAATAAGCATACAAATGTTGGGGCCGAAATTCAAAGTCTCGCCATTGAAACCCTTAGTGAAGAGCTAATCTGTGAAATGACATATCTGTAAACAATGCCTTAGCTACTCTATCCATAGCTGTAAATAAGATACCACACAATAATGATATTTGGAAATTCCTAGTTGGAAATTTTAACATAAATAGCTTACACAATTCAAGCAGAGAAAAATGGTTTTTGATGATTTCCTTGTTTCGTTTGATTCAGCCTTCCACTAACAAGAACTACCTGCACTTCTAGCACATCTATTGACGTGGTTTGCACTAACCTAGACCCAACAAGACTTACTCAAGCTGAAGAAGCTTATTCATAATTCATCGACACGTTTACATACGCTCTCAACACAACTTGCCCTATAAAAATATCGAGATGCAAACCTAAAAAAATAAAACTTAAAAACGTCCATTACCATGAAGCTGAAGAAGTAAAAATAGTCTTTATGAAAGCACAAGACAAGTGCTCTCAAAACAACAATTTAGAGAATAGATTAGACTTTATCCAAAAAAAGAAGGCCTATGATTTAAAGCTAAGAGACATCAGAAGAAAGGGAAATGAAAACCATATCAACACAAATAACAACGAAACAAAAGCTGTCTGGGAAGTAATCAACAGCGAGCGGTCACCCAAAAAAAGAGTTAGAAACCAGTAGTACATGGCAGCTGAACATAGTGGATGACAATGTAAGCAATATTGACCATGTAGCCAGACTATTTATGAATAACTTTCATCGACTGCTGAAGAAACCCTAAAAAACAACAATCCTCCACTTCTAAATATTAATCCAAACATATCTGACAACACTGACTGCCTACTAACTAATTTTCATTTGACAAATTCGGATGAGGTGCTCAAAATTATTCAATCTCTAAACCTTCTTCTTGAGCGGCAATTTATGAAGCATCATAAAGAATAATAAAAACATGTAATGAAGAACTGTGCCATCCACTAAGTAACTTAATTAACAAATCCTTGACTCAAGGATTCTTCCCTTCCAAAATGAAAACATTAAAAGTCCACCCTTTACATAAAAAAAGGTATCAAGCATGAACTATAACATTTCAGGCCTATGTGTCAACATTTTCTAAAATCTTAGAGAAAATTATACTGAAAAGCCACCCATATATATAAATATATAAATAAATGTTAATATATAAATAAATCACCTATTAACTAACATTCTTACTGAAAGGCAACATGGTTTTCTAGTTGGACGATCCACCACAACAGTAGAACACATAATAAATAACATCAAAGAAGGGCAAAATGTCACCAGTTCTTTCCTTGATATGATTAAGGCTTTTGGTTGCTTGGATCATAATTTAATTCTAGCTAAATTAAGTTCCTTAGGTATCAAGTAGTAGGGACACTGCAGTGGTTCAAGAGCTATTTAAATGAACGAAAACAGGTAGTAACAATAAAACAGAAAATCAATGGAATAATAAAAACAGCAGTGTCGTTGCCACTAGCTGTGACTCGAGGCGTTCCACAAGGTTCTGTATTGAGCCCCGTTTTATTTATTTTGTTTACTAGTGACTTACCTAGTTACATTGACCCACATTATTATCCAGTCATGTGTGCAGGTGACACTGTTCTGACTACCTCTCACAAATCAACTGAGCTCCTTGAAACTAACACATATATAGCTGTAAACACGGCTCATCAATATTGCATCAATAATGACTTGGTTTTTAGACAAACAAAAACTCAACACATTATATTTGAAAAAAAAAAAAAAAATTAAAATAATAATCCCAAATGACATTCAAATTTCTCAATACATAAAACATCTCGGACTAATACTAAATTATCGTCTCTCCTGGAATTTTCACATAGATCATTTGTGTCGTCAGCTCAGCACAGCATTGTTTGCCCTAAGAAGGATAAAATCTGTAAGTACTCTAGAAGCCACTACAACAGCTTGGTGGCATCTTCAAATAACAACCTCCAGCGAGTACTCGTCCTACAGAAACGTGCAATAAGACTGATGGCTGATGTTGCACCACGCTGTAGAGAAGCTTACAAACAACACAATATACTCACCAGAACATCTTTTTACATTCACAAAATCATCATGCATGCTATTAATTTAAATTTAACGCGCAACAGTCAACATGGCCAAACAACAAGAAATGGAGTTAACTTCAAGCCATCATACGCTGGGGCAAGATTATATAATACGCAATCTATTCATCTTAAAAGAAGAAAAAAGCTCCAAAAAGAAGACCACTTTTACCTTGTTACTAAATCAATTTACTCGATTAACGAATTTCTAGACCATGCAAATAGATCGTAATAACAATCTAGAGCAAGCAGCAACAAAGTATTGAAAACTATTCTAAACTTGATGTTTACGAATAAAGTTTCTGTTTTATTATTATCAGGTTTTCGTCACAAATAGCAAATAAATTTCTTATATAAAAAAAATAGTGATTTATTTTAATATAAAGAAATTTATTAATTGGTGTAATGCTAATAAATTAATGCTGAATTAAAACAAAATTTATGACATATATTGAGACTGGAGAATAAATTGAGACTGGACCTTAAAATCAATCCGATAAAATTTGTAGGAATCATGCTTGATTATCATCTTGGAATAATCATGTGGATTTTACGACAAAAATCTGAATAAAGGAATCTACTGTTTAAGAAGATTAAAGTATGATGTTAGTGAAGATGTACTATTACAAATTTACTATGCAAATATTCATAACATATTCAGTTATAGAATGATACTATGGGGCCAGTCATCAAATTCAACTAAATTATTTAAAACATTATATTTGGAATCATTTACATGCAAATTTTGAAAAAATACTATAGAATTAAATTGGAACTTACAAAAGCATTGCTGTTCTAGTTCGCCACTACTATTTCTCTGTAAACAGAGTGGAGTGTCGTCTGGGTTTGGATGATTTGGCCAGAGTTTATAGAAGACTTGAGATTATAAGCATAAAACAAAAACAGTACTGAACAGAGAATCGATCCCTGGAGTACTCCACTTTTAATAGGCAATGCTTTAGATATGTATTCGCTCAACTGGGCTTGATGGTATCTTTTGTGCAGATACGACTCCAGGCCAAAGTGACGTACTGTACCTCGAATCCCACAACTACTTAATTTAGAAATGAGGATTGGATGATCCACACAATCGAAGTCCTTTGAGAGTTCTTATAAAAACACTGAGCGTCTTTTCTTCGTCTGTCTAAACCTTTCCCGATGGTTTCGATGACCTGTGCGACAGCGTCTTTGTTGACTTCATTTTCCTGAATCCAAACTATTCTTTGCTATGAATATTGTATCTTTCAAGGAAGGAAAATAGTCGTGCAAGAAACAAAATTTCAAACACTTTACTAGTGCAGTTTCAGACGAGAATTCTTATTTGAAATTCTAATTCAATATTCGTGATTTTCTTTAGTGTTATACTCAGCACAAGAGTGATCTCAAAAGGAAGACAGTAACTCCTACAGATAGGTTCTACTGTAAGATTATCTGCTGAGAAATTTGATATGTATATATTTGTATTGTATTTACTATCCTTCATTCAATTATGACGCAATTGGTTTTATACATACAGAGATAGATTATCTCCAATGTTAAATTTTGAGTCAAAGTTTTGACTTGGCATAACAATGTAGAGCAGTTTTCGTGGCATCTAATGTTACCAAAGTTTGACGCGTACCTAGCCGGGAACTATCGACCCATATTTTTAATGTAAAACACTTTGCACTCACGCACTGCTATTAATTGCTAACTTACTACGCCCGCAGATCGTTCCTGACTCCACCGGTATATACTTACAACTGAGACCCATATATTTATTGCAAAATACTGGGCACTCACGCATTGCAATCAATTGCCAACTTACCACGCTCCCAGATTGTTCCTGACTCCACCGGTACATCCTTAAAACTGAGACCCATATATTTAATGCAAAACACTGGGCACTCACGCATTGCTATTAATTGCCAACTTACCACGACCACAGATCGTTCCTGACTCCACCGATACATCCTTACAACTGTAGACCCATATATTTAATGCAAAACACTGAACACTCACGCACTGCTATTAATTGCCAACTTACCACGACCGCAGATCATTCCTGACTCCATCAGTGCATCCTTACAACTGTCGACCCACATCTTTAATGCAAAACACTGGACACTCACGCATTGCTATTAATTGCCAACTTACCACAACCGCAGACCGTTCCTGACTCCACCGGTACATCCTTACAACTGTCGACCCACATATTTAATGCAAAACACTGGGCACTCACACACTGCTATTAATTGCCAACTTACCACGACCGCAGACCGTTCCTGACTCCACCGGTACATCCTTACAACTGTCGACCCACATCTTTAATGGACACTCACACACTGCTATTAATTGCCAACTTACCACGACCGCAGACCGTTCCTGACTCCATCAGTACATCCTTACAACTGTCGACCCACATCTTTAATGCAAAACACTGGACACTCACACACTGCTATTAATTGCCAACTTACCACGACCGCAGATCGTTCCTGACTCCACCGGTACATCCTTACAACTGTCGACCCACATCTTTAATGGACACTCACACACTGCTATTAATTGCCAACTTACCACGACCGCAGACCGTTCCAGACTCCATCAGTACATCCTTACAACTGTCGACCCACATCTTTAATGCAAAACACTGGACACTCACGCATTGCTATTAATTGCCAACTTACCACGACCGCAGACCGTTCCTGACTCCACCGGTACATCCTTACAACTGTCGACCCACATCTTTAATGCAAAACACTGGGCAATCACACACTGCTATTAATTGCCAACTTACCACGACCGCAGACCGTTCCTGACTCCACCGGTACATCCTTACAACTGTCGACCCACATCTTTAATGGACACTCACACACTGCTATTAATTGCCAACTTACCACGACCGCAGATCGTTCCTGACTCCATCAGTACATCCTTACAATTGTCGACCCACATCTTTAAAGCAAAACACTGGACACTCACACACTGCTATTAATTGCCAACTTACCACGACCGCAGACCGTTCCTGACTCCACCGGTACATCCTTAAAACTGTAGACCCATATATGTTTTAATGCAAAACACTGGACATTCACGCTTGCTATTAATTGCCAACTTACCACGCCCAAAGATATTTTTTCCAAGCACAGGTAATCCAAATTATTTATTACCCATTTCTCTTTGAAAGAAAAGTTAGTTATTGAATAAGATAGTAGATTTGTTTTTGATAGAGCACGCATGGTTTTAAATAGAGGCGACAGCCAGCAAAATTTCATGGTCACCTAATTAAATGGTTGTGAGTCACAGTTGATTAACTAAACGTATTTGTAGGTCTATGTACAGTATACTTATGAGCAATAGTTAATGCCATCCATAAAAAAAACTATTGCAAAGTAAATGGAATATACCTCTTTCAACTATTGAAACAAGTATGGCACTATATTTAAGATTCATCCTATATTCATTTATTGATACAATTTATACAGAGCGTTGTTATTGTTAATAACTCGAAATAGTGCTGGTCTATTAGCGAGACTGCCTAAGTTTTAGTTGATATATTAAAAAAGAAATAAATACTTATAATGGTAGCCATTCTGAAGTACTCTGGAAAGCACTCTGAATCTTATCAGTATAAAGCAGTTATGATGTTATTGAAACACTGATGGAATACGCTTTCGGCAACGCTTTATACTAGAACTGCGAAGCAATGCCGAATTCCTGCACAACAACAATACCAATATGTGCACTACTCATAACACTGTAAGGAAAGGTAATTCCAAGGATGTCTGTGAAAAACGTGAAAAAGTGAGGTTATCAGTAGATAGTGTTTTAACAGCATATCACTAACGTAAAAATATAACGGACTGTTTTAATGTTTTCAACTTCACGTGGCTCGAAGTTGTCGGAGTACAAAAAAGCATTATATGTTTAGCAAGCCAAAAAGGGCAGTAGACTTTAACGGTTACATGGATGGACCAAGTGTTTGTCTATTATTCCGCTCGCCGTAAAAGTCTTACATGGTATGTGAAACTGTTCTTCCCCTCTTGTACTTATCATGCTAAGATAAGCAACGTACTTCAAGTCCCGAGATAAGGTTGGTAACACTCAGCCTACCGCTCGGTTACCAGGATCGTGTTAATTTAAACTCTACATAACCTTGCCGCTTTCATGTCATGATTCGGACAAAATTACGTCATACAGATTGTGAAATAATTTTGAGATAACCCGTTCTTCAAAGCAACTCACCATCGTCATCTGCTTTGACTGCAAATATAATAAAATCAAGTTGGCTTTTTGTCGTGAGAGACCGAGAGAGT
Organism: Stictocephala bisonia; assembly: GCA_035578905.1. Taxonomy (NCBI): domain Eukaryota; kingdom Metazoa; phylum Arthropoda; class Insecta; order Hemiptera; family Membracidae; genus Stictocephala; species Stictocephala bisonia. The sequence goes on along the minus strand of JAQJVL010000191.1, from coordinate 1,214,186 downwards.
CAAGAATGTGGGAGCCAGACATGGCCGTCTACGCGTGTGCTTGTCGCTGAGCATCCGGGTGCGTGCGGGCAGTATCACTAATAGTACTAGTAGAATAGCTCACTGCCCTAAATTGTGTAATACGTTTGGGGTGAGTTGAACTTCAAAACAAATTAATATATTTATAATTTAAATATTGAAAAATATAGTGTAAATTCGTAGAAACAAACAGATATAATTTTCTATCCGGAAATTGTTTACATTAATTTTTAACAAATATAAACTGGTTAAATTTAAAAATAAAACTTTTTTAGTTAAATATATTAGGTTCATAATTTCAACATTTAATTTTAAATTTTAGTTTTGTTAAGCCAAGCAGTTTCCAAGATGAACTCACTCCAAGGTTGGTTAAAATGACATATTCAGTAAGCTATAAGTACAAAAATAAGTAAGAGAAAAAAATACTCTTTACATATTATAATACACAGAAGAATAACTATTCGCATATAACATTTGAATTAAAATTTCGGAAATTTTTGGTTGCACCCCCTTAACTGTTAGATCTATTACACTGTCAATACACAGAAGAAGAAAATAAATTGACTATATTAATTTGTAACTTAGCCATGTAAGGCAGATTAAAATTAAGTTAACATAAAAAAGTCGAGTTGAAATGAATAGTAAATGTACATTCATTGTACAAATCTACCATCTCTTGTACATGTCTTATACTGTACCTGTATTTATCAACTGTCTAACAACTATCTTATAACTGAATTGATCAAATAAACGAAGATGTTACTGTTGGAAAGGGAGGGGAAAAAGAGGGTCTGACTTGACTGACCTCCCCTGTGACTTATATCTCAGAACCATGAAGGGAGCATCTAAGACCATTAGGTATTTCGTTCCCTCTTGAGCCACTGTTGTTGGGATTTAATGTTTAAAGAAACTTGGCTATTCTGAATTTGTATTCGTTCTTTAATCATAAATTTTTATTCATTCTTTAAATTGATGTCTGCAAATTCTATGTGTGAAGATGTAATTATTTCTGCAACAAAAGTATTTGTTGAACTTCATTTCAGTTTATGACATACTTTACAGCATACAACTGTATTTGTGATTTGTCCACTGACACTTTTTTGTTCTTTTATTCTTAAAACAGAAGATTAAAAGGTTTGACGACATGTACATTCCATATCTAATTGTTTGGGGTTTTCATACCTGTCTAATTAAGAAATGCCGTAGAGGCTCATTGGACTGTTTGGCCATTAAGTGTTTAGGTTTTGATAATATTGTTTTGAAGATCTAGTGAATTATTCAAAACAGTTCATTATGGCATTTAATACTGAAAAAATTGCCGCCTGTCCTACGTTCGAACGTTTTTCTTATTTGAAAACGTATAAAAAATATAAATGAAAGTTGCTGACGTGAATTCGATTTATATTTACTGCTATTTCAGGGATAATTACTGCTATATTCATTGCAGAATTTCGGGGTTTCCAAGCCGTTAGTAAATGATGGATTACATGGACTATGTTACCGACTAAAGTAGGCTGTCTGATCTGCATGTATTTTTAATTTCATTAGAAACATTATTATAGCGTCAATTATCAATTTTTAACAAATTAATCTATACATTATTAATAATTAATACTTTTCTTCAAGGTTTTTGGTGAAAATATTTTTATTGATAAATCATTATTTTTATTAAAAATTTTCGTTTCATTTGCTAAGCGATAATAGGTGGATTTCTACTCTATAATTATTCTTACACTGGCATGTTTTATTCCTTTCACCCTTATCAAGATTTATAACTATACAAAGCAAAATTTATTTTCTCAGTTGTCTCTTCAGGCTCAGCTTTATTTTCATATAAATCGGGTACCATATGTTAATTTGGAATCCGATGTTAAAGTGGATGTGGATTAGGAAAATTGAAAAATATAGATACAATACAGATTTATAAGTATTTCATTATGATAGCAGTGTTAACTATGTACATTTCACTTATACTATTCATACAAATAACATTAACTAAAAACTCTTTTAAGCTTTAATTTATTTCGGATCTTCCACGAAGAACGACTTGTTTTTACATGTGAAAAATTACTTTTTATCTTCAGAAGGGTGGATTTGTCTTTTTCTTTTGGTAACAATTTTCATTACGATCAATAACTACATACCAAACGTACTCAAACCATTGGATATGAAACGTCCCACTTCCTTCATTTGCTGATCTAGTGTTTCCGTGTTGTTAACAGATACAAACATAATTGACAAGGCTGCAGTTTCAGTTTGATACCACAATACATGGATGTTTTTGTGTTAATTCTCATAAATCCAAACGTTCCATGAGTTTCTAAACATTTATTTTTTGTTTGAGTTCTCACTACGATTCGTGGATAATTGTTCGTCCATTTCCATTCGATCTCATTGAACTATCAAGCGACGAAGTGAGATTGTGGACCATACGAAATGTAGTCCCAAGGTGGCAGATTGACCCGGCGAGAAATCTCTACGCGTGAGTCAAGTCAATAATAGAGAATTAATTAAATTGGCTATGTGGGTTGCAAGAAAAGTCAAATCAGCTCTGTGACCTTGACAGACAGAATTATGGAAAGAAATTGAGATTGCAATTACAAATGATGTTACAAAATGTCATAGGCAAAATAAAAAAATTGATTGATGCCGACATAAAGGAAAATATTAGTTCCGCTTTTGAATATGTATATATAAATTAATTAATATGTTTGCATTTCCAAAATCTTCCCTTATTTATCGATATCAAAGATTTTACAATTATTGTGAATGTTTGACATTATTATTGTGAATAAGATAATGCAATGACATCGTCTTCGATTCTCTAATGTGAATGTATTGTAGTCAGAAGGAAGCTTACATACCGTACACAGTATGTTTTCTGGCAAGTCGGGCGTCAAGTGGTGTGGGGCTCGAGTTGGACAGTTTGTAATCTAATGTGAGATACTTGGCCGACAACTGAGGCGACGGTCGTGGGCCGGCTGCGTGCCTCACGCCACTCTCACAACTTGGGAGCTATCTCTCCCCAACCTGTGGTTAGTTCACAGTTTATCCACCATCGGTAACTAGATACTATTCCGGGATGCATGAATTAAATGATTGCCAAGCATGTAATGTTTCTACAGATTATGGCGCTTTCATTAAACCAAGGTTGCGGCCGGTGACAACCGCGACAAGATGCTATCTACACTATTTACAAGATAGCACCTTGAAGTATAGATTCTAGTTAAAGTTGCAATATTTGGCCAATTTTGTTCACTATAGGGAATATAGGGTTTTTAAATTTTTATTTAGCGTATAACCTACAGTGTTAACAAGAACAAACACATATTCACTTGTGTGTGTAGGAGATCCCACTTACTTCTGCACCCCACCGATCCTCACACTGGCCAATTACAGGACAATCTCAAGCGTCCAAAGCAAGCTTAAGGAACACATATGCAACACTAGCTGAATGTCACTTTAGTCACAGATAAATATTATATGCTGTTTTCAGCCTATTTAGAAACCTGCTTTAATAATTATCGATTCAAATGTAGGTTCAAATACAAATATGTAAATTTTTTCATTCATTTACAAAACATCTGGCATTTACAAAAAATGCACATCTCAGACACCAATAAAATAAAAGACAGATTTCATAATACACCATAAAGTAAAGATCTCTTTAATACATAGAGCGCTTTTATTACTTATGAGCAACAAGTTATTGAAATAGTTTTAACAACTCATCAACGTCTTAAAAACTCGTCCTTTTCTATCAAACGCCTTTTTTAGTAAGTTCTGAAACTTTTTATCCTTGTATGCTTTCAGTTCATCAGGAGATTTATTGAAGAAAATGAGTTTAGCATGTGAGACATGTCTCTCAGCAAGTGTGAGGAGATGCTTTGGAGTGCGGAAGTCACCATCATGCGTAGTTGGAAACCTATGACGAATGACTCAGTTTATGTGTTCAAATATCAACTTGAAGTCTATGAGAATGCCAACATCGTGGACAGCACGCTCTCTGTGGATTCTACAGCCACAAATGTCTTATAAGAATTACGTTTTACAAGTGAAAGAAACTGAGACTGTTTTGATGAGATTTAAAATGAAATATGAAAGGATCATTATTTCTTAATATAATTAGTTAGATATTATTAACAGAAGATAGTTTCATTTTATTAATTCTGATCTCTGTATTTTTTCACTGGATAGAACTCTGCAGTATGTTTAGAGAAGACCTCAATTGTATTGTCCTTTTTATAGGCACCAAAAGCCAAAACAAAGAAAGGCCACATTCATTCGTCGTGCGTGTCTGGCGCGTGCTTCACACGCAACCAGCTCCACCGTCCCCTCTCAGTTATTGTTCATTCCCTTTCATTTCTTTGAAGCACACTTACACATCGTTTTCATTGCTCTCCTGATAATGAAAAGATGCTAACAATCTCCTTCCCACTTTTAATTTTACGTTATTTACATTTTCGTGCTTTGATATACCCTTTACCATGCACTCACTTCACTATATATATATATATATATATATATATATATATATATATATATATATATAGCATATATAGCGTATGGTTTTTGTCAGCTAACATTTTAAAAATTATATAAAAGCTGTGATATTAATTGAAATAAAAATGTAAAGTGATCTCCTGTCACAGAGCTAAAACCAATCCGTCAAGCCATTTACAGTAAGACCTGCCACACTGATTCTATTTATGCTAGCTAATCCCTCCGTAAAACAGCGCAAGGGGCACTCTGAAACTATGTGATCCATTGTTTGGATTGACAGTAGAGTGCTCTACTGTCAATTCCCATTTGTATTTCCAGTAGTTACATCTGCCCACTCCAGTTCGTAACCGATTCATCAATGTCCACTCTCTACGAGGAAGGTTCATCCCCCTTACAGGTATTGACGGATCGTTAATAAGAACTTATTACGTCCAATAAAAAATTGTTCCTCGCTATGGCCCATCTAGTATTGGGCGAGAAATTTTATTTTCTCAACTGGAAAGCAGTACGAAGAGGTGGTTTCGAGATTTAAAGCGACCGTTCTGATCTCGTGCAAGGCATTCAAGATCCTATTTCATTCCTTAAGTAGTGCCTCCTGACGTCATATTTCTGGAGGATCAATATACTGGGAGCCAAAGTAGTGAAGTCGCCATGAGTGTCACTAATAGCTCTCATGACCCTATCAAGTTGAACATCAATCGCTTTTGTGTGTGCGATATTTAGCTATACGGGAGCACTGTATTCAGCAGCTGAATAAACCATTGACAAAGCAGTAGTACGCAGGACGTGTGAGTTAGTTCCCCAAGTTGTTCCAGCAATACTACTCATACAAATTCTTCATGCCAAGACGTTGAACATTGATTGTTAAATAATTTTTGAATACTTAGGTGAACTAAGCTTAATCATTTGAAAAACTACCAAGCTGTAGGATGTAATCTAGGCTAACACGACTTCACCCACGCATACACGTACGGTGTTATTAGTTGACTCACTTCACTAATCCTACTGTACTTGTGTAGTTGTACACTATGTCACTCAGTAGTATATGAACGAAAAATACTACCTAAAGTGTTGGGTAGCACCTTAGAATTCTCAGGGTGACATCGAACCAATTAATTGTACTCCAGTTGTGCTCCAGTTTAGTGTGACACTTTAGAGTGTTATTGACAAATTCTTGAAACATGTGACTTTTGACAACGTACAATGGATGTGAACGTGTTTTTACTCTGAAACCGGTTATCCAATAAATAGGATTTTATAGCTGAAGACGACGAAAGGTACGTTAACCTTATTATTTATTGAAAAAAATACTTAATATGAATTGCATTTCAATTGTTCTAAATTAATCACGTTTCCAATTCATTTAATTTTTGAAAATAGAACAATTTAAGTGAGTTTATTCTAAACATTACTTAAAAGCAACGAAATAGAGCCGGAGACAATAATGTTCTGGGTGTAAAAACTACTTACAGTGTTGTGTAAGGGGTGGAGGAGATAGCCAACAGCAGTGTTGTTCTGTGGAAACCTCCAAAAATGCTGAGGGAGGAGAGGCATTAACGGTAGTGTTATGTGGAAACCAACAGAAATACCACTTAGTGACTTGTGTAAGAGAGGCACTAACGGTAGTGCTGTGTGGAAACCAACAGAAATACCGCTTAGTGACTTGTGTAAGAGAGGCACTAACGGTAGTGCTGTGTGGAAACCAACAGAAATACCGCTTAGTGACTTGTGTAAGGGAGGCACTAACGGTAGTGCTGTGTGGAAACCAACAGAAATACCGCTTAGGGACTTGTGTAAGAGAGGCACTAACGGTAGTGCTGTGTGGAAACCAACAGAAATACCGCTTAGTGACTTGTGTAAGGGAGGCACTAACGGTAGTGCTGTGTGGAAACCAACAGAAATACCGCTTAGTGACTTGTGTAAGAGAGGCACTAACGGTAGTGCTGTGTGGAAACCAACAGAAATACCGCTTAGTGACTTGTGTAAGGGATGCACTAACGGTAGTGCTGTGTGGAAACCAACAGAAATACCTCTTAGTGACTTGTGTAAGAGAGGCACTAACGGTAGTGCTGTGTGGAAACCAACAGAAATACCGCTTAGTGACTTGTGTAAGAGAGGCACTAACGGTAGTGCTGTGTGGAAACCAACAGAAATACCGCTTAGTGACTTGTGTAAGAGAGGCACTAACGGTAGTGCTGTGTGGAAACCAACAGAAATACCGCTTAGTGACTTGTGTAAGAGAGGCACTAACGGTAGTGCTGTGTGGAAACCAACAGAAATACCGCTTAGTGACTTGTGTAAGAGAGGCACTAACGGTAGTGCTGTGTGAAAACCAACAGAAATACCGTTTAGTGACTTGTGTAAGAGAGGCACTAACGGTAGTGCTGTGAGGAAACCAACAGAAATACCGCTTAGTGACTTGTGTAAGAGAGGCATTAACGGTAGTGCTGTGTGGAAACCAACAGAAATACCGCTCAGTGACTTGTGTAAGGGAGGCACTAACGGTAGTGCTGTGTGGAAACCAACATAAATACCGCTTAGTGACTTGTGTAAAAGAGGCATTAACGGTTAGAGTTAGAGTTAGAGTAAAAGGGGATATGCAGTTGGTCCAGCCAACCCTTGCAACGAAGCCTGAGGCTTTTTGTGCCAATCCCGGTGCCTAATTGTCGTAAAGCTGGCAATCCTTGACCAGGCCAAGGAGCTTCTTCACTAGATTAGTAATTTCCGACTGTCCCAGAGGTGAGCCTTCAAAAGGTACTCTTCTGCTGGCACCAAGAGCCTCACGCTCCCGGACAGTGTGTTCTGCCGACTCTTCGTCCAACCCACAGAGGCGACAGATGGGATCCTCCGTAAGGAGTCCCGCTGTTCTTAGATGCCTCCGGAATTTACCGTGACCGGTGATGAGTCCCACCACCAACTTCACGTGAAATTTACTCAACCCAAGAAGTTACTTTGTTAACTTCTGGGAAGGATTTCTGACAAGAAGCTTGCCGAGTCTTTGCCCTGGGAACCGCCGCCATCTTTCCAGATGTCAGGCGCTGACCCAGTTTTGGTTGCTATTTTGACAGCTGCAGCCGAAACGCCGCAGGCCGGCTCAGGACCAATGAAGGGCTTAATAGCACCTTCCCTAGCCAAGGCATCGGCCTGCACGCTGCCTTCTATTCCCCTATGTCCTGGGATTCCAGCAGGACCTGATTTCTTGAACCCAGGATGCTGAGAGACTTCACACATCCCCAGACTAGACCAGACGAAACCTTCCAGGAGTCAAGGGCCCCTAAGGCCGCCTGACTATCTGAGAGGATATGGATATGTTTCCCGCAAACCTCTATCATAATTTGCGCTGAACGTATGGTGACTTCAGCTTGGAACACGGTGCCATACGCTCCCAGGCTCACGCACGCGTTGGTCCTAGGGTCACCAGTATAGACACCAAATCCAGCTCTGTTGCCTATTCTTGACCCGTCTGTGAACCATACAATTGGGTCGTGAGAAGAAACTGGGCTACTAACAGCGTCCCAGTACTCCCTCGACCCAAAATCCACAGTATGGGGTCTGGTGAAAAGATACTTAGTCCCAATGAAGTCAAACCTCATTGAGAGTACCTCATCGTTTACTAGATTGACCACTGAGGAGTAACCTGTACAGGACCCCCTCCAGTGATCAGTCAGTTGAGGCCTATAGGCCTTTTCCTCTGATTGCCAGGAGTGCTTCTCCTGGCTATCTTCATCCTATTCAGAGCCTCAGCTGTCCGATCGAGCTGATCAGAGCCTGGGCTCCGAGAAGGATGTTTTCGTGGTCAGAGAGCGACATGCCCCCCTCCACCGAACCCATGACCCGAGCAGCGGGGACTTCAGACTGGCCTACTTGGCTACCTTCGTTCCCCGTGCCAAGGTCCTTGTCTGAGGGCTCTGAGCGGTCCTCAGCCAAGTTGGATTCAGAATCGGAGAGAGACATGTCCCCCCCCCGACATTGATTTGGCCCGAGCAATGGAAAACAAGGGCTGGCCAGTGAGGCTGCCCTCTGCTCCCATGCTCGGTTCATTATCTAAGGACTCACTGCGGTCCTTACGTATGTAACTATAAGTGTGTGTGGTAATGAGTTCAGGGTACCGCGGGGTCACTAAGCCCGTCAGCTGCACACCTCAGCTGCCCCTGCGAACCTCGGTCCGGGACTGCTTATTAGGGTTTCCCCTTATTCGCAGTTGTCCACCTCATCAATGACGAGGTGGAACATTCGCTATCCGCCACCTGCGACCCGCCCAGTAGCTGAGGCTCGCCCTAGGGGCATTAACGGTAGTGTTATGTGGAAACCAACAGAAATACCGCTTAGTGACTTGTGTAAGGGAGGCACTAACGATAGTGCTGTGTGGAAACCAACAGAAATACCGCTTAGTGACTTGTGTAAGAGAGGCACTAACGGTAGTGCTGTGTGGAAACCAACAGAAATACCGCTTAGTGACTTGTGTAAGAGAGGCACTAACGGTAGTGCTGTGTGGATACCAACAAAAATACCGCTTAGTGACTTGTGTAAGAGAGGCACTAACGGTAGTGCTGTGTGAAAACCAACAGAAATACCGTTTAGTGACTTGTGTAAGAGAGGCACTAACGGTAGTGCTGTGTGGATACCAACGGCATTACCGCTTAGAGTGTTGTGTAAGAGGGAGAGCGGGGCTAACGTTGGTGTTGTGTGGAAAACTTCCAGTTGAGGCTCCTCTGGTAACAAAGAAGCCCCCTACAAAGCTGCCTTGGGTGTTTACACTATTTCTTGATTCTTAACAATTTCGGCTAAAGGGTGGGGTGCCTACCGGCCAGGTTTCTAGCCATCACGAAGTCATTCTCAACAAGACTACCGTTACATTTTTTTCAAATCAAGCAAAAATATCAGACATTAGAAGTCTTTTAGAGCGATTTCTCATTAATTTAAAAAATACAAATGTTGACAAATTATTGAATAAATAATTATTGTCCAATATAACGTTTCCAATCCAACTAATTGTTGAATTTGGAATAGTTTAGGAATGTTTATAGCATATATTAAAATTAAAAATAAGCTAAGCAATAAATATTATCGATTACAATAGCCTTAAAATGACACATCGAACATAATTTTATTGGGAAACAACGTAAAATATCAGCTTTGCATATAAGATTGGTCTTATGAAGAATAAAGCAAGATGGTCGACTACTCCAGCCTCACCTTAACTAATTGCTCATTAACTGAAGAAATTATCTATAAGTAATTATATACTTTAATCAAATGACGTTTTCGTCATAAAACTATTAATTTTCTTGTCTCATAGTGATTTATACTAAAAAGTAGCTTCACTACAGAAGGTTCCAAACGGGAGGGAATGTTCGCAGGGGATGTATTTGAGGGATCCAATACCCTTAACTGTTATGTGTTTGTTTTCGATGAACTCTGCATCAATGAACAGAGCCTTTTGTCAATGATAAGGAATGCTTGAAATGACGCTCCTTGTTAAGGAATGTAAAATAATAACAGATAACATTTATTTCATGGAAGATTTTGATCAATTATTTGACTTCATGATATGTGAGTTAAGATCCATTGATTACTAGATAGTGGCTAGACGTTTTGAGACATTTTACAACGAGCATACCACAATTACTAGAACTGAAAGGTAGAATCGTCACGTCACAGTGAAAGGGTCCTTGGTATACCTGCCCCATATCTACAAAAAGCCGTTGTACAATAGATTCCATGTAACTTATTTTGATGTTTAGTTTTACAGTCTGTAAAGAACACCGGGACGAACCCACGGACTGGCAAACACCCGGACGGGCGTCGTGTGTCCTGACTAAGGCGGTTCGGCCAGCTTTAGGGACAACTGAATTCTGCTCGAAGCGCTGACTGTACGTCTGACCGCTCATACACTGACACTCGACCCCTCCCCTCCCCTCCCCTAGGATGGGTGGTGTATAACCCGATCCTGCGGGTGCGGGTGCTGCGTTTCGCTGTACGTGTGTGTAGCGATTGGATTGTAATATAACATGCGGGTACAACCGAAAGTTGAGTATATAAAGTTAATAAATTTTGTAAATTGTGTGATCTTAAAAAGCATAAGATGCCAAACACGACACTGTATTTCTCGTCGTAACAAAATAAAAGGAAACATATAACATTAATTATTTAAAATCAAATTTACTAATTTGCAGTAAAATTACGTATTTTAAAATAACTGATGAGCAAGACCAGTCCTGTGAGGTTTTTTTTTTTAATTTGAGTATAATCGGTAAAATAGTTTCTTAATTCTGCATGTACCAAGAAAGCCCAAATTCACATTTTGAGGTATTTATAACAAAAAACATACTTTTAACTCAAGAACTACTTGGAGTCGTTTAGTTTATAATTTTTCATTCTTTAAAAATCATTAATCAGTGTGTATTAAATTTACCCTAATGTTCGCTCTACTTGTACTTCTTATATGATTTAATAGCTCGTCTACTTCCCTAAACAAAAATAATCTGGGAACTGCTTTCATGCATTTGGAATTATTTTAATAACTAATAGCATAGTTAAAAAAATAAATAAATTTCGGTTCCAAGTTGACTATATGCAACTGAAAATCATAATAATTGTTCAATAACGTAGCCTATTACTGTGCTGTAGAGCTGAACCGTATAGGGTGATGCAGCAGGAGCCCGAGTGTTTAAATATGCACTGCCGTCGATACGGTAGTTTGAATCCTGCAAATACAGGAGTTCAGAACTTGGAAGAAAGGAAACAAATTTAGAACTTTGGTAAACACGTAAATTATTATTTTAAAAAGCACTTCTTATTAGAAAATATATACATAATTGCAAATCGATGGTCTTCAAGAGTCCAATAAAATTAATATATATATATATATATATATATATATATATATATATATATATATATATATTGGAAATTTGAAGATAATATACTTTCAAATTATCAAATGATGCTAATTTGATAATTTATATTTTTCAGTTTTTCCCACTCATTTATTTTATTGGGAATCTACAAATACTTATAATTAAAGCCAGTGATAACCTATTAGGATACAAATTTAACAATCTTGTACTTTCCACGTGTATTGTTTTTTGTTTCTTTTTTAAATAATTAATTAGTATGAATTAGTGTTTAAAAACAATTCTGTCAAGATTTATTTTTCATACAATAAATTTACAAATATATTATTCTCCATTAAAGGATATAATATAAGTAATATAAGAATATTTTGTTCCTGATCTTGTAGATATTAAGATGAAATAGACAACAATCTGCAACGATTGTTACACTTCATGCATTTCACTGTTGACGTCAGCAGTACATGGCTAATACACAACCCCAAGAGAACATTCATGGTTCTTTGGCCATTGAATACATTTATTTAACTTTGAATTAAAACATTTAACATGGGAGGGGGTTTAATTTTTCTCGAATCTGTGAACATATTGAATCATCAATATGTGAATCCTTTAACAAATTTTATTATTAAAATGTAAACATAAATTTTAACCGTTTTCATAGTGCATAATATAGAGCGAATCTACAAAAATTACGGTGTTTATTTTATGATGTACCCGTAAACCCCCATACATGTATGACTGTCATCAACACTCGTAGGACAAAGTTTATTTTATGATGTACCCGTAAACCCCCATACATGTATGACTGACATCAACACTCGTTGGACAATGTTTATTTTATGATATACCCGTAAACCCCCCCCCCCCATACATGTATGACTGACGTCAGCACTCGTAGGACAATGTTTATTTTATGATGTACCCGTAAACCCCCATACATATATGACTGACATCAACACTCGTAGGACAATGTTTATTTTATGATGTACCCATAAACCCCCATACATGTATGATTGACATCAACACTTGTAGGACAATGTTTCATCTTAAGCATGATTACATTTTTTCAACGGTTGCTTTATATATGGGAATTTTGTGAAGAATTGTTTACAGATTTATATACTATGCCTTTGGTTTAAAAGCTTGTACATATAAATTAATTGTAATCAGGCTTAATTTTAATTAAAGATACATTAATATTTGGATAAAGCAATAGTTCTAAGAATCTTAAATTCCCTTAATCAACGTAATTTATGAAATTATAGATTGTAAATATTGCTACTTAAATTTTAGGTCATATTAGAAATTATTAAAATGAAATGTTACGGTAGTTTCCAACTCACAGGACAGGGAGCGGCACTGGTGCTGCCTCCAAGCGGCGGTCGGCCCAACTGAGCCGCATTTAACTCATTTTTCACAGTATAACAGAGCCCGCCGGCGCCTGGCACTTTTCACCTTTAATCGACGTACACTAGCCGAATAGGTTAGCCCAGTTATTATGTCTAAATCGACCTCGCTGCGGAAATCGACGGAAATACCCCTCCTCCCCTCATCACACATTGGCTAAACGGTGAATAATGACACAATCTCACGGATTACAAAGCCGACCATAATTTAAATCCTATTTTCTGAGTAAAAAACTAGAAGAAGGTAAAAATGTGATCTTTATCGTTCTTGATAGTTACACTTCTTATAGATTGAAAGATAGAAAATAAAAAAAAGCAAAAATAATAATATCATGATTAACCACTCAATTTACAATAAATAATACTGACTATGTACTCTATTTCATGTATATACTACAAAACAGTATAATTATGTAACATAACATTCATACATAAAACCAAAGTAAAAATTTAAAAGTATGTAATTGGAATTGGTTAATTCATATTTTTTTTTTTATTTCGATGTGTTAAGTTATGTAATTAAAGTTTCGTTAGGAACGAACATTTTACTTTTCAATTTACAGGTATGTTAAAAAAGTAATGATTTGTGGTACTGTATTATATAAATTTACATCCAATTCACGCCCAAACGTGAAGAAGGCCAATCAAGTTCCATCTTGCATCGAAGATCTATATTTGGTGTCATTGCAATTTTTATGTCGGCTGTTTAACAAAGCGTAATTCCGCTGGCCAACAAGTATGAGTGCGCCTGTCCCCCCACCCACCCAGTCGGTCGACGGCTGTGAGCGGAGCGAAATACAGTATACAGCCTAATAAGGAAGGTCGCAGATTGATTTTTAAACTTTTTTCGAGATTTTAAACATATAAACATAACTTTTCAGCTCAGTTATTTTTTATTTATACTAGGATTCAAAGGTTTAATTTAGTTTTTTCTGCAAAGAATAAACACTTATTCATAGTGAAAGAATCCAAATCTCTCGTTGATATGGCGAAAATAAATAACTTAGCCACACAGTATTTTATACAATATTGTACTATGCTGCAGACCTGCATCTGTAGATTTGATCATTTGCCTCACTCTTAGAATGATGATTGTCTAATTCTAATACATTTTTTCAACGTAATTTTTAATTAAACTTTTACTCATTCTATTAAAAACCAAACTGATGCTCACAAATCTAAGAAATAATTTACGGGCTTTTCTCCTTTACATTTCAAAGCGCTTTTGTGTAACTTTTCAACAAAGCGCTAAGTGGAAAAAGGGCTGTGTCCTTTACTAATAAGTTTGAGGTATTTTTAAATAGTCGGTAATGCATTTTTCTTCATCAACAAAATTGAGTGGCCTCTACAGTATCATCAATTCTTCCCATTCAAGAATAAAAATCATGTTCGCAGATTGGGTAGTGAACATTTAATATTAAGATTTGATTACAAATGAAATAAATACTTTACATTCAACCAAATAACCAGTAACATTCTACAAAGTTCCCGTGCCTGCGGCCCTGAGCGTGAACTGATTAAAATACCGATACAACCTCAGCGTCAGTTCAGTAGGAGTTCGAACGTCAGGATCTGCAGTTATGGCTCGAACATTAACATCTGTGTTACCACAATGGTACATATACCGATACAATCTCAACGTCAGTTCAGTGGGAGTTCGAACGTCAGGATCTGCAGTTATGGCTCGAACATTAACCTCTGTGTTACCACAACGGTATATATACCGATACAATCTCAACGTCAGTTCAGTGGGAGTTCGAACGTTAGGATCTGCAGTTGCGGTTCGAATATTAACCTCTGTGTTACCACAACGGTATATATATACCGATACAACCTCAGCGTCAGTTCAGTAGGAGTTCGAACGTCAGGTTCTTGAGTTACGGTTCGAACATTAACCTCTGTGCTACCACAACGGTATATATATACCGATACAAACTCAGCGTCAGTTCAGTAGGAGTTCGAACGTCAGGTTCTTCAATTGCGGATCGAACACTAACCTCTGTGCTACCACAAAGGTATATATACCGATACAACCTCAGCGTCAGTTCAGTGGGAGTTCGAACGTCAGGATCTGCAGTTATGGCTCGAACATTAACCTCTGTGTTACCACAACGGTATATATACCGATACAATCTCAACGTCAGTTCAGTGGGAGTTCGAACGTTAGGATCTGCAGTTGCGGTTCGAATATTAACCTCTGTGTTACCACAATGGTATATATATATACCGATACAACCTCAGCGTCAGTTCAGTAGGAGTTCTAACGTCAGGTTCTTCAATTGCGGATCGAACACTAACCTCTGTACTACCACAAAGGTATGTATACCGATACAACCTCAGCGTCAGTTCTGTAGGAGTTCGAACGTTAGGATCTGTAGTTGCGGTTCGAATATTAACCTCTGTGTTACCACAACGGTATATATACCGATACAACCTCAGCGTCAGTTCAGTGGGAGTTCGAACGTCAGGTTCTTCAGTTGCGGTTCGAACATTAACCTCTGTGTTACCACAAAGGTATATATACCGATACAACCTAAGAGTCAATTCAGTAGGAGTTCGAACGTCAGGTTCTTGTTACCGTTGTGGTAACACATTAACCTCTGTGTTACCACAACGGTATATATACCGATACAACCTCAGAGTCAATTCAGTAGGAGTTCGAACGTCAGGTTCATGAGTTGCGGTTCGAACATTAACCTCTGTGTTACCACAATGGTATATATACCGAAACAACCTTAACGTCAGTTCAGTGAGAGTTCGAACGTCAGGATCTGCAGTTGCGGTTCGAACATTAACCTCTGTATTACCACAAAGGTATATACACCGTTACAACCTCAGAGTCAATTCAGTAGGAGTTCGAACGTTAGGATCTGCAGTTGCGGTTCGAATATTAACCTCTGTGTTACCACAATGGTATATATACCGAAACAACCTTAACGTCAGTTCAGTGAGAGTTCGAACGTCAGGATCTGCAGTTGCGGTTCGAACATTAACCTCTGTATTACCACAAAGGTATATACACCGTTACAACCTCAGAGTCAATTCAGTAGGAGTTCGAACGTTAGGATCTGCAGTTGCGGTTCGAATATTAACCTCTGTGTTACCACAATGGTATATATATACCGATACAACCTCAGCGTCAGTTCAGTAGGAGTTCGAACGTCAGGTTCTTCAATTGCGTGTACCATTGTAAATACCATTGTACGTGTATGGGTGGGCGGGTGGTCTAGTATCATTCTACGTGTATGGGTGGGTGAGTGGATCAGAAAGGACTCAGAAACACTACAGCGTATTGTACACTTGTTTTTATTAATACTTCAACACGATTAATACTTGAAAATTAATACTTCAACACGATTAAATTTTGCCATATGGCGCTCGCAATTATGGCAAAAAAGACTTCAGTTGAACACTAAATATTAAACAATGGTATGTTTATTACAAGGTAATTCTAATCTTAAGAATCTTAATCTAATAAGAGTCAATTCAGTAGGAGTTCGAACGTCAGGTTCTTGTTACCGTTGTGGTAACACATTAACCTCTGTGTTACCACAACGGTATATATACCGATACAACCTCAGAGTCAATTCAGTAGGAGTTCGAACGTCAGGTTCATGAGTTGCGGTTCGAACATTAACCTCTGTGATACCACAATGGTATATATACCGAAACAACCTTAACGTCAGTTCAGTGAGAGTTCGAACGTCAGGATCTGCAGTTGCGGTTCGAACATTAACCTCTGTATTACCACAAAGGTATATACACCGTTACAACCTCAGAGTCAATTCAGTAGGAGTTCGAACGTTAGGATCTGCAGTTGCGGTTCGAATATTAACCTCTGTGTTACCACAATGGTATATATATATATATATACCGATACAACCTCAGCGTCAGTTCAGTAGGAGTTCGAACGTCAGGTTCTTCAATTGCGGATCGAACACTAACCTCTGTGCTACCACAAAGGTATATATACCGAAACAACCTTAACGTCAGTTCAGTGGGAGTTCGAACGTCAGGTTCTGTAGTTGCGGTTCGAACATTAACCTCTGTGATACCACAACGGTATATATACCGAAACAACCTTAACGTCACTTCAGTGAGAGTTCGAACGTCAGGTTCTTCAGTTGCGGTTCGAACATTAACCTCTGTGCTACCACAAAGGTATATATACCGATACAACCTGAGAGTCAATTCAGTAGGAGTTCGAACGTCAGGTTCTTCAGTTGCGGTTCGAACATTAACCTCTGTGCTACCACAAAGATATATATACCGATACAACCTCAGAGTCAATTCAGTAGGAGTTCGAACTCTGTGTTACCACAACGGTATATATACCGAAACAACCTTAACGTCACTTCAGTGAGAGTTCGAACGTCAGGTTCTTCAGTTGCGGTTCGAACATTAACCTCTGTGCTACCACAAAGGTATATATACCGATACAACCTGAGAGTCAATTCAGTAGGAGTTCGAACGTCAGGTTCTTCAGTTGCGGTTCGAACATTAACCTCTGTGCTACCACAAAGATATATATACCGATACAACCTCAGAGTCAATTCAGTAGGAGTTCGAACGTCAGGTTCTTCAGTTGTGGTTCGAACATTAACCTCTGTATTACCACAAAGGTATATATACCGATACAACTTGAGAGTCAATTCAGTAGGAGTTCGAACGTCAGGTTCTTCAGTTGCGGTTCGAACATTAACCTCTGTGTTACCACAACGGTATATATACCGAAACAACCTTAACGTCACTTCAGTGAGAGTTCGAACGTCAGGTTCTTCAGTTGTGGTTCGAACATTAACCTCTGTATTACCACAAAGGTATATATACCGATACAACTTGAGAGTCAATTCAGTAGGAGTTCGAACGTCAGGTTCTTCAGTTGCGGTTCGAACAATAACCTCTGTGCTACCACAAACATATATATACCGATACAACCTCAGAGTCAATTCAGTAGGAGTTCGAACGTCAGGTTCTTCAGTTGTGGTTCGAACATTAACCTCTGTATTACCACAAAGGTATATATACCGATACAACTTGAGAGTCAATTCAGTAGGAGTTCGAACGTCAGGTTCTTCAGTTGCGGTTCGAACATTAACCTCTGTGTTACCACAACGGTATATATACCGATACAACCTCAGCGTCAGTTCTGTGGGAGTTCGAACGTCAGGTTCTTCAGTTGCGGTTCTAACATTAACCTCTGTATTACCACAACGGTATATATACCGATACAACCTCAGCGTCAGTTCAGTAGGAGTTCGAACATCAGGATCTGCAGTTGCGGTTCGAACATTAACCTCTGTGTTACCACAAAGGTAATAAACCTTTAATAAAAAACCATGGGAAACTATTTTTTTGGGAAACCTTCATTTACACTGTTTCGGACTGACAACGTGAAAGTGCGTTGTTCGCTAAATAGTATGTAGCGAGTTTGTAGTACACTACACTATGTGACTTACTACAGATGGTGTATCACTGTCCCTTTATCTGTTAAGGTTTTCAACTAACTGAATGACATTCAGATTAAGTCTACCAACTATAAGTTACAAAATATACAAAAGTAATATAGAGACTGGCTGTAGACACCAACAATAATTGTTATATGTTTTATGAAATATCATTTTCCAAATAGTCAGATTATTTCTTAAGAATAATATTGCTGATAGGCTAAAATAAAATTATTATTGTTCTCGTAGCAACCAAACAAATTTGCAATAAGATATTGGGTGTCAGTTGTCAGTACCATTTTGCTTGTTCGAGTGTTCTTCACAGAATTATTCAGGGTACACTACCCTACCAGGACCAAGACTTCATATCATTTAATATGTTGTATTGTTACTCCTCGAATCAGTTCACAGCCGATCAGCCGTACATAACCTTATGATTAAGAGGTCTATTGTATCTTATAGATGTGTCAAGTATTAGGAGTTTGGGATACGAAAACAATATGGAAATTGGAAAGTACAAAAATAATTTTACTGACATAAAGATAATGAATGATATCCTTGAATCATGGTTTAGTTCTGCTTGAGGTGGTTATGGACAGGGAGCTGACCAGAGCCATAGCCTTCGATGGAGGAACCCAGTTGGCAGGGCGAGCCACGCGCCATTTGTCCTAAAACAGAACATTTTTAAATATCTCATTATTGATGATGGTTATTTTAGTGTTGATATTGTTGTTAATAGTGCACAATAAAATAATACAAAAAAATTAGTTCTGATTAATTCTGTTAGAAACGGAGCAGTCATCGGATACTAATTTTATCGTCATTTAAAAACAAACATGTGCCTAAATTTTTTTGCAACAACATTTAAAATCTAAGTTCAATCATAAAAAACTCAATCAATCTTGTTTAGATAGATTTTTAGATTTGTGTAACATTTTAACATTTTTTTCAGTTGGTTTCATGACCTCGGCAGCTCCTAATTAGTTATATTAATTCACCCAGTAAACAGTTTTTATATTTATTAGAGGTTCATTTTGTTGTTCCCCATTCTAGGTTCTAGGTTAAAATGTTGATAATTAATGTAGATACGCTTATTAGTGTAAGAACGTAAATTTAGAACATGTTTGTTTAGAATAATTTAGTTTTTAACACCTAATAACGATTTGGGCTTTACCAAATCGAAACGTGATGATTGGTATTTTTCACATAGTGATGGCAAATGTCCAACAACCGTTGTCTTTCTCATCTGATACTCCATCACGTGAAATTTTTGACCTTTTGAATAAAGTTTTTAAGTTCTTGAAAACAAAAAGATTTCTTTTGGGAAGACCACCAAGATTCACAGAACAAGGTAATGATGGCTATCGGAAATTTCGTCTCAAATCAATCTTAGAGAATGTTTTCGTAATGTTAATAACGGACTTAAAGTTGTTTAGTAGGCCCCTCTCCAGGAATCGTCCCATACTCCAGTCTACCCGTGACTTGCACAAGACTGGTTCCTTGATAAATAAAACAATCTTACTCCTCTTAATTTGAATTAAAATATTTCACTTTCACTTTTCTATGTCGACTCCAAGTATTTCACTTTTCTATGTCAATTCCAAATATTTCACTTCACTTTTCCATGTCGACTCCAAGTATTTCACTTACTTTTTCCATGTCGACTCCAAGTATTTTACTGCATTAATTTATGATTAATTAAATATCTGAAAATGCAGAACATCGTCCTCCAATTTCTAAAATTTACAGTAATAATTTACCATATTTAACATGAGTTATTGTTGCTCTGGAGTGTATGAAATTTGTTTTTTGGGACCAGATTCTTAGTAAACCACCACCTAATTGTCTGTAGATCGAACTCGTATGGCTTTCAGTAGTTCTCACATTATCCCCCGTCGGCACTTCTGGCGTAGTGCTGTGATCCAGCTACTCGGGGACAATGTGTTTAGGAGATTTTAGGCGATAGGTTATATGCTCAGTCCTTTTATTACCGACACGGCGTCTACTCAATGGTTGTCTTCGATATGGACACTACTAGATAGAGAAGTCTGGTCCATGTTGGATGGTAAGCAAGGTCCAGATGATGTGTAGGGAAGAGAACTGAACGTCAGGCTTATCAGTTAACCAATCAAATCAAACCAAAATCTTTATTCAATCCCTAAAATTCACAAACAGAAAGGTTACATAAATTATATAGTTACATGAAATAAAAAATACATTGATATATCAATTCATACATAAGGGTTAGACAAAAGGTAAATAAATAAAATAGTTACTGTTATTTATGTGAGTGCCTTCCACGTAAGCCCAAGGCTTGTGCGAGGAAGGTAGTTCTTAAATTCCAAAAATAAAAAAGATAAAAAAGGCTCAATCTTAAACAGAACATTGACCAATCAAAACTAAAGAACTACTCTTAGTCAGGATTAAATTAAATATGAAAATTTAATCAAATACACAATTAGATGGATTATAGCAATGAAACAAAATTAAATAAATATTAAACAATTTTAGACAATATTTAAAACAAAAAAGTTGAAAAAAACTTTAGATTAGAGATACTATATAAAATAACACACAATAAAATTTAAAAAAGTTTGCAGAAAGTAAGAGGGACGAAGGTAGTGCGATGTATCATCAGACAAATACTACGTGGTTCGGATTCTATGTAAAGATGTTTAAGCTACGTTAACGCCCTTAGTTGCCATGCCTAATGGGTTATTAATAAATAGTTCTTTCTGAAGAACATTCGACTTTAGTTACATTTAATGATTACACCCATTCATATACTCTCATTACACTCCTTCGCCCCTCGTATTCACCTTCTTGATGGTCGGCGTCTTACTTTTGAATATAAAAAAGCGCAGAGACCCTCTCCTTGAGACTTGTCGAACATACCAAATTGTTTATGTTTTTTACAAATCTTTCTATATATACATATTCCAAATAACGCAATGGAAAATCTTTTTAAACGCAAATTGCGTTCACAAAGTAAAATATATTATGTAATATTGAATTAAATACAATTTAAACTAATATTTAAGAATTCATTTTGTGAGGGTTTGAATATAATTTTTAATTTATGATATTTATAATTAATTATTTAAATTATAATATAAATTGATTTAATTTTTTTATTGATTATATATTTAATTTGCAAACACTTTTATCATGAAAAACTTTGCTAATATTGCATATGAAAAGTAAATAAAATTAATTTAAACTATTGAAGGCCTCACAAAATAGTTTATATATTAGTTTAAGTTGTGTTTAATTTAATCTCGTTGTATATTAAGAATTATTATATAAATTTGTTTAAATAAACCAATTTACTAACAACAATTTAACTCTATTTCCATGTAAAACTGGTTTTCTTTGCACATTAAAAAACATATAATTAAACCATTACAGATCACACGCGGCATTGACGTGTTTACACTCACTGCGGTCGGCGCCTCCACGAGTACAAATATATTGAAATAGGAAGTTCTAGAATTCATAATGCATACAAAATGCTACAAAGAATGGTTGTAGAATCAGGTCCTCGGAAATTGAATACTCACTTTTGTTAAATGTACTTTGCACTAAACTGAGTTGGTCAGTTTACAAAACGTTCCCCAAGCATAACAAAGATATATTTAAGTCACTTTTGCTAGCGTGGGAATTAATGAAACAACTAAATAGAAATCGGTTACAACATAACAGTTTGGACATGTTGCACAAGTATAAACTAACAAAAAATGTGTAATTTATAAATAGTTTAATTTTTTTTATAATTTTTTAGTATCGCACCACTCAAATTTCAGTAATAAATATGGTTCTTAGAATCAGGTAATTAATTTTGTTTTGCATCGATGTATCATGTTACATACAATAAACTGAAACTATTCGAAAATTATTATCAATATATAAATTTGGTGATCTATAGAAAAATGCCAATATAATTTGATCGTGTATCCAACCGTAATTTTATAGCGAGAATATCAAGTCGTTAATATCGAGTGGTTGACATCTTGTTTCTGGTGACTGTAATCCCATTTACAGGGTGATTGAAAAGTAAGTTGCAAACCCCCCTCTTATTTTAGATTTGTGAAATCTGTTTGTGGCAATCTTACTAGATACAAAGGGCTACACTAATAATGTTAATAATGGGGTACGGGGGGAAGTGACTCACAGTT
The DNA here is from genome assembly GCA_035578905.1 of Stictocephala bisonia. Lineage (NCBI taxonomy): Eukaryota > Metazoa > Arthropoda > Insecta > Hemiptera > Membracidae > Stictocephala > Stictocephala bisonia. The sequence continues at coordinate 1,191,780 of JAQJVL010000191.1, read as the reverse complement.
TTCAAATAGCATTTATACTCTTGTAAGATATCGTTTTAAAGGTCTTGCATGGTCAGCCAATAAAACAACACACTTAAGGATTGAAATATTTGAAAAAAATTGGTTCAATACGTATTTTTCTCAGCGTTATGAATCACATTGAAGCTCAGTTCTGTTAGGGATCACCATTTCTTGTAGAGTGGTCCGATTTCATATGTTTAAGTGTATTTTTATTGGATCACAAGTGCCTTTAAAATGATATGTTACAAGACTATAAGTGCTATTTGAACATTTTGAGTTAACTCCTCCCCCTTTCCCCTGAGAGTCAAAATTTTAAAGTATTTTAAAAGAATGATTTTAGCCCTTTGTATCTAGGAGATTATCACAAACATATTTCACATGTCTAAAAAACATAAAAGTTAAGGGGTGGGGGTGAAACACACTTTTCCATCGCCCTGTATACGAGTCCCTTCTTAAATACACACCCTTCGTCATTATATGAGTTGCCTCGTGATCTCACCATTAATACTCATTTGTTGGATCGCCGCCCTTAATACACCTACTGTAGTGTCAGACTAACTAAAGTAGACACGAACAGCTGTTTGCGTGACGTCGTATGCATGCCCAACAATTATCGTGCCACATTTCCTGATTATAAAAGTAAATGATGCCGTGTTGTGGCGCTGCCAGTTGCTGCTAATAACAAACTTACTCCTTAAATAGAATTTTATACGTTATTCATATGATATGTTAATAAAATTTATATTGCCTATATAATCCACGGATGTACAGTATTTCAGTTTTATATCACTTTGGTATTTTGATATCGACTGAGTCATTAGGCCCTGCATTCAAATGAGATTTACAAATGTCGCCTTAAGTACTGAAACCACTTGACTATACATTTACGTTGGTGGTGAGTTCCGGCCTTAAGTCCTTAAACCACTTAACTACACATTTACGTTGGTGGTGAATTCCGGCCTTAAGTACTGAAACCACTTAACTACACATTTACGTTGGTGGTGAATTCCGGCCTTAAGTACTGAAACCACTTAACTACACATTTAAGTTGGTGGTGAATTCCGGCCTTAAGTAATGAAACCACTTAACTACACATTTACGTTAATGGTGAGTTCCGGCTTGAGTACTGAAACCACTTAACTACACATTTACGTTAATGGTGAGTTCCGACCTTAAGTACTGAAACCACTTAACTACACATTTACGTTAATGGTGAGTTCCGGCCTTAAGTACTGAAACCACTTAACTACACATTTACGTTAATGGTGAGTTCCGGCCTTAAGTACTGAAACCACTTAACTACACATTTACGTTAATGGTGAGTTCCGGCCTTAAGTACTGAAACCACTTAACTACACATTTACGTTAATGGTGAGTTCCGGCCTTAAGTACTGAAACCACTTAACTACACATTTACGTTAATGGTGAGTTCCGGCCTTAAGTACTGAAACCACTTAACTACACATTTACGTTAGTGGTGAGTTCCGGCCTTAAGTACTGAAACCACTTAACTACACATTTACGTTGGTGGGGAGTTCCGGCCTTAAGTACTGAAACCACTTAACTACACATTTACGTTAATGGTGAGTTCCGGCCTTAAGTACTGAAACCACTTAACTACACATTTACGTTGGTGGTGAGTTCCGGCCTTAAGTACTGAAACCACTTAACTACACATTTACGTTGGTGGTGAGTTCCGGCCTTAAGTACTGAAACCACTTAACTACGCTTTTACGTTGGTGGTGAGTTCCGGCCTTAAGTACTGAAACCACTTAACTACACATTTACGTTGGTGGTGAGTTCCGGCTTTAAGTACTGAAACCACTTAACTACACTTTTACGTTGATGGTGAGTTCCGGCCGATATGATAAACGTGATAATTTATAAAAATGTACATTAGTAGTAATCTATTTATGACTGTCATAAGAAAGCGGCGTCTATTTCTTTTTTCGCTGTGCTCATACCTAGTTGACTCAGCACAAACTCTGTTACACAAGTTTAACGTTTTAGATAATAAATCATTTTACGTGTACTTTTGAGTTATAAAGTTGTTAACTTTTTGTTTCCATAGTTTGGAAAAAAAACACTTTAAGCCAATAATCTCGGAGTGTAGGCCACGTATGTGTCACTTTCTTTTATACTGTTACAATTTCACTTAATTTAAAATATATATGTATTTTTTATTGACATTTAGGTAAGTATAATTTTAGGACAAATGGAGGTTAATACATGCTGAAAAACAGCTTGATGTTTTAGGAGGTTGGAAATCTCTAACAAATTAAAAATTAATTATTACTTTTTATTAATTAATCGATTTTTAGTAAGTACAAATAAATTTGTAATAACGTTGTGAATACTGATCGGACGTTTATAAAAACCCCATAATTATGAACAAACTAAAAGATAAAAGTAACGGAAAAAGTAAAATATCATAGGTTAATTTGGTAAAATAAGAATGAAAGAGGTTATAATGTAAAGATATGCTATCTATAACCGAATATTTACACCATACTCGCTTTCATAATGAACTTTGTCCTAGAACAGTGAGGTACAATGACAATGGGTTACTTCCGGTCCGGCCTAGTAAAGTAATGCTATTACAGTATTTACACCGTACTCGCTCTCATAATGATTCTTGTCTTAGAACAGTGAAGTACAATGACAATCGGTTACTTCCGGTCCGGCCTAGTAAAGTAATGCTATTACAGTATTTACACCGTACTCGCTCTCATAATGATTCTTGTCTTAGAACAGTGAAGTACAATGACAATCGGTTACTTCCGGTCCGGCCTAGTAAAGTAATGCTATTACAGTATTTACACCGTACTCGCTCTCATAATGATTCTTGTCTTAGAACAGTGAAGTACAATGACAATCGGTTACTTCCGGTCCGGCCTAGTAAAGTAATGCTATTACAGTATTTACACCGTACTCGCTCTCATAATGAACTTTGTCCTAGAACAGTGAAGTACAATGATAATCGGTTACTTCCAGTCCGGCCTAGTAAAGTAATGCTATTACAGTATTTACACCGTACTCGCTCTCATAATGATTCTTGTCTTAGAACAGTGAAGTACAATGACAATCGGTTACTTCCAGTCTGGCCTAGTAAAGTAATGCTATAACAGTATTTACACCGTACTCGCTCTCATAATGATTCTTGTCTTAGAACAGTGAAGTACAATGACAATCGGTTACTTCCGGTCCGGCCTAGTAAAGTAATGCTATTACAGTATTTACACCGTACTCGCTCTCATAATGATTCTTGTCTTAGAACAGTGAAGTACAATGACAATCGGTTACTTCCGGTCCGGCCTAGTAAAGTAATGCTATTACAGTATTTACACCGTACTCGCTCTCATAATGATTCTTGTCTTAGAACAGGGAAGTACAATGACAATCGGTTACTTCCGGTCCGGCCTAGTAAAGTAATGCTATTACAGTATTTACACCGTACTCGCTCTCATAATGATTCTTGTCTTAGAACAGTGAAGTACAATGACAATCGGTTACTTCCGGTCTGGCCTAGTAAAGTAATGCTATTACAGTATTTACACCGTACTCGCTCTCATAATGATTCTTGTCTTAGAAAAATGAAGTACAATGACAATCGGTTACTTCCGGTCCGGCCTAGTAAAGTAATGCTATTACAGTATTTACACCGTACTCGCTCTCATAATGATTCTTGTCTTAGAACAGTGAAGTACAATGACAATCGGTTACTTCCGGTCCGGCCTAGTAAAGTAATGCTATTACAGTATTTACACCGTACTCGCTCTCATAATGATTCTTGTCTTAGAACAGTGAAGTACAATGACAATCGGTTACTTCCGGTCCGGCCTAGTAAAGTAATGCTATTACAGTATTTACACCGTACTCGCTCTCATAATGATTCTTGTCTTAGAACAGTGAAGTACAATGACAATCGGTTACTTCCGGTCCGGCCTAGTAAAGTAATGCTATTACAGTATTTACACCGTACTCGCTCTCATAATGATTCTTGTCTTAGAACAGTGAAGTACAATGACAATCGGTTACTTACGGTCCGGCCTAGTAAAGTAATGCTATTACAGTATTTACACCGTACTCGCTCTCATAATGAACTTTGTCCTAGAACAGTGAAGTACAATGATAATCGGTTACTTCCAGTCCGGCCTAGTAAAGTAATGCTATTACAGTATTTACACCGTACTCGCTCTCATAATGATTCTTGTCTTAGAACAGTGAAGTACAATGACAATCGGTTACTTCCAGTCTGGCCTAGTAAAGTAATGCTATAACAGTATTTACACCGTACTCGCTCTCATAATGATTCTTGTCTTAGAACAGTGAAGTACAATGACAATCGGTTACTTCCGGTCCGGCCTAGTAAAGTAATGCTATTACAGTATTTACACCGTACTCGCTCTCATAATGATTCTTGTCTTAGAACAGTGAAGTACAATGACAATCGGTTACTTCCGGTCCGGCCTAGTAAAGTAATGCTATTACAGTATTTACACCGTACTCGCTCTCATAATGATTCTTGTCTTAGAACAGGGAAGTACAATGACAATCGGTTACTTCCGGTCCGGCCTAGTAAAGTAATGCTATTACAGTATTTACACCGTACTCGCTCTCATAATGATTCTTGTCTTAGAACAGTGAAGTACAATGACAATCGGTTACTTCCGGTCGTCGGCCTAGTAAAGTAATGCTATTACAGTATTTACACCGTACTCGCTCTCATAATGATTCTTGTCTTAGAACAGTGAAGTACAATGACAATCGGTTACTTCCGGTCCGGCCTAGTAAAGTAATGCTATTACAGTATTTACACCGTACTCGCTCTCATAATGATTCTTGTCTTAGAACAGTGAAGTACAATGACAATCGGTTACTTCCGGTCCGGCCTAGTAAAGTAATGCTATTACAGTATTTACACCGTACTCGCTCTCATAATGATTCTTGTCTTAGAACAGTGAAGTACAATGACAATCGGTTACTTCCGGTCCGGCCTAGTAAAGTAATGCTATTACAGTATTTACACCGTACTCGCTCTCATAATGATTCTTGTCTTAGAACAGTGAAGTACAATGACAATCGGTTACTTCCGGTCCGGCCTAGTAAAGTAATGCTATTACAGTATTTACACCGTACTCGCTCTCATAATGACTCTTGTCTTAGAACAGTGAAGTACAATGACAATCGGTTACTTCCGGTCCGGCCTAGTAAAGTAATGCTATTACAGTATTTACACCGTACTCGCTCTCATAATGATTCTTGTCTTAGAACAGTGAAGTACAATGACAATCGGTTACTTCCGGTCCGGCCTAGTAAAGTAATGCTATTACAGTATTTACACCGTACTCGCTCTCATAATGATTCTTGTCTTAGAACAGTGAAGTACAATGACAATCGGTTACTTCCGGTCCGGCCTAGTAAAGTAATGCTATTACAGTATTTACACCGTACTCGCTCTCATAATGATTCTTGTCTTAGAACAGTGAAGTACAATGACAATCGGTTACTTCCGGTCCGGCCTAGTAAAGTAATGCTATTACAGTATTTACACCGTACTCGCTCTCATAATGATCTTGTCTTAGAACAGTGAAGTACAATGACAATCGGTTACTTCCGGTCCGGCCTAGTAAAGTAATGCTATTACAGTATTTACACCGTACTCGCTCTCATAATGAACTTTGTCTTAGAACAGTGAGGTACAATGATAATCGGTTACTTCCGGTCCGGCCTAGTAAAGTAATACTATTACAGTATTTACACCGTACTCGCTCTCATAATGAACTTTGTCTTAGAACAGTGAGGTACAATGATAATCGGTTACTTCCGGTCCGGCCTAGTAAAGTAATACTATTACAGTATTTACACCGTACTCGCTCTCAAAATGGACTTTATCCTAGAACAGTGAGGTACAATGATAATCGGTTACTTCCGGTCCGGTCCGGCCTAGTAAAGTAATACTATTACAGTATTTACACCGTACTCGCTCTCATAATGAACTTTGTCTTAGAACAGTGAGATACAATGAAAATTGGTTACTTCCGGTCCGGTCCGGCCTAGTAAAGTAATGCTATTACAGTATTTACACCGTACTCGCTCTCATAATGAACTTTGTCCTAGAACAGTGAGGTACAATGAAAATTGGTTACTTCCGGTCCGGTCCGGCCTAGTAAAGTAATACTATTACAGTATTTACACCGTACTCGCTCTCATAATGAACTTTGTCTTAGAACAGTGAGGTACAATGAAAATTGGTTAGTTCTGGTCCGGCCTAGTAAGTAATGCTATTACAGTATTTACACCGTACTCGCTCTCATAATGAACTTTGTCTTAGAACAGTGAGATACAATGAAAATTGGTTACTTCCGGTCCGGCCTAATAAAGTTATGCTATTACAGTATTTACACCGTACTCGCTCTCATAATGAACTTTGTCCTAGAACAGTGAGATACAATGAAAATTGGTTACTTCCGGTCCGGCCTAATAAAGTTATGCTATTACAGTATTTACACCGTACTCGCTCTCATAATGAACTTTATCTTAGAACAGTGAGATACAATGAAAATTGGTTACTTCCGGTCCGGCCTAATAAAGTTATGCTATTACAGTATTTACACCGTACTCGCTCTCATAATGAACTTTGTCTTAGAACAGTGAGATACAATGAAAATTGGTTACTTCCGGTCCGGCCTAATAAAGTTATGCTATTACAGTATTTACACCGTACTCGCTCTCATAATGAACTTTGTCTTAGAACAGTGAGATACAATGAAAATTGGTTACTTCCGGTCCGGCCTAATAAAGTTATGCTATTACAGTATTTACACCGTACTCGCTCTCATAATGAACTTTGTCCTAGAACAGTGAGATACAATGAAAATTGGTTACTTCTGGTCCGGCCTAGTAAAGTAATGCTATTACAGTATTTACACCGTACTCGCTCTCATAATGAACTTTGTCCTAGAACAGTGAGATACAATGAAAATTGGTTACTTCTGGTCCGGCCTAGTAAAGTAATGCTATTACAGTATTTACACCGTACTCGCTCTCATAATGAACTTTGTCCTAGAACAGTGAGATACAATGAAAATTGGTTACTTCTGGTCCGGCCTAGTAAAGTAATGCTATTACAGTATTTACACCGTACTCGCTCTCATAATGAACTTTGTCCTAGAACAGTGAAGTACAATGACAATCGGTTACTTCCGGTCCGGCCTAGTAAAGTAATGCTATTACAGTATTTAGTATTCACACCGTACTCGCTCTCATAATGAACTTTGTCTTAGAACAGTGAGGTACAATGACAATCGGTTACTTCCGGTCCGGCCTAGTAAAGTAATGCTATTACAGTATTTACACCGTACTCGCTCTCATAATGATTCTTGTCTTAGAACAGTGAGGTACAATGATAATCGGTTACTTCCGGTCCGGCCTAGTAAAGTAATGCTATTACAGTATTTACACCGTACTCGCTCTCATAATGATTCTTGTCTTAGGACAGTGAGGTACAATGATAATCGGTTACTTCCGGTCCGGCCTAGTAAAGAAATGCTATTACAGTATTTACACCGTACTCGCTCTCATAATTAACTTTGTCTTAGAACAGTGAGGTACAATGATAATCGGTTACTTCCGGTCCGGCCTAGTAAATTAATGCTATTACAGTATTTACACCGTACTCGCTCTCATAATGAACTTTGTCTTAGAACAGTAAGGTACAATGACAATCGGTTGCTTCTGGTCTGGCATATTAACGTGAATCGAACAGTTTGAAACTTGCAAACGGGGCCTTTAAAAACTTTTCACATTTCGTGGCCAAGAACTCCAAACTTTTTAAATGTTCACAAGTCATTAGACGTTGACAAGGTCAAATATCATCCAAATTCACTAATTCTACAAACATAAAATAAGCAAATAAATGTGTTTGGAAATATTTATTTAAAACATAACAAATTTATTCTTTGAAACACATCAGAGGCTTTGATGTGGGATGTATGTTTTAGATTTTTATAGAGAGATGACGTTTGCTATACATTTTTGTAATGAGATTGCAAATAAATATTTGATTCGATTTGATTTGCTATTGATTATGTAATTTTTATGATGAACTGTCAAAGTTTGACCCTCAGAAGGAATTGGATATACAGGGTGTTAATAAAAACCCTTTAAGACTTCGGGATGTTATTACTTATATGAAAACTAAGAAAAAAGTTCCTATAAACACACGTCCTAAAACGCTTAGTTTTCCTTATATCTGTCTGAATGTGTTTTTTTGTGCGTATTTTATCATATCTTAATAAACACTTAATATTTTATCTTCACAAACTCCGTACATGAGGGGAATAATGAGATCTAATGCTGTATAGAGTATAAAGGTCCTACTTTGTGCCATTTCAAAATGGCGGCCATTTTTTATTTTAAAGCTTAATATCTTAAAACATATAAATTTTCAACAAAATCACAAGATACACAAAATATGCAAAATGTTTTTCCTAAAAAGTGGTACAAATATTGTTAAGATCAGGTAGTTAGTTTGTAAGCTGTAATTTCGGTAATACAGTGCATACCAGTGTTGTGGTAATTTTATCCAGTTAGCACGTACTGTTTTTTTTTTTTAAATTACAACTTATCAGTTGTTAATGATTTGATCTTAACAGTCTTTGTACCATCTTTTATGAAATAAAACGTTGCAATATTTGTGTATCATATTTTTTTGAAAATGTTATACATTTTAAGATGTTGAGCATCGAAAATTTTGCTGCCAATTTACAATTGTGCAGAGTATGAACTTGATACTCTATACTTAATTAGGTCTTAATACTCCTCATACACGTACGGAGTTTGAAGATATTGTCTTCAGTAGTTATTAAGATATGATAAATTATGTAAAAAACACTTTCAGACAGACAGACGGAATTCTAAGCGTGTTATAGGACATAAGTTTATAGGAACGTTTTTCTTAGTTTCCATATTTGAAACCATGTCCCGAAGTCTTGGAGGTTTTTTTTATGAACACCCTTTATAGAGAGTTTTCCGTTGTAACACTGATCTTCATGTGAATATAAACTTTAATTACTCATCCTGCCCCCACCAAGGCTGACCAAGTTGTGTGTAGTATCAGTTATATGACGGGGCTTTAGAGGTGAGTAGAACACAATAGGTTTTATAGTAAGTAAATAAACATCGTATGTCGATTACTGAATGTTCTCTATGAGTTATCAAGCGTCACATTTTATTATATCCATAGCAAATATTTTAAGTTCAACATTTAAAATAAATAAATAAATTGAACGTCCGTTCAATTACACGTAGCGTACAGACTGTACGATGCCAGATTTTAATTAATTATAATTTTTTAAATTCCTATTGATAGGATTAATTAAAGCTTGTTAAGTTAGGTTGAGTGTGACCTTTGTTACGCACTGAAGCGATTCAACGCGATGTCCACTCCCTACGAGGGAGGTTCATCCCAACCTACAGATATTTCTGGATCGTTAATATGCAACTTATTTCGTCCTTCAAAACTGTTCCACGCTACTGCCCAGCTAGTATTAGGCGAGACATTTCATTTGCTCAACTGGAAAGCAGTACGTAGAGGTGATTTCTAGATTTTTAACCGACCGTTATGACGTGGGGAGGTGCGGTGCATTCACGATCTTAAGTAGTGCCTCCTGATTCTTATCTCTGGAGAAGCTGTATTGCCCACCACCGGGAGCCAAGAACTGAAGTTGCCATGACAGTTCCACTGACCTACTCGTATTATCATGTATTTTTCCCAGGGAAGATTATAAGCATGCTTTATTCGCATCCGACTGAAGACCACCACTGTCCATTAAAGTGTCTTCTTTAACGTTCTATGGCTAAGCAATGCTAACTAAAATTGACCATTAAATTTGAATAAAATTTAAATATGAATGTTTATTTGTTCATTCCGACGCAAATAAATAAACAAAATACATGTTTACTGGCTTTGTATATATAAATTGCTGAGATATTAAAAAGTACTTAAGTATAATAATGTAACGTACATAGTACAAGGTAATGTAAAGATGAACTTTTCTTTTTCTTGATAAATACATTTTTTCACTAACTGTAAAAGGTTTTTTTCTAAAATTGTCCAAGTCTTATACATTTTTAATAAAAATACATCGATTTAATCTTTTTTAGTTTTTCAGTAAAATACTGTATTAAATACAGGTTAATCTGCAATAACATGTTGTAAATATGTTTTTTTGAAAATATTTTAAAGTCACATTTTTAACGTTGATTGGTAAGTTGTTAAAAAAAGTCGTCCTCCAATTTAGTCACAATTTGATTTAGTTAGTCTGCAACTTCTTAAATAAAATATTTTTGACTTCTAATTTATGACTGTGTGTGTTTTTTAGTTTTAAATCTCTGTGTGTGCGATTGAATATGAATTCAATTATGACTTATGATTCGTTGTGCTTGTAAAGCTAATTTTGTTGTTTGATTAAATTCAGGATTGCTTGGAATTTAGGCCACGAATTATTCTTATAGCTTTTTTTTATTACTTGAAAATAATGTTGCTATGATCAACCACAAGATAATTCCATATGTCACTTCTACTAAGAAATATTTGGAAATAAATTTGTAGCAATATCTCATGTAATACAGAACGAGATAATCGTATCACTACAAAAAATGAATTTGAAAGTTTACCAATCAACATAATAATGTGATAAGACTAATCTAGGCTATTACTAATTTATATACCTAAAATATTGATACCTTTTTCTTCTTTGTTTTGATTTTTATTTCCATGCACTCAATTTTGTCTCTGTTAATTTTTAAACAATTAAACCAACTATTCATAATTTTGTTTGCATTTTCAACTAAATCGTTTAAATAATTTGTATCACTACCTTTTATATTAAGAGTTATATAATCTGCATATAGATATAGTGTTATTGATTAAGGATCAAATGGAATGATAGATCATTTATAAATAAATTGAAAAGTGTAGAACAATGTAGAATGTTGTTGAACACCACGAGAAATTTCAACTTTATCAGATGTAATTCCCGAGAATTAAACTATTTGTTTGAAAAGCACGCGTGAATAAAGTACTAGGTATATAAAAACGAACTGAACGCAAAAATTACTTAATATAGGTAATCGATGTAGTTTCTGATATGCACCGTCCTTTTTCATCCTTAATGTTGGTTGATAGTTAGAATAGGCCGATAAGGGGTAAAAAGGAGTGTTTCGACCATTAAAATACTCGTATATTGTAAATAAGTCGAGTAATATAGAACACTTTCTAACTGGCCATTTAATTATGATTTCCCATGTAGCATTTGGGAAAATTCAGATTGATAAATATTCATCTAAATCAAATCAATTCTGAAAGTGTCTGCTGTAAATATCTAATAACAGTAATAAAAAACTTATACATTTAATAATATTTTACTTTAAAAAGATTTTACTCTAAGAATATCGAATAGAATCAAAGAATATTATAATTGCCTGATAAGGACTACTCTCAGCAAAAAAGAATAATGTAATTTTTATTTAATCTTTTACAAACGCTGTTAAATAACCTAAAACTTTAATTTTAAATACTACAAACAATTTATTCACACCACATTGTATTTTTCGCTAACATATTAGTGTCACTGTCAAGCTGACATTAAAACACTAAAATGACGTCAAAGTGCTCAGTGTACTTTAAATTTGAATCTGGAATTTTTACATCCAGAGAAGTTTGGTCGGAGGAGAGTGAGTGTGTGGGAGGGGTTGGAGTTTTATCGAAGGTGAGAATAAGACTCGTCCACCCAGTCCTTGCATACTCACCCTGGGGTGCGCGTGTGTGTGGGTGGGGGTTGTGCGTGCGTGTGCGATGAAAGGATTAGACGGGCTAGAGCTGACCGGTCGGGTGGCCCGGGTCGATACCTCGCAGATGGACACTGCGAATTGCTCCACGTCCTAGATTATTCAAATTGTCTCCCTCTAAGAGGGGAGGAGAGTAAATCGATTGGGGAGCGTCCCCCGGGCCGGGGGAGTGGACAAGGGCTGTCTTGCGGCCTAAGCAAACACGCCGCGTCCACCTTAACACAACGCTCTCTGTTGTGCTTGCCATAATTGGGAATACAGACTCCGCGCCATGCATCATCTTGACTGTCACCACAAAAATAACACCATCGTCTTCGGCCAACACTGTATAACTTGTCTTCAATCATAGCATTATCACATCGTAGGAAGTATGTTTGACTAAGTCTAGCAAAAAATCTTGTTTTACATAAATGGGGCTTCAAAGTGGGTATTGTGCAACATCCACATGTCAATTGTAGTAGAGTCTGTCAGTGAAGGAGGCCAATAACGTGAGGGCACTAACTTTCATCTCATCATTTAAGTTCTTGGAATAATTCATTTCATAATTAACGTCAAATATTATGAAGAACTACTAGACTCGTTTTTTAAAAAGCTCATTGTTTAAATAACTAATTAAATATATTTAAGCGATGCTGATATTTAAATACAAATTAAAATGAAAGTTGTTTATACGCATCTTAATGTTCTGGAATTGCTGCTAATGGCGTCAACGTAAATTAAGGCGCTAAAAGGGATGATTGCAGAACAAAAGATCAAAGGGCTCAAGTGGCTCTCTTTGGAACGCCCGTTTTATCAAAGGGTCCTCTCTTTATTGTTAACTGAACATTTGCTGTAATTATTATTTTATTTACCAATATTCTTGATAGCAGTCCAGTACATTTGTTTCATGTTTTATCTGTATCTGTTCTCAACTGCTTGTCTCTAACCTAATTAATACATCTAATTGCTGTGTACGCTTGACGAGCTGAAGTGGCAGTTGTGCGAGTGTTAGGCCGCAAGCTTAGTGCATGACTCTAATAAAAGGTGCGATGTAATAAAATATAGCATTAATTTTTTAAATGTACGATAATTTTATATGCACTCTTAGTTGCTACGTGGGACATTTCTCATTAGAATGCCAAACAGTCGTACAATAATGTATGTTATTAAGTAATAACACTTATATTGAAATGTCCTCGAGTTAAGTTTTATTACCATTTGAATGCAGCCAATTAATTCGTCTAGTTATTTTATCTCTACTTATTACTTCTCAATCAGAATCTATGAGTTATTTGCAGTACATGTACTTCAATACGGTGATGTGACGTGTGAAGTCCAGACGACGCTCGAGTACGCCGAGCAAGTCCAGAGGTAGTCGAAGGGGTGAAGGGTAGGTGAAGGGAATTAATTCCTTCCTCTGAGCAAGGGTCTCTCAGAATTATAAAATGCTCTGATCTCTACAAAAGTAAAATAGCTATTCATCTTTAATTTAGCATTCCTGATATGTTTAATAATATTACAATAGTATTTTTTGTGGCTAACCGCAGGTAGTTTGTAATTATAGCAATTGAGAAATAATTGATTCAGGACTTATATTATTTGATTCAAATTACTTGCAAGAATTCATTAGTAAAATATAGTTTAATTTGTAACTAATTAAGTTTAATTAATACATAATAAATTAACTGATTACCACGTAACCTCTCATTGAGATTATTAGACGTCTCCCTTTCAAGTCGATAAAATCGTTAATTTACTGTTACGTTTTACTATAAATAACCATTATTTAGTGTGACCATTATTGTATTATTGATTGAATTAGTGATTTTAGATAAAATAAAATTAGACAATAAATTAAATTATATACAGAACAAAGTGAAAATATCCACAGAATGTCTTTAAAAGTGTTATAAATCCAACTTTTGCAATAGTTTATGATCAATGACAATGGTATTGAACCCACCCGCCCACCCGTACAGGTACCACTGGACGTGTATGGGTGGGCGGGTGGGTCAATATTATTGGACGTGTATGGGTGGGCGGGCGGTACAATACCACTGTATGTGATGAGAAATACAAGATCCCATACATGAATACCAGGGGTGGGTCAATACCACCGTACCTGATAATGACCGAGGGCCAATCTCAGCGCCACACACTGTCGGACCAAATACTATTGTACGTGTATGGGTGGCCGGTGGGTTAACTGGGTCTGACAAAATGCCACGGCGCTGTGTAGTCAATATAGGTACAGGACTGTACTGCGGGTTGCATTTGACGCCGTCATACTTTCTCCCGAAGATGTTCTTTTGTTTTGTGGACAAATGTATCTTGACCTCTCGTACAATCACAGTGCCCTAGCTATTCCCTGTTGGATGTTTGCAGTGAAATCTTTTATTTTTGTATTTTAGTTTAGGAGTTATTTAGCGTTGGGGTACCAATAGAAACCATGGTATTAGTGTTGGTGTTTTTTCGTTTTTTAGTTCGTTTCGCAAGGGCTAATTGCATGGCTCTATTACCTAATTTACCAATTGGCTTTTTATTTACTTTTAGTTTGTTTAGTTTAGTCATATATTATAACTAAACCATTATTTAGTTTAGTTTAGTGGGTACAATAAATACCCGTCATTTACTGTGACATTTTACTATAAATACCCGTCATTTACTGTGACTTTTTACAATAAATACCCGTCATTTATTGTTACGTTTTACTATAAATACCCGTCATTTACTGTGACATTTTACTATAAATACCCGCCATTTACTGTGACATTTTACTATAAATACCCGTCATTTACTGTGACATTTTACTATAAATACCCATCATTTACTGTGACATTTTACTATAAATACCCGTCATTTACTGGGACATTTTATTATAAATACCCGTCATTTACTGTGACGTTTTACTATAAATACCCGTCATTTACTGTGACATTTTACTATAAATACCCATCATTTACTGTGACATTTTACTATAAATACCCGTCATTTACTGGGACATTTTACTATAAATACCCGTCATTTACTGTGACATTTTACTATAAATACCCGTCATTTACTGTGACATATTACTATAAATACCCGTCATTTACTGTGACATTTTACTATAAATACCCGTTATTTACTGTGACATTTTACTATAAATACCCATCATTTACTGTGACATATTACTATAAATACCCGTCATTTACTGTGACATTTTACTATAAATACCCGTCATTTACTGTGACATTTTACTATAAATACCCGTCATTTACTGTGACATTTTACTATAAATACCCGTCATTTACTGGGACATTTTACCATAAACACCCGTCATTTACTGTGACATTTTACTATAAATACCCGTCATTTACTGGGACATTTTACTATAAATACCCGTCATTTACTGTGACATATTATTGTAAATACCCGTCATTTACTGGGACATTTTACTATAAATACCCGTCATTTACTGTGACATTTTACTATAAATACCCGTCATTTACTGTGACATTTTACTATAAATACCCATCATTTACTGTGACGTTTTACTATAAATACCCGTCATTTACTGGGACATTTTATTATAAATACCCGTCATTTACTGTGACGTTTTACTATAAATACCCGTCATTTACTGTGACATTTTACTATAAATACCCATCATTTACTGTGACATTTTACTGTAAATACCCGTCATTTACGGGGACATTTTAATATAAATACCCGTCATTTACTGTGACATTTTACTATAAATACCCGTCATTTACTGTGACATATTACTATAAATACCCATCATTTACTGTGACATTTTACTATAAATACCCGTCATTTACTGTGACATTTTACTATAAATACCCGTTATTTACTGTGACATTTTACTATAAATACCCGTCATTTACTGTGACATTTTACTATAAATACCCGTCATTTACTGTGACATTTTACTATAAATACCCGTCATTTACTGTGACATTTTACTGTAAATACCCGTCATTTACTGTGACATTTTACTACAAATACCCGTCATTTACTGTGACGTTTTACTACAAATACCCGTCATTTACTGTTATGTTTTACTATAAATACCCGTCATTTACTGTTATGTTTCACTACAAATACCCGTCATTTACTGTTATGTTTTACTATAAATACCCGTCATTTACTGTGACATATTACTATAAATACCCGTCATTTACTGTGACATTTTACTATAAATACCCGTTATTTACTGTGACATTTTACTATAAATACCCATCATTTACTGGGACATTTTACTACAAATACCCGTCATTTACTGTTACGTTTTACTACAAATACCCGTCATTTACTGTTATGTTTTACTATAAATACCCGTCATTTACTGTGACATTTTACTATAAATACCCGTCATTTACTGTGACGTTTTACTATAAATACCCGTGATTTTCTGTAATGTTGTACTATAAATAAGCGTAATTTTCTTCAGTTATTTCAGCAAACTCTATTGCTATGTAGTTAAGCCTAATAGGGTTCTGATATACATTTAAATTCCTTTGTAACTATACTTTACTATCCTAAGGGTATTCAAGCGCAGATTACCCTATTTTAATTTGCGCATATATAGGTCGAAAAATAGATGAAACTATTTTTTCCCCCAATAGTTTAAGGTTAATTGCGAAAATTGTTCAGTATTTAGCCTGGTTATCTATTTATTCTGGTAAGATTGTTTCTTGGGCCAACACCGATGACGTAAAAGCTCAATAATCTATATACAGTCTGTGATTTCCAGTTCTGGGAACAATTGTACGCATATTTGTATTTGTACTGTGTTAACCTAACAGCCCGTCCCTCGTCCCGTACAAAGGTATTGAAATACACGTACAGTGTTACTGCACTATTTTACATGTTCTATTAAACATTCAGTCCTTCGGAGAAATATTTATAAACATAACTTCGAGCAAATATGTTTTATGCGATTCTAAACGTAGATGAGTTGGAAATTTGAACATAGTAATAGTTACGTATAAATAGTTAGACACCCATTCTTGTTCCCTAAGATGTTTTTGAAACATTTAAACTTTTAAAAGTATTGCCTTTTAATGGTATTTGAATATTTTCCAACATTTAAATATATTTTAACGAATGAGACATATTTTCCGCAAAATAAATATATTACATTCGGTATGGCTGAGGCATATATAAAACGATTGTTTCAAATGTAATATTAATACGCCTGTTAATATTTCTAATATATTGTGTAACATCATGAATTATTGTACTAGAAAAATTAATTGTACTATTTAAAATTAAATCGAAAAATATAGGTATCGATTTAAATGAAATAAAAAAAGAACAATTTTGAGATCTGTGAAAATGAAGTTAGAAACGGATGAAGAGAGGCGGGCGACAAGTTTGCAGTGCGTAGCAACAACTTTCCGAGGACTTGCGTCTTATTGTTGGAGTCTGACCCAGAGTCTTAAGGTCAATACAAACACTCAAAGCCCACTGAATCATTTTAGTCACCGTAGACTTCTGACTATAGCACTTAACTGCTTAAAGAGTTTATATAATATCAACATGAATATTAATTATTTGCTGAAGGAGAAACTAATTTCATAATTTAGTATCTCAGAGAGAAAATAAATAGACCATATATGTAAAGTCAGTGACTAAATTATTCCCCAGCGGCTTCTTGGTTCTGAGAGAGTGGTCTTAGTTGTGGTCAAGAGCAGCCGATATGATCTTCCTATTAAGATAAATACTGATAAAACTCCAAGCTCATTGCATAAAGCACTACACTTAGTTTATACTTTTGCCAGTGATAGATAGCAAAAATCTATCGACTTGATGGAGCCTACCCACCCAGCACACACATACTATCTGTATACACATGATATTTAATGGGTCTACCCTCTACCCTGCATATTTTTGACACATGGTGGACCCCTCGTTCTAGGTACGTGTCACCCATCCTACATAACTTATGTGACAATAGCCCACCCACTATCCACACATACTATCTACCACGAACACAGGGAAACTACTACAGGCAAGAGTACAGAAACAAAACTGAAATAATGTTCATGCACGATTTTTACACGAATCATTATAATATGTACACACGGAATATTCTAAAGCGCATATAAAGTATCGTTGTTAGTTATAAATAATATTATAAAATAATAATAATAAATAATATTATACGGGTGAGTCTCTACTGACACCATTAAATTTACCTGTTGGTTGTACTCACAAAAAGTAACAAAAGATTCCATATTAACCCGTGTCCGATTCTCAACCGTTTAGCTGTAAGGGCTCATATTGTGTGTTTTTAACATTACTTGACATTAACTAACTGATTGAGCTACAAAAACAAAACACCTACCAGATTCTTATTAATACCATTGAAAAGATCGTTAAATTAATGTCAATTATTTTGCAAGCAAACGTAAATAAAAACTAGATTTCCTAGAGGAAGTTTACTAAACAAATATGCAACATGTCTTTTTCTCCAATTGTTCAAGACGCCATATCAGCACATAAAAGTAGTCTAATTTAATATAAAGTTAAGTAATGTAATATACTTTTCTCGCCAATAAGCTTGGAATAGATGTATAATTTAATTGGGTTGAATATCATGAAACCAAAAATAACACCTAAAATATTTTACCTAAAAGAATTTAACGATCTTTTCAATGGTATTAATAAGAATCTGGTAGGTGTTTTGTTTTTGTTTTTGCAGCTCAATCAGTGAGTTAATGTCAAGTAATTTTAAAAACACACAATTGAGCCCTTACAGCCAAACGGTTGAGAATCGGACACGGGTTAATATGGGCTTTTTTGTTCCTTTTTGTGAGTACAACAAACAGTTAAATTTAATAGTGTCAGTAAAGACTCGCCCTGTATATAACATATTAAATAAAATAATATAATACTGTATATAATATAATATATATAAAATATAAATTAAGCAAAAACGTTTAGATGCCTTAGAGCTTATTTATAAGTGTTATTAACCTTGAATTGAAAAACTAACGTTTTGGAAATAGAAGTCAATCAATTGTTAGTTGTTTATATTGGTCTGAATGTTAAGTCCTAATAAATCTGTACAATGACTCACAGACCTCTAATGGGAACAATATGAACGCAGTGCTTTTTAATGACCAATGAGCTAATCATTTTGAGCCGCACAATCGGCCTATTTAGTATGATTTCTTATTGTATCTCTTCACAGATTTCAAATATTATTCTTGTAATACAAATTTGTCACCTATCAAGAATGTTCATTATTTAGACTGCGCATGAATATTACTTACAGAATAATTTTTCTGTATATTCCAAAAAATAACAAAGAGACATATACAGGGTGTTCTTAAAAACCCCTTCAAGACTTCGGAATATAGCTCTTAAAATAAAACTAAGAACAAGTTTCTGTATATTACTTACAAAATATTTGTTCTGTATATTACAAGAACTTTTTCTTAGTTTTATTGTACGCAACCATATTCCGAAGTCTTGAAGGGGTTTTTAAGAACACCCTGTATATGTCTCTTTAGTACTTTTTTAATGTTCTATTTTTGCCATCAACTCACGGTTCTTGTACGTTTCCATCACCAACAAAACACTGTAACCGTTCACCTCCTTATTGTAATCTTTATTTTGAGACTCCGTTACTGGACGGAATGGAAGCTGACATGTTTGTTGTTACTTGTAGACTAGTGAAGACTAGGGAAGGCGGGGAGACCTATGTTACTCGCTAAACAAGACGTGCATAGAGAAAAATGAACCACTTAACCCTCTATCGAGTGGACAAACAAAGTATTCAACGTTAAAATTTATCTCGATAAATAAATGAAGTTTGCAAGTCAATAGGTTGAAGTCGAAATCTTCAGTATGTTGTTAACATCCGTTTATTGTAAATTTGGATTAGTATCATGTTCAAACATGCAAATCAAATCACTTCCTTGAAACCTGTAAATTCTACAAACAAGTAGATTCTTAATTTTTAATTCTTTTAAAATTTTTAATTTAAAATGTCACTCGACAGTTCACATAAGCTATAACCAATCAAAATAATATCATAATTCTCCAACTTTAAAAAGTTTGTTATGCTCACATTTTGCTTCTGTTATGCACAGAAGAGTTAACAATTATTATTACTCTTTACAAGTAGATAAAATGAAATATGAATTTAAATTTCAACTTCGAAGAGATCATTTTAAATAATGAACGTTCTTGATAGGTGACAAATTTTTATTACAAGAATAATATTTTTAATCTTTGAAGAGATACATTCTAAATAGGCCGATTGTGCGGCTCAAAATGATTAGCTCATTGGTTATTAAAAAGCACTGCGTTCATATCGTTCCCATCAGAGATCTGACAGTCATTGTACATATTTATTAGGACTTAACATTCAGACCAATATAAACAACTTACAATTGATTGACTTCTATTTCCAAAACGTAAGTTTTTTAATTCAAGGTTAATAACACTTCTAAATAAGCTCTCAGGTATCTGAAAGTTTTTACTTAATTTATATTTTATATACAGTATATTATGTACAGTATTACATTATTTCATATATTACATACAATATTATATCTCTACGTTTGATCACTTGTTACTATAAAACGTAACTTCAACAGAAAGAACGGTTCACGGATGACGTATAGGATATATTCTTTTAATTTATTTATCAGTATTTTTAGGAAACCCGGGATATTACTACAGCTGTATCTAAAAACATCTGCTTTGTTGATTATAGAAAAATATTGCAAGTTATTAGTGAATAATGAACGTGGTACATTAAGTACATATATCGTGTAATTTGACGATAATACAAGTTATTAGTGAGGAATGAACGTGGTACACTAAGTACATATATCATGTAATTTGACGATAATGCAAGTTATTAGTGAAGAATGAACGTGGTACATTAAGTACATATATCGTGTAATTTGACGATAATTCAAGTTATTAGTGAGGAATGAACGTGGTACATTAAGTACATATATCGTGTAATTTGACGATAATGCAAGTTATTAGTGAGGAATGAACGTGGCACATTAAGTACATATATCGTGTAATTAGACGATAGTTCAAGTTATTAGTAAGGAATGAACGTGGTACATTAAGTACATATATCGTGTAATTTGACGATAATACAAGTTATTAGTGAGGAATGAACGTGGTACATTAAGTACATATATCGTGTAATTTGACGATAATACAAGTTACACTGAACAACAAAGGTTTTGTTTCGGGGTTGAAATTAGCTGATTTTAATGTATTTCCACGTGTTAAAACCGAAAATGACCATAAACATTATATATTAGCTCTTGTTTTCAAGATATAGTATCATTATATTATATATATATGAAGTTTTCAACAAATGAAATATTTCATCACCAACAGTTGGTACACATGTTTGTTTACATAATTTCTCTCTCTTCAGCTGTTCATAAGTAATAAACATAACCTATGTGATTTTGTCAGTTGTACGCGCGTTGTTGCTATTGAAATTATTGTGTGAAGTTGATTTTAAAATTAATTTAAGTGCTGATCTGAAATGCCTCGAAAGTGTGTAAATTCTGTCGATAGCTTCTGCTATATATGTGGTGAAATAACATTTTTGGCTCAGAAACGTAAAATGACACCTATCGTTAAGACTGCCTATGAACATTATTTTGGTGTGAAAGTTGGGGACCAAGATAAATCATGGGCTCCTCATATATGTTGCAATTCTTGTTCCGTCATATTGAGAGAGTGGCTGAAAAATAAAAACCGGGCAATGGCTTTTGCAGTACCTATGGTTTGGCGTGAGCCTACCAATCATATAGACGACTGTTATTTCTGCTTAACTCCTGCCATTAAGCAAGGTTTATCTATGAAGAAAAGAGGAACGGTTAAATACCCTAATCTCCCATCTGCTCTTCGGCCTGTACCACACTCAGACACTTTGCCAGTCCCTTCTCCACCCCAAAACTATGAAATTTCAGAGGAAGGTGATGAAGACTGTTTAGAAGGAGCAACCCATCCTTCTACATCTTATGACCCTGATTTTGAGGTCAGAGATAGGTCTAGTGACCCGCACAGAATTGGTCAAGCAGAGTTGAGTGACCTTATAAGAGATCTTGGCTTGTCTAAGGAAAAGGCTGAGCTTTTAGGGTCAAGACTACAACAGTGGAATCTTCTAAAACATGATGTGAGAATATCTCAGTACAGACAGCGTCAAAAAGATTTGCTTCCTTTTTTTGAGAAAAAAGAAAACCTCGTAGTTTGTTCTGATGTTAATGGTTTGATGGACTGCTTGAATTTGGATCACACTCCATCTGAATGGAGACTGTTTATAGACTCTTCAAAACTAAGCTTAAAAGCTGTACTTCTGCATAATGGAAATCAGCTACCTTCTATTCCTATAGGTCATGCAGTTCACATGAAGGAAACTTATATAAATATGAAAACACTTCTCCAATCAATCAAATATGAACAACACAAGTGGCAAATCTGTGGTGATCTGAAAGTCATTGCTATACTCCTAGGAATGCAATTAGGGTTTACCAAGTACTGTTGTTTTTTGTGTATGTGGGATAGTCGGGATAGAAAATCTCACTATAAAAAAGTGAACTGGCCTACACGAGACCTAAACCCTAATGAGAAAAATGTAGTTGCCGAGCCTCTTGTAGATCCTAAGGATGTTCTCCTTCCTCCATTACATATTAAGTTGGGACTAATGAAGAACTTTGTCAAGGCCATGGACCAGGAAGGACAAGCTTTTAAGTACTTGAGAGCAAAGTTTCACAGGTTAAGTGATGCTAAAGTCAAGGAAGGCATCTTTATTGGGCCTCAAATCCGTGAAATCGTAAATGATCCTGCTTTTGACATGATTTTAACAGGAAATGAAAAAAGAGCCTGGGAAGCCTTTAAGGGAGTTTTACATGGGTTTTTAGGTAACAAAAGAGATGATAACTTCACAGCATTAGTTAAAGAGCTTCTTCAAGCTTACCACCAACTTGGATGCAACATGTCATTAAAAATTCATTTTCTTCACTCTCATCTTAATTTCTTCCCACAAAACTGTGGAGCTGTGAGTGACGAACATGGAGAAAGATTCCATCAAGACATTGCCTTAATGGAACAGAGATATCAGGGCCATTGGAATGAAGCAATGCTTGCAGACTACTGCTGGTCTATGTGTAGGGATGCTCCAGAAGTGTGTTATAAAAGACAAGCTAAACGACAGCGATCTTACAATGAATCGGATTGACTTAATTGAAATTTGGTGGTAAAAACTTCTTTTATTTGTCAAAACACTAAGAATAATGTTTTTTTTATCAATTTTGTACTTACAATATTCTAAAAGAAACATAACAATATTGTTTCATGTACTTTCACTTTTCACGTATAGTATAACTACTCTTTAAGATTAAGTACTGTGTATCTCAAAAACCAGAGCAAACAAAAATGTTTCATTGTTATTTTCGTTTTTATCACCCCAAAATTAGTAGAAATTGACTAATTTAGTGTAGGAAACATTGAAAAAATATTTTTTTGTTGTGCAGTGTTATTAGTGAGGAATGAACGTGGTACATTAAGTACATATATCGTGTAATTTGACGATAATACAAGTTATTAGTGAGGAATGAACGTGGTACATTAAGTACATATATCGTGTAATTTGACGATAATACAAGTTATTAGTGAGGAATGAACGTGGTACATTAAGTACATATATCGTGTAATTTGACGATAATGCAAGTTATTAGTGAGGAATGAACGTGGCACATTAAGTACATATATCGTGTAATTTGACGATAATACAAGTTATTAGTGAGGAATGAACGTGGTACATTAAGTAAATATATTGTGTAATTAGACGATAGTTCAAGTTATTAGTAAGGAATGAACGTGGTACATTAAGTACATATATCGTGTAATTTGACGATAATGCAAGTTATTAGTGAATAATGAACGTGGTACATTAAGTAAATATATCGTGTAATTTGACGATAATACAAGTTATTAGTGAGGAATGAACGTGGTACACTAAGTACATATATCGTGTAATTTGACGATAGTTCAAGTTATTAGTAAGGAATGAACGTGGTACATTAAGTACATATATCGTGTAATTTGACGATAATACAAGTTATTAGTGAGGAATAAACGTGGTACATTAAGTAAATATATTGTGTAATTAGACGATAATACAAGTTATTAATGACGAATTAACGTAGTACATTAAGTACATATATCGTGTAATTTGACGATAGTTCAAGTTATTAGTAAGGAATGAACGTGGTACATTAAGTACATATATCGTGTAATTTGACGATAGTTCAAGTTATTAGTAAGGAATGAACGTGGTACATTAAGTACATATATCGTGTAATTTGATGATAGTTCAAGTTATTAGTGAGGAATGAACGTGGTACATTAAGTACATATATCGTGTAATTTGACGATTATGGAAGGTATTAGTGAAGAATGAACGTGGTACATTAAGTACATATATCGTGTAATTTGACGATAGTTCAAGTTATTAGTGAGGAATGAACGTGGTACATTAAGTACATATATCGTGTAATTTGATGATAGTTCAAGTTATTAGTAAGGAATGAACGTGGTACATTAAGTACATATATCGTGTAATTTGACGATAATACAAGTTATTAGTGAGGAATGAACGTGGTACATTAAGTAAATATATTGTGTAATTAGACGATAATACAAGTTATTAATGACGAATGAACGTGGTACATTAAGTACATATATCGTGTAATTTGACGATAATACAAGTTATTAGTGAGGAATGAACGTGGTACATTAAGTACATATATCGTGTAATTTGACGATAATACAAGTTATTAGTGAGGAATGAACGTGGTACATTAAGTACATATATTGTGTAATTAGACGATAGTTCAAGTTATTAGTAAGGAATGAACGTGGTACATTAAGTACATATATCGTGTAATTTGACGATAATACAAGTTATTAGTGAGGAATGAACGTGGTACATTAAGTAAATATATTGTGTAATTAGACGATAATACAAGTTATTAATGACGAATTAACGTAGTACATTAAGTACATATATCGTGTAATTTGACGATAATACAAGTTATTAGTGAGGAATGAACGTGGTACATTAAGTAAATATATTGTGTAATTAGACGATAGTTCAAGTTATTAGTAAGGAATGAACGTGGTACATTAAGTACATATATCGTGTAATTTGACGATAATACAAGTTATTAGTGAGGAATGAACGTGGTACATTAAGTAAATATATCGTGTAATTAGACGATAATACAAGTTATTAATGACGAATTAACGTAGTACATTAAGTACATATATCGTGTAATTTGACGATAATACAAGTTATTAGTGAGGAATGAACGTGGTACATTAAGTAAATATATCGTGTAATTAGACGATAGTTCAAGTTATTAGTAAGGAATGAACGTGGTACATTAAGTACATATATCGTGTAATTTGACGATAATACAAGTTATTAGTGAGGAATGAACGTGGTACATTAAGTAAATATATTGTGTAATTAGACGATAATACAAGTTATTAATGACGAATTAACGTAGTACATTAAGTACATATATCGTGTAATTTGACGATAATACAAGTTATTAGTGAGGAATGAACGTGGTACATTAAGTAAATATATTGTGTAATTAGACGATAGTTCAAGTTATTAGTAAGGAATGAACGTGGTACATTAAGTACATATATCGTGTAATTTGACGATAATACAAGTTATTAGTGAGGAATGAACGTGGTACATTAAGTACATATATCGTGTAATTTGACGATAATACAAGTTATTAGTGAGGAATGAACGTGGTACATTAAGTAAATATATTGTGTAATTAGACGATAGTTCAAGTTATTAGTAAGGAATGAACGTGGTACATTAAGTACATATATCGTGTAATTTAACGATAATGCAAGTTATTAGTGAAGAATGAACGTGGTAAACTAAGTACATATATCGTGTAATTTGACGATAATGCAAGTTATTAGTGAAGAATGAACGTGGTACATTAAGTACATATAATTTGACGATAATTCAAGTTATTAGTGAAAAATGAACGTGGTACACTAAGTACATATATCGTGTAATTTGACGATAATGCAAGTTATTAGTGAAGAATGAACGTGGTACATTAAGTACATATATCGTGTAATTTGACGATAATTCAAGTTATTAGTGAATAATGAACGTGGTACATTAAGTACATATATCGTGTAATTTGACGATAATGCAAGTTATTAATGACGAATTAACGTAGTACATTAAGTACATACATCGTGTAATTTGACGATAATGCAAGGTATTAGTGAAGAATGAACGTGGTACATT
The DNA here is from genome assembly GCA_035578905.1 of Stictocephala bisonia. Classification (NCBI taxonomy): domain Eukaryota; kingdom Metazoa; phylum Arthropoda; class Insecta; order Hemiptera; family Membracidae; genus Stictocephala; species Stictocephala bisonia. The sequence continues at coordinate 1,165,598 of JAQJVL010000191.1, read as the reverse complement.
AAGTACATATATTTTGTAATTTGACGATAATACAAGTTATTAGTGAAGAATGAACGTGGTACATTAAGTACATATACTGTGTAATTTGACGATAATGCAAGTTATTGATGACGAATGTACGTGGTACATTAAGTACATATATCGTGTAATTTGACGATAATGCAAGTTATTGATGACGAATGTACGTGGTACATTAAGTACATATATCGTGTAATTTGACGATAATGCAAGTTATTGATGACGAATGTACGTGGTACATTAAGTACATATATCGTGTAATTTGACGATAATGCAAGGTATTAGTGAAGAATGAACGTGGTACATTAAGTACATACATCGTGTAATTTGACGATAATGCAAGGTATTAGTGAAGAATGAACGTGGTACATTAAGTACATATATCATGTAATTTGACGATAATGCAAGGTATTAGTGAAGAATGAACGTGGTACATTAAGTACATATATCGTGTAATTTGACGATAATGCAAGGTATTAGTGAAGAATGTACGTGGTACATTAAGTACATATATCGTGTAATTTGACGATAATGCAAGTTATTGATGACGAATGTACGTGGTACATTAAGTACATATATCGTGTAATTTGACGATAATGCAAGTTATTGATGACGAATGTACGTGGTACATTAAGTACATATATCGTGTAATTTGACGATAGTGGATGTTATTAGTGAAGAATGAACGTGGTACATTAAGTACATATATCGTGTAATTTGACGATAATGCAAGGTATTAGTGAAGAATGAACGTGGTACATTAAGTACATATATCGTGTAATTTGACGATTATGGAAGGTATTAGTGAAGAGTGAACGTGGTACATTAAGTACATATATCGTGTAATTTGACGATAATGCAAGTTATTGATGACGAATGTACGTGGTACATTAAGTACATATATCGTGTAATTTGACGATAATGCAAGGTATTAGTGAAGAATGAACGTTGTACATTAAGTACATATACTGTGTAATTTGACGATAATGCAAGTTATTGATGACGAATGTACCAGGTACATTAAGTACATATACTGTGTAATTTGACGATAGTGGAAGTTATTAGTGAAGAATGAACATGGTACATTAAGTATATATATCGTGTAATTTGACGATAATGCAAGTTATCAGTGAAGAATGAACGTGGTACATTAAGCACATATATCGTGTAATTTGACGATAATGCAAGGTATTAGTGAAGAATGAACGTGGTACATTAAGTACATATACTGTGTAATTTGACGATAATGCAAGTTATTGATGACGAATGTACGTGGTACATTAAGTACATATATCGTGTAATTTGACGATAATGCAAGGTATTAGTGAAGAATGAACGTGGTACATTAAGTACATATACTGTGTAATTTGACGATAATGCAAGTTATTGATGACGAATGTACCAGGTACATTAAGTACATATACTGTGTAATTTGACGATAATGCAAGGTATTAGTGAAGAATGAACGTGGTACATTAAGTACATACATCGTGTAATTTGACGATAATGCAAGGTATTAGTGAAGAATGAACGTGGTACATTAAGTACATATATCGTGTAATTTGACGATAATGCAAGGTATTAGTGAAGAATGAACGTGGTACATTAAGTACATATACTGTGTAATTTGACGATAATGCAAGTTATTGATGACGAATGTACGTGGTACATTAAGTACATATATCGTGTAATTTGACGATAATGCAAGGTATTAGTGAAGAATGAACGTGGTACATTAAGTAGATACATCGTGTAATTTGACGATAATGCAAGGTATTAGTGAAGAATGAACGTGGTACATTAAGTACATATACTGTGTAATTTGACGATAATGCAAGTTATTGATGACGAATGTACGTGGTACATTAAGTACATATATCGTGTAATTTGACGATAATGCAAGGAATTAGTGAAGAATGAACGTGGTACATTAAGTACATATATTTTGTAATTTGACGATAATGCAAGGTATTAGTGAAGAATGAACGTGGTACATTAAGTACATATATCGTGTAATTTGACGATAATGCAAAAATGTCAATTTGATTGAACTGAAGAGACAACCCCCAGTGGCAAGGTTTAAGTAAGAGAGGAAAGGTGGATGACCTTCATCGATATGGGTCTGATACAATCGAAACTTTTTCCTGTACTTCTACAGTTATGCCAGGGCTTTTATCAATACATTATTCACATGGTAATGGTATTTTGTTAACAATTTTACTAAAACTCAAAATGACATTTTATAAAACCTCTTCTTTGTTTATAACAAACTCCCTATGAATATTACTTATACATTAAGTATTCTCCATTTGGTCCATTTTCTATCAGATTATTCAAAAAATGTTACAAAAATATAAAATCTATGTTTTAACAATTAGAATTCGTAAATATTAACATTTCATTATTTTTCTTAAACTTAAAATACGTTTTAGATTTTTGTACAATTTGTTGAACAGTCTGATGAGGCAGTAAGAGGCGTACTTCTAAATGTTTAAAAAATAAATATGTGGAATTATGAAATATGTTTGCTTAAAATAAGTATTCTCAACCTTTATGAAATTACAAATTTCAATTCAAGGCAACAATAACGATTTAGATATAATATTCGACAGCTTATAATAATTTACGAGTTTCATGCTGGTTTTTAAAGATATTTACTAACGTTTTTCTTATTCTAACAGTACAAAGTAACTCAATACTAAACCATGATTGTTTGTGTTTGGTTGAACAGAACAACATAAGACTGGAGTATTACATCCAGTGGGTAATGAAGTTGGTTACATGAGTACGACAGTGTTCAAGTGACCTCCAAGACCTCTGAGGAGATAAGGCGCTTGCAGAACCGTTCATGTGTGCGCGATAAGGAACTTTGTTGTCCCTCTCCTTGTACAAGACTCCGGACTCCGTAAATTACAAATTAAAGCGATACAAACTTGACTGGACATTACATTTGTTATGAGACAGTCCAATTATTTAAAATAAGTTTGTAGAAATATAATTATTTAATCTAAAACCAATTGTATTATTGCTATCAAATTGTAAATTAATTTAAACTATCGAAACGCTTAACTTTACCGTCATATTATTAAATTAAGTAGTTTAGGCACGAATCAATAATTTAAAAAAAAATGTATGCCATAGGCAAGGCCAATCAGGATACGGTAGAAGGAGTTGGGTAGACAGGCACTGACCAGAACTCTCAATACTTCTCAGAGTAGGTGGGTTGCACATCAAATCGCTGACCTACAGTGGTTAGTCCATTCACATTTTGATCCTTTCATGGAACGTCAGTGTGTACCCAAATGAAGTGCAGGGTAAGCAGTTCCCCCCAAAGAAAATGATCCAGAACATCTTTTGAACACAACTTCTTGACAAAAACACAATTGGATCTAGAGATTTAGCCTCCAAGTATGTATACCTTTATATAGAACAGTGAGTTATGAGTTCATCCTGTGACTCAGGATCCAATGTATATCATTTCTCCTATGGGGAATGATTTGATTGTAAATCAGAGAGTCTTCAACTTCTTGTGGTTGCGAATATACCAGCGTCATGCTGAAGGGTGTGGGGCGAATAAAAAGGGCCAGTTGTATATTTAAGAATTGGTGGGAGGTCTGATAATGTTGTTGGATGTAGGACAATCTGAAGAGCATCAAAGTGTTATTTGGTGATCTAGAAAATCAAAAACTCAATCTGTGAAGGAGGTAAAAGATTTTAAACTTAACCTCTCCCAGGCCTTGGAGATGTGTATAAGTATAAGTATCTCTGCCTATGATGTAACTCGTAAATATTTCTCTCTACCTTCACCAGTTTCCTCCTTGGAATGCTTAAAAGTGACATTGTTTGATTTGAAAAAAAAAAAAAAAAAAGAACAGCAGCCCACTATAATCCATATTTTGCAGCTAAACACAATGCATTAACAACACGATAGTTCGGGTTTACGGGCGACGAAATTTATTGTTTAATATCTTCACTTGTAGAACACTTGACTCAAGGAACAATTGTTTTCGGTCTTACAAAGACGTGTGATAGTTGTCATGATAGTTGCCTGGTTCCTGGTGCGAGAGGACCAGAGTTTCACCCTCATTCTGGCCAGAGCCAAGCTGTGCAACAAGGACTGGACGATGTCCCCCAATGTGATCCATTATTTCAGGTTTGTTTGCTGACGACACTTGACTTTTTTCTGTTCCTTTATAGTTTTTGTTTATCTAGGTTGAACCTGGCCCGTATGAATTCAATACTGAAAACGATAGCTAGTAATTCCTACATATTTTGTAAAATATTAATGTAGACTCTAAGTTGTTTGGAATAAAATATTTCTTTAAAAGTATATTAAGAAATTGTATCTTCCTCACTTCGTGCCTGGGACGTCCAGAAGCCAACGTCATTGCAGGTCGTAAGACTTCATCATTTTGTAATATTTGATTATTGTATTGTTTTATTCCTAATAATTGTTGTCTTTTCAGGTTAAAATGTATTTGTAATAGTTAATTAGATTGGATAGTAGTCTCAGTCCTTCCGAGTCACATATATCATTTTTTGTACATGTTTAATGTTATTTTAAATTAATAATGTTTTTCTGGTACCTTATATTTATTTTATTTATGATTAGTTAGTTTAATCTCATTTCAGTCTGATTTGAATATTAACTTAATTGTGTTTCAACATTTTTTCGTTGATTTCGTGACCTTGGCAGTGACTAATCGGTTATATTAATATAACCCTGTTAATATTTTTATATTTAGCTGAAGTTCATTTTGTGTTACCCCATTCTAGGATCTAGGTTAAAATGTAGATAGGTTGATTAGTTTAATAACGTAGTTTTATAACATGTCTGTGTAGATGTAATTTAGTTTTTAGCACTTGAAAAAGGTTTGGGTTCTACCAAATCGAAACGTCGTGATTGTTCATTTTCACGTAATGATGGCAAATGTCCAACAACCTTTGTCTTCCCCATCTTATATTCCATCATTAACAAATTTCAAAAACAAAGTATATTAATCGCGTAAACTTTTTGGGTTTCAGATTGATAAAAATGTATCATGGATCTTCCCATATTGATTATATTAGTTGAAATCTGTCGAGTGTCATAGTCTTTATTCAAAGGTTCACTTTATAGAAGTAAAATATATTAAATCTGCTTATTTTTCTTGTTTCCGATCGATTTATAGATACGGATTGATTTTTATATGGTAACTGTCGGACAATTAATGACATTTTAAATCCGACGAAAAAGGTAGTAAATATTATGTTCGGAGTATGTTGTATGGATGGATCACTGTAAGCCATTGTTCAATAATTTAAAATTACAGTAAATTTGTAATACACATTTAATTTAATAATTATTAAAAATAGGGATATCCATAATAGCATACCCTTATCTGTATGTTATTAAAAGGACAATACTAAACAAGACTAGTAAGGCAAATGGGCTTGCTACAGTTGATATTTTTAGATCAAGACCAAAGTGAGCTAGCCATTATGTAGTAGCAATTAAAATTTTACAATCAATTATCTTACTTAATAAACAGTTATCGTTAAAGGGTTTTAAAATAATTTTTATAACTGGCTCCTTATAAATCATTTTTTATACAATAGACGATTTTTTTAACACATCTCGAATTACTCTCTGAACTTTTTTAATAATAAAACATTATTTTAATGTTAAACAAACTTAAATGTATAAATAATGTTGAAGTACAAACACATTTTTTACTTAGCACTTGAGCTGTTATGTATGTGACAGTAAAGTTATATTTATTTATAAGGCAAAATCACTTGGCTTTTCATGAAAAGGCTAATGCTCATGGCATCCAATGTGACCTGAGTAAGGATTTTGATTGTGTACTCGTGTTCTTATGATAAAATTGAAGCATTATTGTACGCTATTAAACCTCGCAGCTTAGTTATTGAATCTTAATTGAAAACCCGTAAACAAAATGTGCATATCAATGGAAGGTGGTCTAAGGAAATTGTGATGCAATGCGGAGTTCCGTAAGGTTCTGTTCAGAGTCCTTTACTTTTTCTTATCTGATTAAATAATTTAGCACTAGCGTTAAAATAAAAAACCATTCTTAATGCAGATGACACCATACTGATGAATGTCGGTAAAGGTGAACCAGAAGATGGAGAAACACTGGCTGAAGCGTCAATGCGGTTTCATGCTAATGGACATGTGTTAAATAAGGAAAAACCCCAAAAATATTGTTCACATTAAATTCCATGTTGACATCTGATCATGAATGTTGTCATCCCCATTCCCATCACTTGACAGAACTCACACATAGACCATACAATTTTATTAATAGGTAATCACTTGACAGAACTCACACATAGACCATACAATTAATAGGTAATCTCTTGACATAAAACTCACACATTGACCATACAATTAATAAGTAATCACTTGACATAGAACTCACACATAGACCATACAATTAATAGGTAATCACTTGACATAGAACTCACACATGGGTAGGGTGGCTACCCAAGTTGATCACATGTCCCACCCAAGTTGATGTAGGTTGGCTACCCAAGTTGATCACATGTCCCACCCAAGTTGATGTAGGTTGGCTACCCAAGTTGATCACATGTCCCACCCAAGTTGATGTAGGGTGGCTACCCAAGTTGATCACATATCCTACCCAGGTTGATGCAGGGTCGCTACCCAAGCTGGTCACATGTCCCACCCAAGTTGATGTAGGTTGGCTACCCAAGTTGATCACATGTCCCACCCAAGTTGATGTAGGTTGGCTACCCAAGTTGATCACATGTCCCACCCAAGTTGATGTAGGTTGGCTACCCAAGTTGATCACATGTCCCACCCAAGTTGATGTAGGGTGGCTACCCAAGTTGATCACATATCCTACCCAGGTTGATGCAGGGTCGCTACCCAAGCTAATCACATGTCCCACCCAAGTTGATGTAGGTTGGCTACTCAAGTTGATCACATGTCCCACCCAAGTTGATGTAGGTTGGCTACCCAAGTTGATCACATATCCTACCCAGGTTGATGCAGGGTCGCTACCCAAGCTAATCACATGTCCCACCCAAGTTGATGTAGGTTGGCTACTCAAGTTGATCACATGTCCCACCCAAGTTGATGTAGGTTGGCTACCCAAGTTGATCACATATCCTACCCAGGTTGATGCAGGGTCGCTACCCAAGCTGATCACATGTCCCACCCAAGTTGATGTAGGTTGGCTACTCAAGTTGATCACATGTCCCACCCAAGTTGATGTAGGTTGGCTACCCAAGTTGATCACATGTCCCACCCAAGTTGATGTAGGTTGGCTACTCAAGTTGATCACATGTCCCACCCAAGTTGATGTAGGTTGGCTACCCAAGTTGATCACATATCCTACCCAGGTTGATGCAGGGTCGCTACCCAAGCTGATCACATGTCCCACCCAAGTTGATGTAGGTTGGCTACTCAAGTTGATCACATGTCCCACCCAAGTTGATGTAGGTTGGCTACCCAAGTTGATCACATGTCCCACCCAAGTTGATGTAGGTTGGCTACCCAAGTTGATCATATGTCCCACCCAAGTTTATGTAGGGTGGCTACCCAAGTTGATCACATATCCTACCCAGGTTGATGCAGGGTCGCTACCCAAGCTAATCACATGTCCCACCCAAGTTGATGTAGGTTAGCTACCCAAGTTATCATAGCAATGTACTAACTGGTGTGACCAAAATACATATGTTTAAAAAGTGCTTTAAAAACTTTGGTTTTTCCTCGTTGCCTACTACATAAAACTTATTTTACTTAAAATTATGTTATTATATACATTCCAACCTAATTGGTTATCACCAATTCTTGCAATTTAATTTGATTTTTTATCTAAAATAAGATTTCATAATGTGAAATACTTAATTGATGAAAAAGGTATCAAATAATAAAAAATATTATAATCCATAAAAAAACATGAAGAATATTAATGATTGGCGTTCCATAAATCAAAATGGGCTGGTAGTGTAGTTGGTTTAATACCACATTCATTTTCTAAATGTCTAGAGTTGGAAGTATTCCGTTTAACACCAGTCATTATCGTATAAATCGATGACGATTTTTAAGGATCTTTAGTTTATAGCAGAGACTAAATTCGCTCATCCCTCTCATTCGTAATTTATGTTTACCATATCAAAACAATTGGCTTTGTAACAAAAATTAAAAAAACTAAATGTGACTACATTTTTATGTTATTTGTAATTATATAATATGTCTCGTTATGAGTATCAATAATTATGCTTTGAAAAAAGGTAACGAAGATTTATTTCATGTTCACAAATCCATTTGCCAGGGCCACATGATAGGAAACAGCGGAACAGAACGGAACAAACGAGCGATATTAAATTCAAATTTCGCCACCGGCGGTAATTGCAAGCCCCGGGCTCGCTGCGCTCTAATGTTTATTTATAATTATGAGAAGGACGTGAGACGCCTGCGGAGCGGCCGGCGACTTAGAATCAATACTAACATGTAAGGGACATTAGCATCCGAATTAGCATACACCGTGTTCGGGGCAAGACGACACAGCGGGCTACAGCAGCCTCGCCGGGGGATGGGACGCAGGATGGGAAGAAACTAGTTAATTCTATGATGCGTTTTTGGATTCACTTATAAACAAAATATATTTTGTTTGTGGGGAAAATCGGAGTGATTTACTTACAAGGTAATGTGTTGGAGATTCTATCCTTGGGGTTGACCCACCTGACCTGAGTCATTGATAGACACACTTTATTTGTTGACCACTACATTACAACTTGTGGCCTTACGAAGTAGTGAATTTAGCTGATTTTAAATCAAAATTATGACAAACCCGTTTAAAGTACAAATTAATTTTTTATATCTACGTTTTTTACACATAGCTGAAGGAATTAAGATTTTTTATCTTAAAAAATAAAAATGTTTTACCTAAAAAATAAGTAAATAACGAAGCTATAAAAAATGAAATTTGTACTTTGAACGGCTTTGTCTTATTGTTCATTTAAAATCAGCTAAATTCACCACTTCATAAGGCCACAAGTTCTAATGTAGTGGTTAAAAAATTATTTTTATTTTTCCTGTCTCAGAAGATGGTAAATTAACTAATTTTGATTCCAATATAAAATAGGGAAGTAATTAACTCACCGAAAACCGATTGGCCCACCTAAAGGAGTACATTCCAGTATATCCACGCACATTTTGAAGAGTCTATAATTCTATATGTGGTTTAGAATTATAAACCTGAATTGCAATTTTGAACATGAATACAATGTATATTTATATTAACTTCTTGTTCGCACATGTAATTACTGAAGTAACTAAGCTTAAAGGTGAGCTTAGAGGTGAATTATTTGTTACTTTCGCAAGATTGACAGTTTGAATCTATTGTGAACTTAAATTGAAACTGTATTCGTAGTTATAACATTGACTTAATGGTTTCACTATTTTGTTGGTCAGTCTTATGTGACACGCTGACACACAACACATCACACTACTCAACTGTACCTCATGTGTGTCTCAGTGGTTTCACTACTTTGTTGGTCAGTCTTATGTGACACGTTGTCCAACAACCCATCACACTACTCAACTGTACCTCATGTGTGTCTCAGTGGTTTCACTACTTTGTTGGTCAGTCTTATGAAACACGCTGACACACAACACATCACACTACTCAACTGTACCTAGTTTGTGTCTCAGTGGTTTCACTACTTTGTTGGTCAGTCTTATGTGACACGTTGTCCCACAACACATCACACTACTCAACTGTACCTCATGTGTGTCTCAGTGGTTTCACTACTTTGTTGGTCAGTCTTATGGGACACGTTGTCTCACAACACATCACACTACTCTAGTGTACCTCATGTGTGACTCGGTAGTTTTACTACTTTGTTGGTCAGTCTTATGTGACACGTTGTCCCACAACACATCACACTACTACTACCTCATGTGTGACACAAGGCTAGACCTACTAACCCCAAACAGGAGTCATAACACGATAACTGTTGAGAGTGATATAACACACTTTTTATATACATTGGTTAATCACAGTTATTACAAATATTGACAAGCTTCACTGGTATGTTCTTTTGTTTGTTTTGGTTTTTTAAATATATCTCTTTTTATAGCTTACTAGCTGTACCCGCCCGCTTCGCCGGTCATAATATTGAGTTTGATTTAGAACCTAATAGGTGAAAGAATTCGAGCATTTTTGCTTCTTCTACCAATATTAGATTTTTTAGGAGGCATGTCATAAAAAGTAAACTGCAAAACAAATTATTATTTATTTTTTATTTTCACGTTTCACCACATGTTTTAATTACCGAGGAAAAAAGGTTAACACCAAATACAGATCACCCGATCAAGTAAAAGTAGTGTGTGCTACACTCTCAAGGTGAAATGTAGAACTACAATAAATCAAAACATATACAGTACTGTTGTTGTGAGAACTTCAATCTGCTTATGGCATGTGAAACTACATTAAACCACACAGTCATATGTTTTTTGTAAACAATTCAGATTCTCCATTTGAATAACATGGGATCTTTAGGAGCCTGTGGGGCGGGACCCTGTGGATGGATCTGCATCAAACTTTACAGATTTACAGAAACCATCTCGGGAGTATACAGGACAACATCCTAAAGTTTCATGGCGATCGGTTGGATGGTTTGGCAGCGCATAAACTTCAAATATACAAACATCCTCTTTTATATATATATAGATTATTTCACTAAGGATGAGGTACATATTTTGTAGACTATTATATTCATATTAAGATGCTTAAATTAGAATTATGTTTCTTCAATTATTTACCATTGTAAAGATTTTTTCTTTCGAAAAATGTATGTGTGATATAGTTCTTTATGATTGTTATTTACTTTAATTTATTTTACGATACACTTTTCTGTCAGGGTACATTTAGTTATGAAATATTCACCTTAATATTAAATCTAATAACTGCGTTTATTTTTTAGTATTTAAAAAATTGTATGCATATTTTATTGAAATACAGTATTGACATTTTTCCATTTTAACGTTTTTGAAATGGGTTTCTATATGATTCGTGAATTGATTGTTTTAATTAAAATAAGGCTCTATTAAAAAACTAGGATTCAAAATCTTACAAAAACCACAAATAACAAAGCTGAAATGTCAAAGTGGACAGTTACACAATCAAATTAATACCTTGATCAGATATTTGTTTCACACCTTACGATTGTAAAGAAACTAACGTGTTCTTACTCAATCATCGTAAAACCTGCGATCAACATTTCTGTAATTTAAAATTTATTTAGAA